>JACVVK020000631.1:225000-237500 GCA_018292915.2 Batillaria attramentaria
TCAGGGCTGTCCTCAATCACGCGTGTGTGACTTGACAGGCTTGAAATTTAGATAAATTTAAAGTAAGTATAACAGCATCGGTGGTCTAGTGGTAGAATACTCGCCTGCCACGCGGGTGACCCGGGTTCGATTCCCGGTCGATGCAATCGTTTTATATTTAATTTTAATATGATTTTTTCTTAACATGATCTCACCTTCAGAGCTTTTTTTTTTTTTTTTTGCCACAACTCTTCGCCGGCTCCATTGGTGTTAAACTCCCTAACCCCGACTTTTACATGCGGTCCCTGGAATACACGGAGGGCTCAGAACCTGAAGCAATGTTTATTATGCATGATGATGGGTAGGTGGGTGCGTGTTTGGGAGTTTAACGTCCTTTTCCACCACATACGGGTTATATCAAAGACGGGGCAGCGAGAAAAAGGCCAGCACAAATATTTGGCCCCAACCGGGATTCGAACTCACGACCCGAGCATTGAAAGTCCAACGCTCTACCATTCGGCCACCCCGGCTCCCCATGCATGATGATGAGGATGAGAATGGTGGTATGACGATGCTGTGGAGGTCCATGCGGTTTTGAGACTGCTTGACAGGGCCGCATTCCACTCTTCCTGTCACAAGTATCTCGGCGTTAACCAGTCCCGGGAACTACGGCATTCATCACTCGAAGTGGTAGGACGTTCAAGAGCGATGTGACTGCAGGCGTAAGCACACAAACTGACCATTGGGCCATGTGCAGTGTTGATTTAAAGATATAAGCTCCCAACAAAAAGCTTTCCGAAGTGTGAACAAATTTTACAGAGTCGACCGTGCAAGCACAGTCAACTCTGTCACAGTTGCAGAGTTTTCAGCTCTCCTGAAACACCAATAAAAGCCAAGGGCAGCCTGATTCCACAGCTCAGTTTGCGTTTTGACACTTCGGAAAGCTTTTTGTTGGGAGCTTAGACCTTTAAGAACCCTGTTTGGCGAGTGTGCTAGTTTGTATTGATTTTTGTTGTCGCGTGATTTTCGTGAGTTTTGCATTTTATAGGGCGAGGTGCACGCCAGGGGGTTGCAACAAGAGGCAAACTGCCAGTGAAGCTGGGACATTGTTTTTCGCACAGCTCGGGCAAAGGTGGCGTGAGTGGATTTAAGTGAAGTGTTTTTCTTTCATAAACAGAAGGTGAACTTGCATTACTCCTGTGAGGCCTGAGCGGAAAGGAGACATTCATTTTTTTTCTTTTAACTCCTGTCAGATGCGTATCCTTGAATGGTCTGTGCTGACTGGTAATTTTTGTCTCTAGAGTTAAGCCATTTTTAGGGGTAGCAATGATGCCTTAGGCTAACAGAGAATGTATAGGCATTTTGAGGCCCCGTGCGTTTGTAATCTTTGACCACAATCACGTATCTCCCACTATGAAATGCTATGATACATAACTGAGCCATGGGTGTCTCAGCCGGCCAACGGCGCGACTTCTCAACAAGTTTAAACACCTACCAGTTCAACCTACCTACCGCTGTTCAGTGACAAAAAGCAACAGTCTCACATTCTAGGTACATAGATCATTTTCTGATTAGGTGCGAACTGGTATACAGCTCGCACGCTCTACGACAAAGCAGAAAACGCGGACGAACGAATAGCTAACAATATGCAGACCCCAGTGCATTGAAAACATCCAACAGTGCGTCCAATTATCTGACCCTCTGCGCATGCTCCGGAACGACCAGCGCCCTCTGTCGACCCGGGGGCACATCTCGCGAGATGTGGCGTGACAGGGCCGCATACATCATGTGCCAAAACTTGCGGCAGAGGAGTGCGGGAGTTGATATTTTGCACTACCTTGGCGATCGGGATCAATTTGCTTCTCAGTGTCGACTGTCAGAAGTTGTGTGGCGTTTTCTTTGTTTTTTTTTGTCCTGCCATTTCTCTCCCCCCCCCCTCTTCCCCATCCCCCCCCCCCCCGTACAGCCCCCGCCCCTCCGCGTCCTTCCTCAAATCCCGGGCGTCCAGGAGCAGTCAGTCTAGTCATTCAGTGTTCCACTGTGGTAGAGGCATTTTCCAAAAAACACATGTCAAAATAGTGTCATCTTTATTAAATGGTAGAAATCGTCAAATCAACAAATGTGTGTGTGTGTGTGTGTGTGTGTGTGTGTGTGTGTGTGTGTGTGTGTGTGTGTGTGTGTGTGTGTGTGTGTGTGTGTGTGTGTGTGTGTGTGTGACAGAGAGGGTGGGTGTTTGGAAGTTTGTCCCATCACGGTCTTTTTCCAACACGTACGGTGATATCAAAGACGGGGCAACGAGAACTGAAACGACCAGCACAAATGCTTGACCTTAGCCGGGATTCGAACGAGAACCTCGGGGAGAGAGACTGTCAGGGATACAGAGAATTAATCTAAATTCATTTTCCAACGGTGCAAATCTTAGTACAAATACTATATTCGAACTTGCAACTACAAAAATACATACAAAGACTGTAATAAGAAAAGAGAGAGAGAGAGAGAGAGAGAGAGAGAGAACGAACGAACGAACGAACGAAAGAACTTCATTTTTCAACGGAAAAGATTTAGCCATACAGTGGTTAATTTTCAATCTGCCGTTGCTACAAAAAACAAAAACAAAAAAAAAAACTAGCAAAAGGCAGAGAGAGAGAGAGAGAGAGAGGGTTGAACACTGAATTGAAAAGGGGTAGGTGAACGGAGGAGGGGGGGGGGTGGTGGTGTAGGATTCGTTCATTGAGTCTCTCTCAGCATGCTCCCAGCATCGGTTCCAGATCGTCAACAGATGAGGCTCAACACTCGCCCCCATGTCGTCAGTCTTACTGGATTCTCTGCAGGAGAGTTCTCACAGGGGAGACAACCGCTGAGGCGCGTGTCGAAAATTGGGCCCATTAGTGTGGCTGCTTGACGAAGGGGAGCTAATTTACAACGCTTGTGAACGAGATGCTGGTCTTTCAGAATTATGCAAGAATGTGTGTGTGTGTGTGTGTGTGTGTGTGTGTGTGTGTGTGTGTGTGTGTGTGTGTGTGTGTGTGTGTGTGTGTGTGTGTGTTTTCAAACACAGAGTGCAAAATCTAATTTTACAGAAATTTACAAAATGCTCAAATCTAGACACCACATCAAGATCTCGCAGGCCTATAGAGAAACACACTTCGGCGATGTTATCGTTGAATTTAGACAAACATGTCGCTAGACTGTTTTTATCTGTTTTAGTCACAATCATGACATCTGTTCTTCTTCCGGTATTGAGAAAAATGGTTTCATGTCACTGTGAGATGTGGCCTACTGCAGTATAAGCTTTTTTTGCCATTGTCGTGGTAAATGTGTGAGTGAATGAATTTAGGTGTGTGTGTGTGTGTGTGTGTGTGTGTGTGTGTGTGTGTGTGTGTGTGTGTGTGTGTGTGTGTGTGTGTGTGTGTGTGTAACGTATGAATACAGTATAACTGTTAGTGTCTATGTATGTCATTTGTCTGTGCATTGTATGTAAATGTGTCGTGTATGCCACAAAAAAAAACAAAAAAAAAAACAACCGTATGTCTCTGTGAATGTCTCAACGTCCTCCATCACATTTGAGGCCGGGGCCGAAAAAGAAGACAAGACAAAGCAAGGCAAGACAGGAACTTTCCATGACAACTGTTGCTGGAGTCTACAACTGGTGCCACTTCCTCCCCTTGTTTGTTACCAGTTTGTTAGCAGTCGGGGAGCCGGAATAACCGATTGGTAATTGAGTGAGTTCGAATCCCACCTTGGGCCAAATATTTGTGCTGGCCTTTTTCTCGTTGCCCCGTCTTTGATATCACCCTTACGTGGTGGAAATGGACGTTACTCTGCCAAACACCCCCCCCCCCCCCATCCCACTCAATTTATCAACTTATCACAAATGTAATAAAACTGAACAAGCTTTCATGTGATGACATGTTTTAGCGAAAAGATGGATCCATTTCAAGTTCTTTGTTGCTACGGGCAAGTCAGTTTGCGGGTCCTGAGCCGCTCCGAAGTCTGACCTATTTTCTGATTGGCTGGGGGAAAAAAAAGAGAAAAGGTTGGCACCTAAGAGGTCTGTAGCTCAGTGCTGGGGCGGCTACACCGATTCGCCCCATATCACGTAGATTCTCCGGGCATAATCCGCAAAACTGGATCGCGCACCGTGCTATGCTATCCGACCATCTGAATGCATTCCGCACACAATGGACGCACGTGCTTTCGGCTTACCGTGCCATTTTCCACCGTCTTTGTGACGTCATGTCGCGGGTTCAGTTACGCCATCACGCATGTGGAGTGGCTTATGAGAGACAACTCTCGCCCCCCCGAAGACCTGGTTTGCGTCCGTTTGATTTGCCAGGTAGGCGCTTTCTTCTTTTGGCGGTGATGTCAAGGAAACATAGCCCAGGTGTTTGGAGATTGTAGTCGGGTTGGAATCTTGCTGTTGGGCTGGGAGGATCTTACACCCCCCACCCCCCTACTCCCCCCACTCCGGCCCCTTCCTCCGAGGGGAAACTGATAGGTTAACTGATGTCTGTTACAGACAAGAAAAGAAACAAAACTTACAGAGAGAGAGAGAGAGAGAGAGAGAGAGAGAGAGACAGACAGACAGACAGACGGCTTAAATGTAAGAAGTAAGGACAAGCAAGGTACAGACCATCCAAAATGTATTGCTATAAATTATAATGCCTGTGTGTGTGTGTGTGTGTGTGTGCGTGCGTGCGTGCGTGTGCGTGCGTGCGTGCGTGCGTGCGTGCGTGCATGCGTGCGTGCGTGCGTGTGCGTGTGTGTGTGAGAGAGAGAGGGGGGAGGGGGGAGATACGGGCCGGCAATCATCACAAACCACAAAAGCTCAAAACTCAAGGCTCAGCTGAAGGACTGTGGGGGAGAATGATAACATCTGAAGGATGTACATAGACACAGAATCCCAGCCATCCCTTCCCGCAAATGAAAGAAGAATCAACAACAACAACAAACATATAAACAAATAAAGAAAAAAAGTTGGCAAAGAAAGAAACAAACAAACAAAACCCCAAAGTTGCCCACCCACGGAGAACTGACTAAAATTAACTTTAACTAACATGTATCAAAACAATGCGCTACAAACGAACTAACCAACAAACAAACAAACTAACTAATCAAATACCTACATACCTGCCTGCTTGCCTGCCTGCTTGCCTGCCTAACTAACTAACTAACTAACTAACTAACTAACTAACTAACTAACTAACTAACTAACTAACTAACTAACTAACTAACTAGCAGAACACATGGTTGGAAACGAGGCAAGCATCAAAGCTTAGCCTTGTCATACAGACACCGAAACAAATGAATCAAATGGCTGTAGGGATGCCTTGCAGAAACTCACTTCCCTGAAGATCGGATCTGCACGCCGCCTTCATCAGAGAAAGATCACTTCTACCCCCTCCCGCTCCAAGAGAACAGGCTGGGATGGAACCGCATGCGCAGAATATCGAAACCGACTCCAAGACGCAAGGGCTGTAGACTAAGTTGGGTAGCACCATAATATTGACATTTGTCTAGCGGCGGGAGGCCACTCCATTTGGGAGAGGGTCAGTTAATGGCCTTGGCTGCCTGCTGTGTCACCAGAATGCATCAGACAAGATGGTTGGGTGTTCTGTTCCGGAGCTCTGGCACATCTCTCTCAGTGGAGCACGTAGTGGCACCGTTATATTGCGGTCTCTGAATTACGAGAACTCTCAGGCACTTAGACCCTTTTCTCGGACGACGTTGGACATGTCCGCTCACAACAGTCAAGACAGAGTGAACTGTCATTTCGAGAAATTTAGAACAACAACGACAACCCCCATCCCTCCCAAAACAACAACAACAACAACAAACAACAAAAACAACAACAAACAAAGAAAAAAACAAAAACAAACAACACTGACAACAAGAACATAAAAACAACATCGACAAAAAACAACAACAACAACAAAACAACAAAACCAAACAATGTAAATGAACTGCTGGAAACCGTGAAGCCAGAAAGCACCATGGGTAATTCAGTGGAAACAAAAATGCGGCGAACTGTCGTATCACATGAGTTGATGCTTACTTTCTGGACATTTCATTCGCACTGCCACTCGTTCAGGAATTCAATAAATGAGAGTTCCAGTCAGTCAATGAATGTTTCAGTTAATCAGTGAGACAGTCAGTCAGTCAGTGAGACAGTCAGTCAGTCAGTGAGACAGTCAGTCAGTCAGTCAGTCAGTCAGTCAGTCAACTAATCGATTTTTCAATCGATCAGTCAATCACACGATCATCTTTCCATCCGCCTGCGCTAACGGGAATCCAACCACATGCGGTAATTTCCGAAACGAGTTCAGATTATGCAAATGCACAAACATCTTTCACCTTGATCAGACTTTATTCCAGTGGATCATAGCAGGACGTCATTTCTAAAACCGGCTGGGAATGACGTAGCGATACGGTGTAAAATCAAGGCCGCAGTCAAAAGGAAACGATATCAGATTTATGGAAATGTACAAACATCCTTCACTTTGATCACAGTTTCCTCCGGTGGACCATGGCATGACGTCATTTCTAAAACCGTCTGGAAATGACGTAGCGATACGGTGTGAAATCACGGCTGTAGTCGAAAGAGAAACGATATCAGATGTATGCAAATGTATAAACACTCTTGGCTTTGATGATGAGGATTGGTGATCAGAGTTTCTCCCCGTGGATGAGGGCATGACGTCATTACTACAACAGTCTGAGCATGACGTGGCGATAACGTGTAAAAACAAGCATGCAAAAACTCGTTCAGATTGATGCAAATGTACAAACTTCCTTCACTTTGATCAGTGTATTCCTCTGAAGCATGGCATGACGTCATAGCTACAACCGTCTGGTCATGACGTAGCGATTACGATGTAAAAACAACCGTTCGCTAACAACAGTTCACCTGGAAAACAGCCGTCCGGCAGGAAACAGGTCGTGGTGTCGGTTTCTCATACAGAACAGATGGGTTTCTAGACAGATGACGTAGCATGTCGTCATGCTTGGTGGTGACGCGTCAGTGCAGCCCCGGTACTTGATACGCTTCAGTGAACGGGAATGGTACACGCATCAGTAGGACGCTAGTCAATGACAGGACCCCGTGAGTATTATGATGTCTGACGTAAGCAGATATGGATGTCAGAGCTGTGAACACGACTGCCGGCATGATGATGTCATTGTTGTTGTTGGTTTTGTAGGTTGAGATGATAATGAGGCAACTCTGTACCATCGCTTGCTCTCTGTAATTCAAGATTCACGATTCAAACGACTTTATTGTGTCCATCAAGAACAAATTTGTTTTTTGTTCAGGGGCATGAATAAATAAAATAAAATAAAGGGTTAATAATTAAAGGTAGCTTCACTATGTATGACTAATATAAGACGAGCAAACTAAAACTGATAAGAAAGGACACAATGCATAAAATTGATTTACCACTAATTTACCAACTAACTAGTCTGAGGTTATAATACTGGTGGGTAAAAGTAGAAATTACGCTAACTAAATACACTCAAATGACTCGAAACAAGCTAACCGAGGATGGGTGGGTGGGTGTTTGGGGGTTTAACGTCCTTTTCCACCGCATACGGGTGATATCAAAGACGGGGCAACGATGAAAAAAACCAGCACAAATATTTGGCTTTATATATAAGTGTTCATGCCAGGTAACAGTAAAATTAGGGGAAAATGGGCCTGGCTTGTGGACTAGTTTGTGCTCATGCGCGGCTGGCACAAGAGCTAGCAGACGACCGAGGAATGAGAGAGTGTGTGGTCGCTGCTAACATAAAAAAGAGGAATATTGGAATTTGTTGAAATTTACTCCACACATGAGTCTTTGGCTGCTGGATTTTTGTGAGTTTTAGGGGTGAATTTTAAAGCATTTCTAGGGTGTCATACGCTGTGTTATGCTTAACAGGAATATATAACGTTTTCTTGAAATTATTTTGTGTCACGTAGCCTGTATTGACAGTGGGGTCTTTCCGAGTCAGCAGCCAAGTTGGACCTGTTTCCTGATTGGTTAAAATTATCGCTCTGAAGGTATCTGTTGTCTTCCTTTATCTTTCTACAGGTAGTGAATAAGGTACGACAAGGCGTTTCAGAAACAACTTGAATCACATCAATTCGGTGTTGTCGTTATAACTGTGCCGAGAAAAACGACACTCTAGTTTCCCATTGCAAAGGCAGTTCATGGCAAGGAAACACGGTTCAAAGCACTTCGAGTTAACTGGGATTCGAATCTTCAGCTTCAGCATACAAAGAAAGGTGAGCTGCCCTGACCTTAGTCTCTCCTCCCCTACCCTCCCCCCCTCCCATTCCCCACCCCCCACCCCCATCCTATCCACCCTCCTCCATCCTCGCTCCAGAGAGAGAGAGAGAGATGCCATCCCATCCTAGTTACGAGCTCTTAGCGGCTTGTTACCGAAAGATCATTTTCTCATAAATTTGTTCTTCCCTACCCATAAACAAACTGCTGTCATCTTTATACTTACCCACCGTTTACGTTGCCAACACAGAACGACTGAAACAATTTCTTCCACTGGGCTAGAATATCTGCTTCGCGTTAACCAATTATCTCCCCCTGTTTCTGACACCGTTATGGTCACTGCGGAGGTACTGCCGCAAAGCATTCTGGGTCGGATTCTCAAAAATGGCGCCAAGAGCGTGGTCACTAACGATCGTTAGTGTAGAAGTGGGCATGAGGGTTCAATTTTGTTTCATTCAAGTCTTTTTCTGCAAGTTTCCAGATACTAATCATGACCATCTCATGACCATAGCAAGACATGACTCGGAGACCCCAAACTCTCGCTGACTTTTTTGTGTGTGAAGTGAATGTCTCAAACGGGCCTATTAGTTTTCTTCCAAACAGTTTTCTCGGCAAAAAAAAATATGGATTTTCGAACTACTTTTGCTAGGATGTTCTTGCCCAGGCGACATATGCAGTTTTTATGTCAATGCCCAGTCCATGTGTCGGTGACCAGTTTAGTTTATGTCAATATGTCAATGCCGCCCGGTCCGTCACGGTATTTCGGTGCCCAGTCCATACGTTTAAGGCCCAGTTCAGTCCATGATATGTCTAGTACATTGTGTTAGCGCTCGGTCCGTACGTTAGTGCCCGGTGCATGTGATAATGTCCAGTACATGGTGCCCAGTCCATGTGTACAGTGCCCAGTCCATGCGTTAGTGCCTCGTTCGGTCGGTGCCCAGTCCATGTGTCACAGTGCCTAGGCCATGCGTTAGTGTCGATGCCCAGTCCATGGTGCCCAGTCCATGTGTTACAGTGCCTAGTCCGTGCGTTAGTGCCTAGTTCGGTCGGTGCCCAGTCCATCTGTCACAGTCCCTAGGCCATGCGTTAGTGTTAATGCCCAGTACGTGGTGCCCAGTCCATGTGTTACAGTGCCCAGTCCATGCGTTAGTGCCTAGTTCGGACGGTGCCCAGTCCATGTGTCACAGTCCCTAGGCCATGCGGTGTCGATGCCCAGTACATGATGCCCAGTCCATGTGTTACAATGCCTAGTCTATGCGTTAGTGCCTAGTTCATGTGTCTGTGCCCATACCACAGGCGCCAGTATCTAGTGTCAGTACCCGGTTCATGCGTCAGAGTGCAGTGCATGTGTCAGTACTTATTCAGCGTCATGTCCAGTGCAGTCCATAGGTCATCGTGCCCAGTTCAGTCACGCAATTCCCATGTGACAATACCCAGACGTTGCGTCAGGGCTCAGCATTGCCTTCATGTATAGACTTCATTTATTGGTCTACAGCCAACTCGGACTGGTGTCGGGATCTTCGTCTTTCCTTTGTCTCTGATTCTATCTATGCCGCAATCTTTGTATCAATATTTCCGCCTGCCAAACCACGTCAGCCAATGACAGCCCAGCTGACGTTTTCAAAAAAGCATCAACAAAAGTACCTTCACAGTTGAACTGCCCGTAACGAGCGCTTCGGACTGTCTAGAATTCTCGGTCACAAAAGAGGAGCTGATTTCAATCGACAGAGGTGTAAAATGGCCAAATTGTAAGCGCTGATTCACGTGTCTCAGTGCGCTACAAGAAACCCGTACACCCCATGCAGGACCCCATGGCTTGGGAGAACAACAGAGAACAAGACTATCCGTGTGAATAGGGAGATTAACGTTAATCCCTCTTCAGTCACACAGACCTCATAGACAGGATTAGCGTAATCCGTATTTGATACTTTTTATGATCCGAAGGGAGGGTTTTTGTGATTTAGTAGTTCAGTTGGACCGTCGTTCTGGAACGCCTGTGAGAAAATGTTTCATTACCGACAGCAGAACTGGCTTGAATCAGTATTAACAAGATTGTGTCTTTGTGTTTTGTTAAACGTTAAGGTCGTCGAAGATCTGAAGGAGAACTTGTCATACTCCTCTGGAAGTCATCTTCAAAGCAGTCCGCGATAATATTCACTCACAGCTCATCAAACAATTCTGCTGTGGCGTTTGTGTTTAAACAAAATACTACTGCGGCTAGTCAGCGCCTTAAAGGACCAGTCCAACAAAATATATTGTCGAATTTCCCTAAATGGTGCATTTTGAGAGAAAGAAAGGACTATGCTCTGTCGTCTGAGTACACTAGGTTGCCTTCAAACACCCTGGCAGTTTCGTGTGAGCAAAACTTGCACCAGGAGGACTTCGTCTGCTAGCCAAATTATAATTATAATATGATGATGGTGATATTCAGGACGTCCTTTCATGGCACTGCATCTCCTCAGTGTGTGTGTGTGTGTGTGTGTGTCTCTCTCTCTCTCTCTCTCTCTTTCTCTCTCTCTCTCTCTGCGGGCAGGTGTGTCTGATTACCGTGGTTCACCTGTACTGACGGCTGTAGAAGCTTGTCCACATTCCTGTCTCTCCCTCTTCATTCTCTGATCACCAACACGTGACGCTCTGCTGGAAATCAGGGGAGACAGAGACAGACAGCAGGTAGAGAGGGAGGGACGGGGTGGGGGCTTCAAGGGGTTTCTAAGACGGGCGAGTGTGTGTGTGTGGGGGGGGGGGGGGGCGATGGAGGCCGGGATGGGGGTGGGGAGTTGTTAGGAACGAGAAGAAAAGTTGCTGGAAGAACTTGATATCAGCTGGTTGGTTGGTTGTCGTTGGTTGTTGTTGTTGTCGTCGTCGTCGTTGTTGTTGTTGTTAGTGGTGGGGGTGTTGGTGGTGTTGTTTTTTTTTTCTGAAAGTGGTTTCCACAAGGCTACCGAATAAGGTTTCAGTTTTGGTTGAAACATTTTATTGTGAAAAAAAAAACATGAGCGGATAATTATACACTTATTTTAGAAGTTCTGCCTGCTAATTTCAGTGTAAATGTTTACGAGTGAATGGGTGTATTTTGTCTAATTGAAAATCCTTATGACGCCCCCCCCCCCCCCTCGCTACACTTGCACACACACACACACACACACACCTTCCTCACTCAGTCTGCCCTCACCTTCAACAAACCAACAATCAATACATCACATGTTATTCCCCTGTTGATATGTTTCCCCCCTCGCCATTGGCTACACGACGCTCACCCCCAACGACAAGACGTGGTATATAAATCTCAATAACCCACGCTGGCCGGGTAATTATATACCTGGGCCCCTCCAGGCAATCTGTCGGCCATTTGACACGTGGGCTCGCCGATTAGGCTTTGTGCATGCCTTAATAAACAGCGGCACAGCGGGGACACTTGGCACTAAGTCCCGCTCCCCCGGGCCTCTTATCTTATCAATGATTAGTCTCCGTGTAATAGCGCCATACTTCTCATGACTGTAAGTTTTATTGTATTTTATGTTTTTTTTGCGGTGGTGGTGGTGATGGTGGTGTGGGAGGGAGGGAGGGGGGGGGAGCGGAGAAGGGGTGTGGCGGTTGGGGAGGGTGGCTTGAGGTAGAGATAGAGAACTGGGGGGATGGGGGAGGGAGGGGGGGGGGGTAGGGCTCGTGAACGCGCATGTCAGTTTGTGGATTTGAGAGATGGCTTGACCAGGGCCCGAATGTACAAGTCGAGGTTAATTTTACCCACGGCTACGGGCCTAACACAGACAAGGACAAAAGAAACACACACACACACACACACACACACACACACACACACACAATTTTTTTTTTTAAAGGAGGCGAAGAAACAAAGAAATAAATCCTTTTATAACGGCTTAGGCATCTTGCTGGAATGGACCCGCTTCCTGATTTAAAACAAACAAACAAACAAACAAACAAAAAATTGGAAAATTTAACCCTAGAGCTAATTTAGTTCGAGGTTAGACTCTAACCCGGGGCTAAAATCCTTAACCTCGACTTCTACATGCGGAACCTGGACAATGTCTATAGACACTTTTTTAAGGCGGGGATGGAGGTTGGGTAGGGCTCTTTAGCTTTCTAAAGTCCGGTACATCATCGTACAGTATTACTTGAATGCTGCAGTCAAACATTAGTAAACTGAACTTCACTTCATTTGCTCAATGTGCAGTTTGTTTTTCGGGGGGGAGGGGGGGGGGGACTGAGGAGTGGGGCAGGGAACCAGGAAGGACAGGG
>JACVVK020000631.1:242500-295270 GCA_018292915.2 Batillaria attramentaria
AAACTGAAAGTTAGGGAGTTTAGCCCCGGGCTAGAGTCTAACCTCGAACTAAACTAGCTCTAGGGTTAAATTTTCTGTTTTTTTTTTATATATATAAATCAAGAAGCGGGTCCATTCCAGGAAAGTGCCTAAGCCGTTATAGAAGGATTTTTTTCTTCCTTTCTTCGCTTCCTTTTTTTAAATTTAATTTTGCTTTTGGGTGTCTTTTGTCCTAATCTGGAATTAACCTCGACATTTACATACGGGCCTACAGTGCCTACTTGTCCCGCCTGTGGTAGAAAAGGACGAAAGGACGTTATATTCTCCAGCAACCAACCCCACCCCCACCCCCAACCTCCCTCTCCCTCTGGCGAGCCGGGATAGCCGAATGGTAGAGCCGGCGTTGGACTTTCAATGCTCGGGTCGTGAGTTCGAATCCCGGCTGGGGCCAAATATTTGTACTGGCCTTTTTCTCCGGCGTTACCCCGTCTTTGATATCGCCAATACGTGGTGGAAAAGGACGTTAAATTCCAAACACCCAACCACCCTCCCACCCTCCCCCTCCCTCTGCCCCCGGTCCCAGTTTAATCAGTAGAGAGTTTACCGTATTAAAGTCACACGTATACTGAACCGAACAACCAGAATTTACCAATACATTTAATGGAGTGATTGTTTTGTTTTGTTTTGTTTTGTTTTGTTTTGTTTTGTTTTGTTTTGTTTTGTTTTGTTTTGTTTTGTTTTGTTGCTTGTTGTTTGTTTGATTGTCTTGTGTTGTTTTGTGTTGTGTTGTTTTGGTTTTGGTTTCAGACGAAAGCTACGAAAACATTTTTTTTTTAAAGTACATCTTGAGCATGTCATAAGTACATCTTGTTTACGCTCAAACTGTTTTTCTGTACTTTCACCACTGCAACAAAATAAATCTATTTAAACCAAAAAAAAACCCCAAAAAAACACTTAACTTAGACACAATGACAAGACGAGTCACGTCGACGTTTCGTACATCGTCACCTTCATTGATCTGGACAAAACGGGAGACCGGCAACTCTTGTTTGTCAGAAGTTTAATCCCCACACCTTCCACTGACGGAAAACGGCGCAACAGCAGTAGAAATTATCCCTCTTGCGACCAAATCACAACCCGGCTGACTGATGTTTGTTCTGAGTGTCAATTTCTCACTGGAAAAAAAAGAGAAGCAGAGAAAGGATAATCGCCTCGGTGGCTCAGAGGTACCGCGCGCAGGAGAAAGGCCCAGCAAAGCCGGGCTGGCAACAAACTGCATCAGATTCCGTCGTAAAATTCGCGGGAGGGACGCACACACTCACTCACTAACGCCTCAGAAAAGAATCATTTCGTGTGGAGGACCGAAACGTTGTTTTGTTGTTTTTTTTTTTTTTTTGTTCTGGGCAGCTCACATATCAGATACACACACATGCTCTCACAAAATTCGGACGATTGCGGTGACTGACGGACGCACGCATTCACTTCTCTACGCTGCCCAAACCAATCATCTCCTAAGGCCCCCCCCCCCCCCAAAAAAAAAAAATATTGTTGTTTCTGGTAACCCGACCGACCCTATCCCCCCCCCCCCCCCCGACCCTAAAAAAATATTTTGGCTGCTGGGGAAAAAAAAGAAAAAATACAAGCACGACCAGTTTCGGTTTTCATGCGCCTGTCGTCAGGAAAGTCGTGCGCCATCGCGGACCCAAGGTTAGAACGAAATATGGTAAGATAGTGTGTTATAATATTAAATACAGTTTCACAGAGCATCATTTCTTATTAATACCTTGTTCCTTTGTTCTTGGATATGTGGGGGGGGGGGGGGTAAAAAAAAAGAAAAAAAAAAACTACCTACCTACCTACCTACCCTATTTTTTTCAGCCATGTTACCAGAAACAATAATTTTTTTTTTGGCCTAAGGACTTTTTGGTCTGTGGCCTATATTTGTTGAACTTTACCTGCAAAAAGGAAGTAGGATGTTGCACGTGCACGACGCGACGTCACAGAACAGCACGCGCCTCGCTACATGCCTGCCCCAGCTGAATGTCAGAAAGCATCCATATCGCTCTGCCTTTTTTTTTTTTTTTTTTTTTACGCGCCGTGTGGCGTTGCTCTCTCTCTCTCTCTCTCTCTCTCTCTCTTCCCCCCCCCCCCCTTTTTTTTTTTTTTTTTTTAATGCGCCGTATGGCGTTGCTGTCTCTCTCTCTCTCTCTCTGGTGTACCCGCCGTTTCCTTTCTCTGGTTCCGTTTCAAGGTTGTCACTTTCTCTTCGGCCTGGCGAAGAGCTCAAACGGGTCTATTGTTTTAGGCACCCTGTGTGGATGAGTGCCGGCATCCGTGAATGAAAGCCCAACGCGACTAGTTAGTTAGTCGGTAGTTAATTAGTAAACATTACTAAGTTAGTAAGTTATGCAGGTGGTTACTTACTTACTTGGTAGTT
This sequence comes from Batillaria attramentaria, assembly GCA_018292915.2. Classification (NCBI taxonomy): domain Eukaryota; kingdom Metazoa; phylum Mollusca; class Gastropoda; family Batillariidae; genus Batillaria; species Batillaria attramentaria. Next base: position 244,917 of record JACVVK020000631.1, read on the forward strand.
GATTAGTAAAAGTTAGTAAGTTATGTAGGTGGCTAGGTAGGTAGGTAGTCATTCATTCTGTCAACTGATTCAGTATAACGCAGTATTTTGCGTGCCGACGTTACTAAGTTATCGTCAAGGCACGTCAGTTCATCAGTTGTCAAGAAAGTTCCAGCGTTACTTTGAATGGAGCGTTGGACTTTCAACGCTCGGGTTGTGAGTTCGAATCCCGGCTTAACTGGGCCAAATACTTGTGCTGGCCTTTTTCTCGTTGCCCCGTGTTTGATAGTGATCAGCAATACTAGGCGGAAAAAGGACGTTAAACCTAAAACGTTAACGCCCACACCCAAGTGACCGAGGTGAATGTGGTAACATCATGATTGACCCCTAAAACATCCACCCACCCAGTTCGGGTAACCCATGAGTGATCGGGGAAGTCACATCCTGGGTTAGGGATCCAAGCGAACGAACTCTTTCAAAGTCAGTGCCGGGTGGCTACATCTTTTGCGAGGTGGCTAAGCACAAGAAATCGTCAGGCTAATATAAGAAAAATGGCAGGGTACCTAAGCTAGACGATGATGTTTAGTAGCTGAGCTTGACTGAAGTTAGAATGGGATCACCTATGGCGCATGGCGAACCACACCTCGCAGTGTTAAGGCATTTTCCACTGAGACACGCACGTACTGTATCTTGTAGGGGTAAAGTGTACATTTTCATGGAGCGTTATTCAGCGTCAATTGTGTCCTATCATTATTGGTCCAGCCACCACAGAGATGTTAATGTGCTGATTTTTTCTTCCTATGGTTGGATCCCTGACCCTCGATTACAGGAGAGGGACACCATGACTACCACCCACCCATCTCGAGGGTGGGTGGGTGTTTAGGGGTTTAACGTCCTTTTCCACCACATAGGGTGATATCAAAGACGGGGAAACGATGAAAAAGCCAGCACAATATTTGGCCCCAGCCGGGATCGAACTCACGACCCGAGCATTAGAAGTCAAACGCTCTACCATTCGACCACCCCGGCTCCCCCCACCCATCTCGAGTAAGTCAACCGTAAGGGTCCACGTGTTATTTTGTCTTCAGGCCAGCGATGCCTCAGTGCATCTCAAATTGTTGTCAGGTTGTGTTGAGACCGAGTTTATCAAACTCGCTGACAGAAACTCAGCTGACATCTTGAGCCAATAGAGAGACTTAGCGCGCCTTCCTCACTGAGGAGAGTATGCAAATTCAGCCTCTGACGTCATCACAGCGCACTACCCGGGGTTTCGTAGTGGCCACCCGTTTAGCGTGTCACCGAATTTCGCAGAGTAAGGAGACAAGGGAGACAACTCCAGTCAGGATGCGAGTCTCTCATCAGACGAAAGCCAGCGTGGTTACTTGTCAACACAAGCCGTTCACTGATTACATTAATCTGGCTTCGCTGAACACAAAATGTACTCACATCGCATTTTTTAATGAAATCGATCCCCTATTCTTGTAGTCTTGGACCTCTCTAGGATTTAACCGATTGGTAAAATGTTTTCAAAAATCTCAAGCGAGGCGCACCTTTGTGGCCGCCATATTGGATTTGGCAGGCAGGACAGCGCTCGTGGGGTGTCCCAGTAAAATCGAAAAATAAAATATTTAGGATCTTCTCCACCCACTGCTGACTGCGAATTTCATAAAATGAAACATCAGTAGACCTATAAGTAATGCGCAAACAACACATTCTACAAGTTTGAGTACATAAAAAGACGTACGAAAATGGCTTCGTAGAATGGGCGATTCTCACGAAGTTCGCAGAGGGAAAATGGTTTCGGAGAGGAAGCCTCTGGCGGGTGACCCCAAAGCACGCAGGATGTGATGACGTCAGAGGCTGAATTTGCATACTCTCCTCAGTGAGGAAGGCGCGATAAGTCTCACTAATATTTGCAGTATTCCGTAGCGTTGCTCAGATCCTTGCGTAATCTATTGCCACAACAGCATTATACCTCATCCCGCCGCCCAGAACATGCCTATCGCAATTTTACGCCTCGTCTGGTTGCACTCTACTAACCCCCTCCCTCACCAATATCCCCAACCCCCCCACCCCACCCCACCCCCGCACCAGCTCCCACCCGTCCCCCAGTCTCCAGGCTGTTCAAACAACCCACCCCCACCTCTGTTCCAAAACTCTAGCATCCTTCAGTCATCCTCCTTCATTACCCGCACCTCCCTCCCCCCCCCCCCCCCCCCCCCCGCTCCCACCCTTCTCCAACCTCCATTCTTCTGCATTATGCAAACCACACCACCCCCCACCCACCACAGCTCCAAACCTCTAGCATCGCCTTCAGCCTCCTCTCTACCACCCCCACCCTTCTCGCTGCTTCCCCTCCCCCCCCCCCACCAGTCTCAATTTTCCTCTGACATGTCTTCTGCCAGACCTCGTCTTGTTGGGCACAGCTTCTCGCACACAGCCCGGCTCAAACTACCGTTATATCGCGAACACTACACCTCTCACCTTCAAGCCCCGCCCCCTAATGGGCGGAGCCAACAATCAAATGGGCGGAGCCAGGCAAGAGGGCGGAGCATAAGCGGCCTGTTCTACTGTTCTGCCTCGCAGTCCGCGTGGGGCGGGTGGGCGTGGCTTAGCGGGCGAGGCGGCGACACACGCGCGCGCTAGCGTAGTCAATATACACCTGGCGAGGCTCGCGGTGTGTTCGAACAGTTTACAGCGCTGCGCTACAGGCATTCGGCCGTTTGCTGTGAGTGTGTGTAGTCAGTTGGTTGCTGTTCAAGTGTTTCTTCTCCTCGTGTTTCCATCCGTCCACGATTTGCAGTGCCGTGTGCCTTTTTCTCGTGTAGTCACTCACTTGTGGTTCAGTCATCTACCTGCCTAGCTTCAGTGTACACCTATTCCTCCACAGAGAAGCCAGGACTGTTGAATACTTGAAGAGCGGAACTACAACGTGACGTACACGGGCGTTTGTTTTGTACAGTTTTGTTTCACTGCAACCAGTTTCCTCCAGTCAAAGGCGTTTTTGTTGTTCGGTCTCGACTGACTCTGCTCACCGACCGGACGCAGACGACATACTGTGCTTTTGTGATAGTATAGCTCTGTTGTGATCAGTCTTCTCTTTGTGTTGTAGGTTTTCAAGCGAAAACAAAGAAGAACAAAGAAGCTGCCAAGCTGTGATACGAGTCAACCGCCGTCCAGTCGTGATAAGAATCTTCTCGTCAGCTGCAGTAGCCCACAGTCTAGCCACGAACTTACTCAGCGATTGACTTAAGAGAGCTCATAAGTCAGTCATCGGTTCGTCTTGAAACCCTCACCTCTCCGCACCACTACACCAGCCCGGCCTGTGAGCGTTTATCTCCGCTGCTTACTTTGGCCACTTGAAGTTTACAGCTCTTGCTACTCGCTCTAATCTCGCCAGCGCGCTAGATTGTTAAACGCAGAGGCTAATAATCAGTTATCAGCAACCTGATTACAGCCTGCCTATCGACAAACAGGAATTTGAGCCGTACTGAGAACCCTCTCCAACCTACTGCCTTCACACCTTTTTAGCAAGCGACTCAGGCTGTCAAGGTAGTGAGCCACGCAACTTCTCAGTCTTTTAGGTCGTTTTTTCTGCTGCTTCCTTGTGGAAATCCAGCCCTACGAAGCCCGTCTTGCGTTGTCGACAAGCTGTGGGTGTGCTTAAGCATCTAGCAGAGCAACGTCACAGCTCGGTTTCAGCCAGTTTTGATCTAGACCTCGATAGTCACCCATCCGTCACCATTACGTCGATTTACACCGTCTCGTCTACAATGGCCACCACGCCGACCGGCAACCCGGCTCTGGGTATCACCCAGAAGGATACGACGTTCACGAAAATCTTCGTGGGAGGACTTCCATACCACACAACAGACCAGAGTCTCCGGGAGTACTTCGATAAGTTCGGAGAGATCGACGAGGCTGTGGTGATCACAGACCGACAGACGGGGAAGAGCCGAGGCTACGGATTTGTAAGTACAGACAACTCTTTTTGTTCTTGTTTTCAGCAGCAGTTGTTGGTGTTGATCTCCCTTCTTTGTCGGGCGGGAACTTTTGAGAAGACACTAGAAAGATACTGGGGAAAGTTTGTAGGATAACAGTAGTATTTCCGACGATTGTCAAAAGATTCCGTTGGGACTAATGAACAGTGGAGGAAAGCCAGTCCACCACAGGGACCGAACAACAGTGTTCGTACTTTCGCAGATAGTCCGGCGGCTAACAACCCTGTACCCGATCGGGCTTCACTACGCTTACCCTCTGCACTGACCCGAAATCGGCTAGCCGAGACCTGGCAGTGCCCCGGCCGAGACAAGTAATACCTAAGAAGGGACAAAATCGAAGTACTCGGTGACAAGGAAAGTGGACAGTTCTGGACAACTTCGTGGTCAATGTGGTTTTTCACAGTGTGCACTGAAGTGGTGAGTTCTGTCGCATTCACCAGCACAGGACAGTTTGAGAACTCACCGCCCCTGTGCTCACTGTGAAATACCACATTGACCACTGTGACAAAGTTGTTCAGAACTGTCCACTTTCCTTGTCACTGAGTAATTTTGTTTTTTCCTTCTTTGATATCACTTAGCTCGGCTCAGGTCTCGGTTAGCCGATTAAGGGGTCATCTGATTGCGCACGCCTAGAGAAGCGCCAGTCTCGGTACAGAGTTGGTCGGCTAATGTCTTTTCTAGCGGACTCGTGGAAAGTTTAGTTGGGCAAACTTGAGAAAATATTTGAACAAAAGGTTTCCAGTTTCATTTTTGTTCAAAAAGTTTTACTGACTTTCCTTTGTTCCTTCCGTCATGCACAGAACCACATGGCCCCGTAGATCAAAATCAGTGTTTGCCATCATCATTACTGATAAGTTACGGCATTGATTTAGTGTGAGTCATGACAGACGCGAAAATGAACTTTTGTCGTGCGGCAGTCCACTTCTACTTGAACAGTCAGTCAGAACGGCGAATGGACTGAACAGGACTAACATGAACACGGATTCCAATGAAGCCGATTTTTTTTTCTGCCACAACTCTTTGCCGGCTTCAGTGGTGTTCCTCCATGGTCACAGTAATGCCGGGTGGAATCCAAGGAGGGTTCGGAAGCTGGGGTAAATTTTTATTATGCATGATGATGGTAAGGAGGTTCGTGTGGTTTGGGACTGCGGGACAGGGCCGCATTCCACGCTTCCTGTCATTAATATCCCGGCACTGACCAGGCCCGGGAACTACGGCACCTGCGGTGTCAGCCGTGTAATCATCCACATCATAAGACGCGTCATACCAAGGGAAGCCGGCATCCCCAAAAGTCGCACCCGTGAAGGGGGTAAATCTCGGCTGCGTGGCAGCAGCCTCCCCATTGGACCCATAGCAGTATTAGCACACCCGCTCGATGAAGAAGCCGACCTAGGTAGGAAAAATCCCGCTTGCCTCGGCTGGGACTCGAACCCGGGTCTCCCGGTCCATGGTCCGAAGTGCTAGCCACTACACTACTACACCACTGAAGTCAATTAGTCCGTCAGTTCTCGACTTCTAATGCTCGGGTCGTGAGTTCGATCCCGGCTAGGGCCAAATACTTGTGCTGGCTTTTTCATCGCCGTTGCCCCGTCTTTGATATAACCCTATGTGGTGGAAAAGGACGTTAAACCCCCAAACACCCACCCACCGTCAGTTCTCGTCCAGTCCCTTTCAGTATCAATATTTCTGGCCATCAGAAAAGGGGTTCGTGCGGACGGAGACTCGGAATTACATAATATGTACTGAGTACGCAAGCGGCAAGACCCGGCCGAAGTCACACCGAATTCCCCCCCCCCCCCCCCCCCCCCAGGCCTCTCAACGTTTAGTAGCTCTAGACAAAGAAGGGTCACGTAGACGGTAGTGGTCCGGACATCTCGTGCGCGGGAAAGGGCAGAATTTTGGAATTCAGGCCGAAGGCCCATATTCACGGAATTTCTGGTTTCATGGGATGGAAACGAAAGCGTACCACAAGTGTACTGGTTTCGTGTCACTGAGTGTGTATCACGAATAACACTTAGAGTGATCGATAACCAAAGGACAAAGGAAGTGTAACACTAACACATACGATCCGGTTGCCTTGTGTCTATGGCCCTACAATACATGCTTCTTTGAACTTCCGTGTACCACAGTATCCAGGCAAAGACATAGATCTTTGATCGCAGGCAATAGTGAAGATCTGGTCTGCATTGTAGATCATCGCACAACTAGCCTTTCTTAATAATGCTGGACTGATTCAGCGTATGGTACGCTAATGGTGAGTGTTAGGGAGTTTAACGTGGTACAGTAGTGGTAGAACATACCGTATGGTAGAATAATGGTGCTAGCATTGACGCATAATCAATGAAGACCTACAGCGCGTGGTACAATGATGGTTGGAGATAATTATTACACGTGGCAGCAGTACAATAGTGGTAACTGCTATGACGCATGGTACAATTATGGAGATAATTATTACACGTGGTACAATAATGGTAGTTGCTATGACGCATGGTACAACTGAATGCTAGTAGGAGACATTGCCGTAGTACAGTGCTGGTACGAGATATCGTACATGCTCAGCAATGGCACACTGAATTAAGACATTGCGTGTGGTACAATATTGGAACAAACTACACGTGGTACGAAAATTATGCGAGATATCACGTGGTGCATGCACAATAAAAGATTAGATATCTCACATAACCTGATGGGACAGTAACGATACGCAGTGTTGCACTTGAGCTATTCTGCTGTACGTGTCTGGACAGTCGACTTTGTAGAGTGGAGATATTTTTAAATAACACACCAGTACACACAACAGCTATGAAATATAGACTCGTGTATAGCGTATGGACTGGTCTCTCTATTGGGGGCAGTGTATTTACCTGCACAGTGCGTAAACCTCCCCGTTTACCTGGAGATAACGACATTTTAAAGTGGTGTGTTTTGACGTTAAATCTTGTCGAGAAAAACGTGCCGAAGGTGTCCATAGACTGGGGTCTCTGTAATCCAGCGACTGTCCGCTATCTCGGAAACAAGCACAACGGGGGCGAACCTTCATGCATTCCATATCTCCGCGTGTCCGTGTTTTTAAGGCTGCGGGAAATTAGGCGACGTGTCTTATCATAGATTAAACTCGCCTCACCCCTCCGTCTCCCTCCCCCTTCCCCCATTCTTTTCATCTCCGCAACGTACACGGCATCGTCCAATTTCGATTCCTGATTGCCTTAAAGCCCCTGGCACACGTGACGAGTCTGCGAGACACCCCACTTCTGTATTGCGCGGCGCTGCGGTCACACGTTGCGACACACTGTGGCTACAAGCTGCACCGCCGACTCAGCGCTGAAAACGTACGGTCAGCGGCCGAGGAAAACCTAGGACAGTGTTCAGCTCACTGACGAGCCGACGGCGTCGTGCTTCAGGTCCTTTGGCGAGCCGATCCAATAATTTTCGCTGGCTAGCCGCCGGCGTCGCGCTTCTGTCCATTCGGCGAGCCGATTTAATTAGATGAGAGTGCATTTTCCCGCTGGTAGGTGTGCAAAACTGGCCGCGTCTGACCAGCCTCTTACGCTATATCCCAGTTTTCTCTTGTTTGGTTTAGGATGATTGGTGGCCCAGTAAGTTGGTCCACCGCTCTCCTAGGTGCGGTGTCTGTAAGTGCGAACCAGAGTCTATAGGCGAGAGTAAACTGAAAATAATTAATTATGTGCTTACTCCTGCAGGTCTTCACATCCTCTTCACATCCACAGGGACATAATGGGACAAACGTCCTTGCTGACCGTAAAGTATAGGACATTAATTTTGTCCTCAGTGTTGCTCTATTGGTGCAGAAATGATACGACGTGTGTCCTGCTTGGTGAGAAAATCATTGGACACCTCGAAAATGATTCGGAATGTCCGACACGGATGTAAAAGTCCCAAAGGTCCCGTTTCTGTCGTCTGGCTGTGTGAGCTGGGCCTGTTAGTGTAACACAAGTTGTCCATTACAGTCAAGGATTATGACTGATCTGTCTGTCTGGATTGGATAGCGTTCATCTGGACTGTTCAGTTCGAGTATGAACCTGGGATTGGATGTACGGAGGGAGACTAGGACGCAAGTTCGAGACTAGCTCGACTAAACTTAGACTAAAAAGATAAGCGGTACGAGATGCACACTCGGAGACTAAGGCTTTTGTCACACGGGAGACGATCTAGTCCGAACAAACACCGAACACGGCGTTTTTCTGTGTCCCCCGTGTGACATAAGGTAACGCCATGTCTTTGCTCTAATTTTTCCGGCTCGTGTTCGCCGGAGCCGTGTTCGATGCTTGTTCGGATCAAAACGGTCTCCCGTGTGGCATGAGCCTAAGGCAGGTTTACGACTGTTTCAGGGACCATTAAAACAGTACTACATGCCGATAATAGCTAGTCCCGACGTAATAACTTCCAGTCTAGTCACGCTCGTGGTGTGTTGTGGACGTTAAACTCTAACCAACCAAGCGAACCAGACTTTGAGGCTTGAGCGGCAGGACGGACAAAGCCCCAGCGCAAACGAGGAGCTTTGAAAAGCGGCCGGTAGGCGACTCGCAGTATTATGAGCCGCGCCAGCACAGTATCGGAAAGACCTTGATTTTGAAAGGTGGGCTTGGATTTGGGTCTTGGTTCGCCTGAAAAGAGTCAGGTGCATAGACTTTTTTCAGGTGTGAGATCACCAGGCGAATGTCCGTTATATGCGGGTAATAGGAGGAGGGGGGTGGGGGGGGGGGAGGGGTTGTTTGCGCAGTGTTCCGTTTCTCTGCCTTTTCATTTGAAATGCGAAGTTTTAATTGAATGCTGAATGTTCCCGACCTCCCGCCCAGCACAGCCGGTGGACAGGCTGGTTAGAAATGAGGCGTTTGATATTACAGACAAGTGCATTGTGTGTCGGCAAACGCCGTGAATTACGACCCCTCTGTGCCTGACAATACTTAGCGTCACTTTGCTGTAGTCCACCATGTCCTCTCCCCCCCCCCTCTCCCGACACTCCTCCCCCCCCCCTCTCCTAAGTCACGTGTCAAGTAACAGAGGTCATTTTCTATCCGTGCGTTCGGATCCACCTCAGTCGGCTCAGAATGAGAAGTGATCCCTCACAGGGTCGGCCAAATCTTAGCGGAACGTACGATACAGAACACTGAACGCGCTCCACTTTTCTTGTGACGTAACGGTTGGCAGTTGAGTTGCGTTGCTCTCGATGAGTTCGCCCCCCCCCCCCCCCCCCCCTCGCCCTAGGCTCATAAATTTGTCAAGTAACTGAACTCGTATATTGCGTTCGTGCTTCCGAAATGACCTCAGCGTTGTAGACCCACACCGTTTCAAATCTTTCAGCAAAATGTACGACCAGACCTAGTGCTTGATTTGTTTTTCCTGTGACGTAAAGATCGCCAGCTGATTTGCGTTGCTCTCGATCAGTTCCACCCGCCCCCTCCCCCGCCCCTCCCCCCCCCCCTTCCTTCACTCTCCCCCTCCTTCAAGTTCTACCAGATATATTACTTCCGCTGGTGTAATATGTGACAGCGACAGTGAATAAGAGATATTGTCAGGTCACAGCCGACACGTGTGGCAGCGGGTTATGGGGACTAGAGCGAGTCACGGCGACCCCAGGCGTTCGGGTCAACGGTGACGCTGGAGTGATCAAACTATCCTCCCCTAAAACTCTTGCCCCCCCCCCCCCCCTCCCCTCCCTGTCTCCAACACCCACACCACTCAGTAACCCTCCGCGCTCCCCACCCTGGGTGAAAGCGTGGTGCGGGCGAAACACAAGCTAGAGCCAGCGGGTTTTATTACGAAAGGGCCGAGAGACTTGTCGTTTTGCGATCTGCCGTTGCTTCTCAACGGGTTCAAAGTTGTGTTGTCTCGCGTGTGTGTGTGTGTGTGTGTGTGTGTGTGTGTGTGTTTTACCTCCCGCGAGCAGAGTCGTACATAACAGTGTCAAGTTGCGTACGTCTCTGTCTCGATCAAACGCTTTTTCTTTTTTGTGTATGCAGTCTTTCTTTCTTAATCAGTTTCATTACTTACTTACTTACTTAGGCCCCTGGCTCCACGTGGAGCATAGGCCATCGACAACCCTTCGCCATCGCACTCTGTTCTGGGCTAGTCTTGCCACTCCAGTCCAGTTGGTCCCCTGCTTATATAGCTCTGCCTCAGTGTCCCGCCTCCAGCTGTTGCGAGGCCGGCCTCTCTTCCTTTTCCCCTGCGGGTTCCATGTCAGGGCTTGGCGTGTGGTGCTGGATGCTGGCTTCCTGAGGGTGTGTCCAATCCAGCCCCACTTCCTCCGCAGGATCAGTTTCATTGCTAGCCGCGAAATAGTCTTTGTTGCTTGCGCGGCGTAAAGCCTTAACTAACTAACTAACTAACTAACTAACTAACTAACTAACTAGCTCCTCAGTTTCATTGTGTTTCTTGCTTTTTCATTTAAAAAAAAAAAATCAAATACAGATGTGCTTTTGTGTGTGAACGATGTAGGGAAAAGACTAGGAGAAGGATAGAACTTTCTGCAGAACATATTAGTCCTGTTCCACTCTTTTTTCTCGACGGAAGAATGAAAATTTACTATTCTTTTATGCGAAATCGGCGCGCCTCTCTCTCTCTCTCTCTCTCTCTCTCTCTCTCTCTCTCTCTCACCTGTGGTGCTGTGTTTCTTGTATTCTGGGTATGCACGGAAACTCAGTTTAGAACAGATTTGTCTTGATTATGTCTGCATCCTACGACACAATGGGACAACACGTAACAGAGAAAGTGAAATCTGCAACGAAATCGGTACTGAGGCCAGACCGGCCGCAACACGCACTCTCACACACACACACACACACACACACACACACACACACACACACACACACACACACACACAGAGTCGCTCTCTCTTTGAACCCGCGCTCCAGTTCATAACGGGTAGCGATTAAAAAAAAACTTTTTTTCAGGTCAAGCGTGTGCGTTGAGCAATACAAACAGTAGATATCACAAAGCCTGTCACGGCCAGACAAGTCTGAACCCGGGGATTAAATTCCCAGTTATTATGCGCGTCTCGTGTTCTGCGGCCAGGCTACGGGAGGTGCAGCCGAGGTCACTGCAGGGTGGGAAAACACGGGTACCCTCCCACCCGTACTAGGGCCAGGGCGAGAGGAATCGGGCGCGAGGCAGTGAAGTTTAAATGTTGCAAACGACGCTTTGACTGTCAGTCGCTCAAGAGCGTTAACTCGTCACTCTGTGTACTTGGCACCTTAAAGGCGCGTCTTAACTATAGCGATCAACACCGAAGACCGAACAAAAAACGCTTCGCCCGAAACATTTTGGGGCCTCGCGAAGCGATTTTGGGCTGTTTGGGCTTCGCTCAACATGTTATGCGAACCTTCGCGATCAACCCCGAATGATTTCGCCAGACGCTATCTGATTGGCTGGTCCAGATTCGCCAGCTATCTGATTTCAAGATGGCGGAGGGTCGCGCTCGCACATGGCCGGTGTCGGTTCAAAGTTACAAGCATTAATATTTCGGCAATGAAGAAGTTTCTTGGTGCTGCTGGAATACATTGATTAGTAAGGATAGTGTACATTTGACTTACAATGTTACAGGTGAAGTAAGAATGCGAAATATCTGTAATTACAGCGTTTTTGCTTCGCATGCTAACGCCGTCTGCTCGCGTGGAGGCTCAGTCGCCGCGTCGTCACATGAGTACCGAGTCAAACGTTCTAGTCGCTGATATTTCAGGCATCTATATTACTTTCATGGCTCACCTTGCGTCACTCTGATTACTGAGGTAGTGTAGAATTTTGATTTTGTTTGCTAAAATTGATGCAAAACCGCGACATTGTTGTTGGTATGACGTTTTTCTTCCGCCGTGTGCTGGTGACCGTCTGCTACGCCGGTGTACCGGCTCGTAACTGTCTGTCGGTTCAGTGGTTTCGTTGGTGATTATTTCGGATTTTGATGCAATTCATGGTGCAGTTGGGTCACATTGATTAGTTCAGATAGTGCCCTTTTGAGTGCGTAAAGCCATGTTGTCGTGTAACCCCTTGATTTCCCTCAACAGCTACAGTTGCTACGAGACGCACTTCACTGGTAAGCTCACAATCGGCGCCATTGCTATTTTCCTTCGGTCACATGTCACGAATGCTTGACGCCTAGTTAGTACGTGGAGGCCACGCCGAATGAAGCCGAAGAAGTTCGGTTGTCATCGCCGAGGACTTCTTCGGCTATAGTTAAGACGCGCCTTTAGGCCGTTCTACACGTGACAAGTGGCAAGTTGCCGCCCTTCGACTTTCCCCCCACAAGTTTGTCTGCCGCAACGCCGCTGCTTCTACACGCGGAAACCTCCGCACCACAAGTCGGCTGATTGACCTTTCGTGTGACCCTTTCAACCCTATATTTGGAAGGGGCCTCGCGCGATTTCGCCCGGCCATGGTCGCGAGTGAATCCGAGTCAGACTCAGCTGAACATGTGAATGAAAGTTCTGAGGAGGAATTAACTTTTGCAGCAGCTGCAGTTATTTTGCTGCAGAACAGGAAGAAACAGTGGATCTGGGCGAGAAAGTGGATCTTGCAGCGAGATTCGCTTGGCGCATACGGAGGTCTTTGACGCCATTTTGTTTACTGAATTTGGCCGCGTGACCACTACGCGGCGTGCGATTGGCCGTCCTGGCGGGGCTCCCAGGGTGCCTCGCGCGCACTTGCGAGGCGCAAGCCGAGAAAATAGAAAGCCGTTCTTTCCGAAACTTGCCGCGGCAAGCCGTAGGCTGCAAGACTGTACATCTTGCTTGTACATTTGCCGTCGACTTGCGGGGGCCGCAAACCCGCTTTTGCCTTGCAAACTTGCCACGTGTAGAACGGCCCTTAGGCTTAACTGCTGCCCCCCCCCCCCCCCCCCCCCCCCCCCCCCCCCCCCCCCCCCCCCCCGTCCGTTTGCGTCCTATCCCCACCAGCACTACTCTCTATCACACTGGTCGAAAGACGGGGCAACGAAGAAAAAGCCAGCACAATTAATCGGCGCCCAGACGGGATTCGAACTCACGACCTAAGCATTGAAAATCCAACGCTCTACCGTTCGACTATCATGGCTCCCCTTTTCGGTTGTAAACTTGCGCGCGTGTGTGTGTGTGTGTGTGTGTGTGTGTGGTGTGTGTGTGTGTGTGTGTGTGTGTGTTGTTCCAGTAGGAAAGACAGTAATATTTACTGTAATGATATTAATCGTACTAGTACGCGTATAATTAATTCCGTGCATTCCGCAAAATTTCGACGAAGCGAGACAACAAGACGAAAACGAATTCAAATTCTTCGGTTCTCGTAAAACCTCACCAATATTTAGCTGTACTGAGGTCCTTTGTTATCTGCCTTCAATCAGGATTGCTACCGGTTTGCGAAGTTACCGTAAACTGCGTCATGTTGTCAGAAACTCATTCTATCGCTGACGTAAATTGGGCTCTGTTTATACGCTTACCTGGTCGACAAAATCAGTTTCGAGTTGGTAATAGCGAAGCGCATCACTGTAAATTGCGGAGATACATATGAACGCAGTTAAAAAGAAAAATGTGGTTGGGCGAAAATATTTTAGGGGCATTCCGGCTGTTAACATTAGAGGTCAGTTTGTGGTGAAGAATTTTATCAACATGCTTTTGAAATCTATTTATAGATTACGGGTTAAAAACAAAAAACAAACAAGCGATAGACTTGTTTGCTTTTCTGTTTCCGCTTCAAAACCACTCCACCTGTTCGTGTTTTCGCCCGTCAGTTTTGTGGACGGACGTCTCCGAGAGAAAGAAAATCTTTATCAGTAAAAAAAAAAACAAAAAAAAAAATTCTGTGTATCTGTGGCTGTTAAAATTCGTCTTGCAGTAATTTTTTTTTTAAAGATTCTACGTTGAAGTATTTTAAGATCCCGTATATATATATAGGTTTATGTGCTTCATGTCCCTCACAGAGAAGAAATGTATTTTTCAAACAACACGCTTTTCTTTTTTCCTTTTTTTTTTTTTTTTTTTTTTCCTTTTTCTTTGCTTCTAGGATGCCTTTGCTTGGTCCATCCATGTTTTCAGCCGACACTGAACAATGACCACGCACGCACGCACGCACGCACGCACCCCCCCCCCCCACACACACACACACACAAGTGGGCGGAGAGATAAATGAAATGAAATGAAACTTTACTTGTCAACGGTAAAAGACATTGGTCCAGTGGTCCAGTTTTCATTCTTGCCGTTGCTAATGCCACACACACACACACACACACACACACACACACACACACACACACACACACACACACACACACACACACACACACTATCTATCTATCCACGTCCGCTCACAGACACGACATACAAAAAGATATATATATGCAAATGCAAAACACATGAGAGAGAGAGAGAGAGAGAGAGAGAGAGAGAGAGAGAGACTCCCCTGACACGAGTCCTCCAACTGAGTGTCTCGCTACATTTCGAAACCCGACACACTGACAGTGGCGTGAAAAACCTGGGTCGTCCCGTAATAGATAACAGAAGAGATCTTTGTTTCTGACCGCGGAACGGGCTTGATCGACTAAGTAGGGAGTCTCCTTTGTGTGAAAATCTCCCCTGCAAAGTATGTATCTCACCACGAAAACACAAACTTGTCAGGCAGTTTTAGAGTAGCGGTAGAGGGTCATCGAAGTGCGAACGCTATAGACTTACCACCTCTACTTGTAAGAAAAAAGAAAAAGAAGGAGATATTTCCTAATCCGCCGCACGATTTTGAGTAGTTTGGGTATGTACGCCTCTCTCTCTCTCTCTCTCTCTCTCTCCCCCCTATATATGCCCCACTTGCTTTGTGGCTCTGTCCTACAACTTTAGACTGACTCTGTATGATCGGGTCGTAGGTTTGTTTCCCGACTGGGAGTCAAGATATATTTAAGACAAAAAAAAAAGTAAAAAGAAAAATAACCAATAAACAGAAAAGAAAGAATGAAAAAGAAACGGAATGCGGTGGCTTTTTCCTTCGTTGCCCCGTCATTGCTACTGCCCTTATTATATCCGGTGGAAAAAGGACGTTAACCCCCCCCCCCCCCCCCCCGCCCCCAATCCTCCCGAACAACCAACCAAGAAACGGACTTACACTCTGCCTATGTGTTTTACGTAGCAGTGTAAAACTTAGGCAGCTCACGCCAGATAACACACGACACACTAAGTAGGTACATTCTGCGTCATACTGTACTACAAACCAAATCTACCTTTAGTCCAGTATCAAGGACTATATTACAGCGTACCTGGTCATTGATGATATGTGCAGACTGGGGAACTGTCAGTCATTTGGCAGTTTTCAGTCACATTTCCTATCCTTTCAGCCCCCCAAAAATCCGAGTTTCAGTCGAAAAAAGGAAGAGGGAAAAGATTGCACACATGATCATAATTATATCATGATACACTGTACATGTAATAGTATATGGGACTACAGTTTTGATGGCTTTTATCAGTACCAAGGCAGTATAAAATTTCCTTCTGGGTGCCAGTACAGGCTACTAAATGCCTTTAAAAATGCTAAAATTTATTTTGTCTTTCTGAAGTGGGGCGTTGCTCCCGTGGTCCCACAGTAGTGTGCTACTGCTGCAACTTGGCCTAGGTTTCACTGCTCTCAGTTGGTTTTTTTTTTTTTCATTAAGCAATACCCCAGTCTAGATATAGTATTGAGGACACTAACCACCCTGACGTCATTCAATTCAGTGAGGCTGCAAAGTAATGGTCCGGTACATGTATGCATGTGTTCTTGACTGTGGTGTGCACGTAAAGACGCGTGCTGAAAGAAAAGGACGATAATAGCGCCGAAGACAGGACTGCCCTACTCAGTTGTCGACCTTTATCAGAAATCCGATAACATTGATAACATGAACTGACGAACGTGCAGAGACAAAACACGTCACATCGCGTACACGTATATGGAACGTTTAGGTACACGTGTTATGAATAGAGTGGTAGCGTCGTTGCTGTATAACCTGATTGAAGTGAAACAAAACGCGATTTACTGGCACCGATTGGTGCCTCTAAAATTCAATATTATATTGCCATGTCTTTATCATTGAGAATCCAGACACCGTTTCCTCCCCCCCCCCCCCCTCTCTCTCTCTCTCTCTCTCTCTCCGTTCAAGCCCACACCTAGAACAGCAAATCAGATGGGGCTTGTCAGGTGATGTAATCCGATCAGCAGAGGGAGGGTGAATGAAGAGCTAATCAGCGACAGCCCGCCTCCGTTACCCAGGGGACAGTTCTCCCCGAGGGCCAAGCCCCAATTGCAGGAATGCTTGAATGGAAAGTTAGAGAGCTTGAGTTTTGCGAAGCTGGTGTGAGAGAGTCCTGTGCCATGTTTGTGATGCGAATTTCACGGCTTTCTTTTCTTTGTTTTAATCGCGGTTTTAGTCACGTTTTTACCCCTCTGTGTCATTTTCACTTTGTTTGAACGTAGATGTAGCCTCATACTCCATTGCGTTTTGGCTTAAATATACGTGGTTGTTTGCTTGGTGATTGTCCTTGCTTGTTTGTTTGTTAGTTTGTTTAGATTTCTTGAATTTTGTTCTTTCTTTCTTTCTCTCTTTTGTAATTTAGAGTAGCAACGGCAAGTTTGGAAATGGTATCCTTGCCAATAGCTTTTCCGTTGAAAAATAAAGGATCATAGTCATTGTCTCTCGCTCGCTCTCCCCCCCCCCCCTCTCCCCCCGCCCCAGGTTCACACCGTGCACACACACACACACACACACACACACACACACACACACACACACACACACACACACACACACACACACACACCTCTATCCTTTACCCTCCTATCACCTGCACCTGCATGGTCAGGTCATCATCATCATTAGCTTGCTTTACGTCCTATGGCTTTTGGCCCTTAAGGACAAGTTGTTCCTGGCGTGTGTCTTTGGCTGCTTGGCTAGGCGAGTGTCTTTGGGGTGTGTGAGGGCTGTTTTGCTTAGCTTTGGGCGACGTCAGAGGATCTCTGCTTGGCTTTTAGGTGCCTGGTCTGGGTTTGTTTTTCAGTGCCTCAGTCTGTTCTGTCATCCGTACTTTTGCCTTTTAGATTATCACTGGGGTGTCCCCTCGCTTTTTGGTTTTAAAACCATTTTGTCAGATCTGATCTGACGATCGCGTCGGCCAGGGTTCTCATTGGCCTGTCACCTAGGGTTTGGTGTGACCTGAGGAAGTCTACCGTCTTCAGTGAGCATGGTCAGGCGCACGAGTGCTCAGTTTTCCTCAGTTCACGTCAGTCCAGAACAAAACAAGGACAGGTGCACGTCACTGGCACACTGACGGCAAATTAATCAGGAGTCGGAACAACGAGTTAACCGGGACACGCTCTGAATAATCACTGATCGTGCTTTGACAGGCTCACTTCTGATTGTTCGTTCCTCTGACACTGCTGAGGTGTCAACCTTGGGTGTGTGTCAGCCGATCCACGGGGGTACATAATCCATACGCTAAAGCCAGATCACGTGGCCTGATTGGCACTGCACGTGAAACACAGGACGGGCAGTAGAATGGACTTCCGGTTTAGCGTGTTGGGACGGAAGTGACGGTTCGAAGCACTCAATACGGGACTAGAAGTCAGCCGTGTGGAAAATACTGTAGACTAGAATAAAGCCACCATTAAGACATCAGATTTCTAGCGAGTCATTTTTTTTTTTTTTTTTTTTTAGGTGGCTGCTTTGGAAGAAATTCTGTATTGTATAGTCCATAACGTTCAGGCTATAAATCCTCTTCATTCTATTGTTCTTTCCTATTCTACACAGGCTTTGTGCATTATTTCCAGAGAATTTTTAGTTTTTGATTGGTAGACGATTTCATTTCAAAGCACAGTATAACGTACTCTGTGAGTTCGTAAGAGTTCGTAAGACTAAGAGTTCCGTGTAGACGTAGACTTTACAGTTTGCCCACTAAATTGAAACCGCTGTAATATTTGAAATTTATTTTATCGGAATTATTATTTCCTGGAGACTGTTTGCGGGAATAAGATGCTTATCATTTCTAGATTCATTCTCCACTTCTAATGTCTTAATTACAAGGCGGGGAAACGTGTCCAAGGGGCAAATTTGGCGTGACATCGATAACCAGCCGGTTTCTTTGTGTGATGATGGTCATTGACGTCGGTCACTTTATGAGCATCACCCCCCCCCCCCTCCTCGCTGTCGTTCCGGTCCCCTCCCCCTCCGCTCCCCTCTACAGAAGCCTCCCGTTCTCTCTCTCTCTCTCTCTCTCTCTCTCTCTCTTACCAGACGCCATACGGAGTGTGGATAGTCTTCGCTCTTACCAAGTTACGAATGCACTTAACTTCCATTGTCCCAAGTGAGTCCCATGATATCAACACAGAGACTGAACCCTGGCTTCAGACCTGCACATTATCTACACCAACAGATCCTAGAACGACAGAAGACCTCTGATGGAAGCCCCCACCCCCACCCCCATCCCCCAGTTGGCGCCACTACGACCTCTTCTCCCGTTGGGGGGGTCAAGCACTGGTCATCCCAGGGGAGGGTATAGATCTGGAAGCAGTAGGGTCAATTTCACATCAGAGGTGACCATCAGGGTCACGTGGTTATGGTATCCTGGTTTAGTATCTGTTGTCACGCAAATGGGATCAGAATACGCTGTTATTCTGTTGTCTCCTTTGAAATGGACGCATGGGAGGGTCTTACTAGGTTTTACTGACGCCTTTTGTCCCGGGGGGAGGGGCTGTTCAAATTTTGGCAACTGATTTCGCGATGGGACTCGAACATGGGATCTTCCAATCCCAAGTTCGATACTCGACCAGTTTAGCCATCCGACTTCCCCTTTTGTAAGACTAGACCCACAGCACCAGAGTGCCAACTCATTCGTCGTAATCAACGTTAGAGACAGGATTAAATTTTTATGTGAGCGTTTGTACCGGAGGGAGGGTGCGGCACAGACGGATCGGAGTCCAAACGGGTTGTCTTGAAGGGTACGGCTGGGTACATCAGTTTGGTCCACAATTTGTCTTTTGGATTACTTTGGTCGAAACAAATGGATAGCATCCTCACACCTGTACACGAAGATTTTGGAAACGATGTGTGTGTGTGTGTGTGTGTGTGTGTGTGTGTGTGTGTGTGTGTGTGTGTGTGTGTGTGTGTGTGTGTGTGTGTGTGTGTGTGAGAGAGAGAGAGAGAGGAGGGGGGGGGGGGTGTTCAACTAAGATAGTATAGCCCGCTTATTCCCAGGTCACCTCGACTAGGCGGACACTTGACCAAGGCAGTTGGCCACCCCCAAACATCCGCTGATGTTTTTCCCACGCATTTACATTGTGTAAAGCGACCACCCTTACTTAAAGACAATTCCAGTCAGGGAAAAGGCGGTCACTTGGCTGTTCGTGAACAAACTAATATTAAAATGGCGTCTGTCCAGTGCGCTCGAGCTTTGGTAAGAATGTATACATACATGTATGTATTCTGACACCCCCCCCCTTCCCCCCGTGAACCTCGAAACATGCCAGTACATGTAGCACGGGCCGTGGATTTTCCGTACACTGTGACCCACCGTGAACATAGGAACGTGCTAATACGTGTTACCTTGGCGAATTCGGATACCCTAAAAACTCGCCGCATGGAGTACCTAACAAACTTGACACCCCCCTCCCCCACCCTCACCGCGGCAATCGGCCATTTTCCGGGTACTCGGGTGTCGTGTAGTGGGTGTTTGAGTCGCCATAAAGGCGCCATTTACATCGACGTTTTGGCGGGTGTCGTCCACAGACGTAGATTTTCAGCTCAGTTGGGGGTTGTCACGATGTCAGAACTTGAAGCTTTTCTACAAATCAGGTGGCTATTCCCGGTGGCACACCGTGTGATGATGGCAATACCCAAAAGTGACAATACCTAGAGAAACCGCTCCTACCTGATTGGCGTCGTAACGTAAGCTATCGCGGCGACGGAAATCGTCTGCCGGTTAGCTGATTTTAAGAACACTCTGTGTGTGTGTGTGTGTGTGTGTGTGTGTGTGTGTGTGTTGTTTTTTCTTTGTTTTTGTGTTTTGATTTGTTGAAAGTTTTTGTTTGCTTGTTCATTTGTTTGTTCTATTTCCGCCGGGACACCCCCTTCCACCGCAGTACAAACACAACCATTTCCATTGTGAAGTCAGACTTCACTGTCTTCTTCCAGTCAAATCGATAAAATTACCAATCATTTCTTCTTCTTCTTCTTCAAGCGTTGTGTCAAATCCAGACTTGATCAAGCGGTCGCCTTTGTAATATTTCACAATAGAGCAAAACAGGTAATGCTTACAAAGGTGCTTGTGTAAACAGAACAAAGCACCTTGGACAAACCCTCATGGCTTGACTTGTCGTGTCATCGTTTGATCTTGTCTGTTGTGTGATACTCCCTCCCCCCCCTTCTTCCGTCCCTTGCTGCGTTTACACGTCTGTGAATATACTGTTTCATTTTGCCACCACCTTCATGTGTCCCCAGTGTGTTATTGACTAAAACCTGTTGACTTGAGTTGTCATGTCTTCGTTTGTTTGATCTTGTCTGTTCTGCCGCCCCCCCCCCCTTTCACACACACACACACACACACACACACACACACACACACACACACACACACACACACACATACACACAGGACCCCCCCCCCCTCCTCACCCCGCCCCGCCCTGGGAGGGGACCGGGACACACGTCTGTACTGCAGGGGCCGCCGGCTGATCTGGTGTTGAGTCAAGGGAATTTTGTTTGCCCTGCACTTGTGCTTGTGCGTCCACGTTGACGCGTCTCAGTTGATGCACGCAGACTACTCACCGCGAGTCATGACACCAAAGACACACACACACACACACACACACACCAGGAGTCGGTGTTTGAAGCTGATGCACTGCTGTAATGTGAACGAGTAGATACGCTATGTTGAGAGGTGTCGGTACGATTTTGAAAGCAGGAGGGAAGGGAAGGTTTCGGAGGAATATGGTCTAAAGCCTCTCGATTTTATCAAAGACCTAAGAATGATTTTTTTTAAAATTTTATTGTTTCTTTTTTGCTAAAGACAGTAAAAGTAGAACAGTTGCATTTTGGTTATTCACCCTTCTCCTGTTTGCGTCTTCAAGCGTCTGTGTTCCGATTACCTCTCTTTGTTCGATGACTGCTTGCTGAATCCCAAATGAACACCACGATGACTGCTTGCTGGATCCCAAATGAACACCACTATGATAATTGCAGTCTGAACAGTCATGTTTAACTCTACCGCATGCTCTGTTCATCTGGGGCAAACATCGCCCCTTTTGGTGGACAACAGACGTTACGAGGGAGGGAACAAGGAAACTAGTGGCGCTTCTGTGTTTGAAAGCACGCTATCCGGCGGTCGATTAAGAACGTTAAAACTGCCGGAACTTGAACACACGCACCCGTCCACCTGTCTGCTTTGTTCTTGTGGACGGGATGTGCCACGTATGTTCATTGCCTTTGGAACTAAAGCCAAGCAGATGCTAGGAGCCAGCACCTCATGCCACCCACACCTCTCTGTTCACTGCCTGCAATCCTTTGTCAGGAGAAAACCGTTGTCCAGCCAGCCAGCCAGGGTCCGGTCAGTACACCGTCCACCCGTAAATAGGGTCACAAGCTCTTTGACCCAGCAGGGAAATAGCCTCATGAAAAAGTCACTGGACCGTGGCTTGTTGTTGCACTCATGGCCGCGAGTTCCGCCACTGTTGGCACTTGAATCAGTGGAGCGTGTCGTTCCAATCCTGCTGGACGTGGCCACGGACGCCCCCCCCCCTTCCCCCGGCTCACACTCCCCTGTACCCCCGGCTCACACTCCCGCTCCAAATCTGCGAGGTATTGGACACCTGTACAAGAAAATGGTCGCTTGCTCAGTTGCTGTTTGTTCAGTGGTGTCGTGAGTACGCGCCAACTGACTCGGCAGTTCCAATGACTAAGGTCTTTGGCGTCAGTTTTGCAGGACAAAGAATACGTCTGGAGAGAGAGAGAGAGAGTCGAACTGAAGGTCTGGTCAACTGACCTCGTTCATTCCTGCTATGACGTGAACTTATGTAAATATAGCCAAGAGGGTTTCCGACATTGTCTGCTGTAACACGAGTACTTAATTTCTCTTCATTCTTAGCAACAAATCATGCATCGTGTTCACAATTCGGCTGAGTGAGTTCAAACAGCTTACTCCGGCTTCAATCACTGTACTCTTCACAGAACAATTACTACTTCTAGCTCCCCTTACAGTAAACAACGCACCTGACGCAGTACAGAAAGGGGATAATTGGGGCTCAACCTTGGCTTCAAACTCGTAACCCTGGGGTCAAGAGACACGTGACCCACATCGCTACGTCATTTCCGCTCCATTCTCTTCCCTAACTACATCCAGCTGTTTGTAACAGTTCACGGCGCTCACTGGCAGGGTCGTTTCAAAAACTGAAATCCTCTTTCAGGTTAGGGATAAAAATCCCGACCTCCAGACCCGAGTCTGTTGAAATAGGGTTTACACACGTAAGGCACTGAATCACCTGTCAGGCCTTTGCCAACCTGCTCCTTTGACAACAGCAGCTCAGGAACTTGACTGCGAACCTCCTAAGCCTCATGGTAACCCCAAATCCGATTTGGGGATTTCACACTGACAGGCAACAAGACAAAATTTAAAGCTGACACCGAGAGAATCGGCTCCAAGTTTAGATTTTGAATGCGGGGCGGAGAAAAAGATGGCTGACTGACACAGAACGAGGAAAACCCTCGTTAGCGGGTGGTCGGTTGGTTAGCTGGGGTTTATCGTCCCACGGCCACGACGAGGTGGTTTGAGACGGCCCCTAAGGGGCAGGTTATGGGGGAGGGCATTGCTATCCTAACTGAACAGTGTAGCTGAACACTTACTCAATCCAGTCAGACTGCCAGGTGGTCCACGTTTTATGTATTCTTGACTGTAATGGCTCGTTAGCGGAGCGGTTCAAGGCCGTTTAAAAGGGAGTTAATCCTACTGTCCAAGAGTGACATGCCCTTTGAGAGTCGCGCTTTGGTTTGGAGGGTATTGTTCGCAATCTTGACTCGACATCTTTACCAAGCCAAGCCCGGCGGTGGCACGGAGTAGGGTTGGGTATGTGTGTGGCATTGCTAGATCGGAAGATGCTGAAAATCTACCGACGGCATCTTTAACTCTTTAACTCTTTAACTCGCTCACTGGAATCTGGCTTACTCTCTTGTCTTTCTCAACAGCGGTCTGGGGGGTTTCTAGCCCTGAAGTGATGAGGCTTCAGATTTTTTTTTTTTTTTTTTTTTGTGGAGACGAACGCTTAGAAAAAGGTCTTTAGTTTTCAACGGCAACAGTTGCTGGGCCATGGTGATTTGTGTTGACAAGAGACGCTTCGAAATTTCCTTTTTAAGAACTCTCTCTCTCTCTCTCTCTCTCTCTCTCTCTCTCACTCTCTCTCTCTCTCTCTCTCACACACACACACACACACACACACACACACACACACACACACACACACACACACACACACCATACGCCTCTGCTCACACAGAAAAATAAAATCATTTTAAACTAAAATTAAAGTAAGTAATTTACCTCGTAGGATGAAGGGGAGATGGATTGTGAGAGTTACAATCAATCATTCAATGTTTCAAACGTGATCGGTTGAAAACATGCTATTTTGTCTCAACCCCCCCCCCCCCCCCCCAGGGAAAAAACCCTCCGGGTCCCAGCAGACAGAAATGTTTTGCCATAAATGGTGCTAGCTCATGCATTATGTGTGGCAAAACGTTTTCAAGCAAAAATATCTAGCCACCGCCGATAATTATGGTATCATTGCAGGAGTGTTGTGCGCGAGCCCCATCACTCACACAGAGCTTTTCAGGATTTCTTACGTGAAGCTGTCAGTTCTCGCACAGCCAAGCGGGAACTGAACAAGTTGATCACAATCTGCATCCGTCATTCATGGCGCCACGTCATTGTAGGCGCTAATTACTTATGACGTACCTCGCGTCCTAGGTAACCAGGTATTCTACCCACATCGACCCGAACTGGCCGCGAGGGTTCAGCCATGCGTGAAACCGGTATATCAACTCCCGTGTCGTTGTTTCTGAAGAGGGGGCCCAGTCGATCGGGTCACTGCGGTTGCTGTGGAAACAGTTGTCCAGTCCATGTCCGGTGTTGTTCTGTCAGATTTGTCACGATTGGTATTACGTCATCCGATGACGTAGTTGTTTAATCAGCTTCTTCCGCCTGTGTCTATTCTGTTCGCTTATCACGCGTGCAAAACCAACACAGCTATAAATATCTCTGGTTTTGTGGTAAAACCCCTTCCTGTCACGGAGAGGCGTGATAGCCGAATGGTAGAGCGTTGGATTGCCAATGCTGAGGTCGTGAGTTCGAATCCCGACTGGGGCAAAATATTTGTGCTGGCCTTTTTCACGTTGCCCCGTCTTTATTGTCACCCTGACGTGGTGGAAAAGGACGTTTAACTCCTAAACACCCACCCACACACCCACCCCTTCCTGTCTTTGTCTGTCTGCCTGCCTGCCTGTCTGTCTGTCTCTCTCTCTGTGTGTGTGTGTGTGTGTGTGTGTGTGTGTGTGTGTGTGTGTGTGTGTGTGTGTGTGTGTGTCTCTCTCTCTCTCTCTCTCTCTCTCTCTGTGATTGTGATTATTTAGTTCGGGCAGGAATGATTTACTGCAAATAATTGCATTGCGCACTGGTGTGCGTCTTTATCCCCCCCCCCCCTGTGTGTGTGTGTGTGTGTGTGTGTGTGTGTGTGTGTGTGTGTGTGTGTGTGTGACTGCTGCACGTCATTAAGCCGAGTGAGACCCGCTTTAATCGACCCACTTAAGACCTGGAGTAATTATGACACCGTGGCCTCGTGCCGCTGTTGTTGCACGTGCTAGCAGGGCTGTAAAGGCCCTTAACCCTCCTTCAAACTCCAAGCAGCTCGTTAAAAAGCGGCGGGGAAAAAAAAAAAAACATCCTGGCATGTACACGTCACCGCTTCTCAGCCACAAGGCTATGGGTCGACTAGTGTATCGGGGTGGATAGAGGTGATGGTGAGAGAGAGAGAGAGAGAGAGAGAGACGTACTGAAGGTCTGTTCAGCTGAACTAATTCGTTTAAAGACATGACCTTATGTAAATATAGCCAAGAGGACTTTGTCTGGCATTCTCTGGAGTACCAGTGTACTTAATTTGTATTCATCTTTAGCTTCCATTATTTCGTAGACGAACGTTAAGGGGGAAAAAATCATTTACTTTTCAACGGTAACAGCTGCTTGGCCATGGCGGTGATGTGTGTTGACAAGTTGCTTCGAATTTACTTTTAAGAATCTCTCTCTCTCTCTCTCTCTCTCTCTCTCTCTCTCGCTCTCTCTCTCTCTCTCTTGACGGATGAGCTGCACACAGAAAAGCAGCTGTCCACAATTTTTTTCAATCTCAGCCCCCCTTCCCTTCTTCTCCAGGCCTCCTCTCCCCCACCAAAGGTCCTTGTCTTCCAGCGATCTTTTGAACTCCATCGCGGCACCTGTGGAAGAGATCTGAAGGAATGTTCGGTTTGGGGTGGGGGAAAAAAAGTAGGGAGATTATGTGGGTGTTGATCTGCTGAGGCGGTCTACCCTCATCAGGCGTACAGAGGCGGCTTGACTGGCCCTGACTGGTGACTGATGCAGATTACGGTGTCTGTAGGGGTGCACTTTACCTGCACTGGGTTCAGCAACCTCAGTCTATAGTGCAGTGAAGCTGACGCGCGCGCGCACACACACACACACACACACGCACAGAGAGAGAGAGAGAGAGAGGCGTCAGTGTGTGTGTGTGTGTGTGTGTGTGTGTGTGTGTGTGTGTAGCGTCCTTTTTCACCACGTGTGGGTTTGACCCCAGCCCGGCCGGAATTCGAACTCACGACCTTAGAATTGAAAGTCTAGAGAGAGAGAGAGAGGCTTCAGTTACGATATTCCACAACTCATAACATACCTCAGCTCCCCCACCCCATCCCCTCCCTCCTTGCTTATATCGTTGTTCCACTCGTATCATAACAGCTCTATCGCCACATAAAAATGGTCTTTGCTTGTACAGTTCAGTCACAAAGCACGTCCTTTTGACTGGCTTTCCAATACGGACGGTAAGTGCGTTTTCGCACGCACACACACACGGGTCGACATGCACTTAAGACTTTTATACCTCTGTGCTATTATCTTCTGAAGGAGTTCGTTTATGTCACCTCGACAAACAAGTGTTGTATACATACACCCCCCCCCCCCCCTCGTCCACGGAACGGCATGTATACCGCTCTATTTAGGGTGATAAATTTACTGCAGCGATCTTAGGCTGCTTTCGGTGACACGGGTTGTGATCAAAATAGTGTTTCCGAAGCTATCTCACTAAATAAGTACAGTAGTAACACCAGCACAGAGTGTTTCCAAACGGTAGCGCTGAGTTCTTCCATTTTCAAGTTTAGTGTAGCACCGAGTGTTTCAGTCCATTTCCAAGTTCAGAGTAGCACAGAGTGTGTCCATTTCCAAGTTCAGAGTAGCACAGACTGTGTCCATTTTCAAGTTAGCGTAGCACCGAGTGTTTCCATTTTCAAGTTTCGAGTAACACTGAGTGTTTCCAACCCCGCCAGCTTCTCACTAACAAGACGGTGGAAATTAGGAGACAGGAGGCGGAGTCTTAACCGAAGGGGAAAGATGGCGGCGACACACACGAGTTAGGCCGTCAGGTAGTTGGCACGATCTATGTATTATTAGATCATCAGAGCCCGAGGGAACGCCACAAAGATTCACTGCTGACGGACTTTGAGTGCCTCCGGTGATCTAATGCGTCTAGGAGGGGAGCGCTGATTCTCTTTGATAAATTTGGCTTGCAGACATAAAGGGTGGGTGGTTCAGGCGGTGCCAGACTTGGGCGGCTGTAGTTAGGTGTAACGTCAAGAGCGCGGGTTCATGTCGCTGCCAGGTGTGACGCACAGGGCGGCTTGGCAGTTTAACGTCCTTTTCCACCACGTATGAGTGATATCAAAGACGGGGCAACGAGAAAAGGCCAGCACAAATATTTGGCCCCAGTCAGTCGGGATTCGAACTTACGACCCGAGCATTGAAAGTCCAACGCTCTACCATTCGGCTGTCCCAGCTCCCCCAGCAGACAATTATGATCTTCAGTTTATTTTTTCTAGTGAGACCACTGGTGCACCCCCCCCCCCCCCCCCCCCTCCCAAACTTACTTCGTAGGAAATGAGTTAAACTTCATGCTTATTAGTGTACCGGCTAAGAGTACAGGGCCCGCATTTAAAGGTCAGGGTTAGGGAGTTTAGCCCCGGGTTAGAGTCTAACCTCGAACTAAACTAGCTCTAGGGTTAAATTTTCTGTTTTTTTTGTTTTGTTTTAAATCAGGAAGCGGGTCTATTCCACCATGGTGCCTAAGCCGTTATAGAAGGATTTTTGTCTTCAAGCTCTTTCTTGACTTCCTTTTTTAGTTAATTTTGTTTTGGGGTTTCTTTTGTCCTAGTCTGGGTTAGGCCTGTAGCCGTGGGTTAAATTAATCTCGAATTCTACATACGGGCCCTGCAAATTTCCACTGAGCCAGCAAGTGAAAGCTCTCTCTCTCTCTCTCTCTCTCTCTCTCTCTCCGAGGCTCTCTCCGAGGCTCTCTCTCTCTCCCCCCCCCCCCCCCCCCCCCCCCCCCATCCTCGAATCATGTCTGTCATGAGGTCAAAACCTAGCAGGAGCCTTGCCCTGTAAGATGCTAGTTTAATGAAGCACATTTTATACGTTTACCGAAGCGGCAACGCGGAAATGGCGTGCAAGGCAGAACTGTCGGTTACCGAGCGAAAGTGGAGCAACCGCTGATCAAACTATGTCGATTAACAGTGACGGATGAATTTATTTATGAATTTACTTGCGCCTTACCGGCCGCGCAACAGGGAGGAGGAAGTTTGCGGTAGGCAGATTCAGCGGAAATGATTGTGTTCGGTTGTCTGGGTGGATCTGGGTGGGCCCAGCCTAACCTGAACCTCACGGGTGTTTAATCAAAATGGATGGGAGTGACTGAGGTGCTACCCCGCTTTGAAAGTAGCACCACCAGGACAGAATGTTTCCAAACAGTAGCACTGAGTGTTTCCTTTTTCAAATTTGAGTAGCACCGAGTGTTTCCTTTTTCGAATTTGAGTAGCACCCAGTCACTGTTTCCTTTTTCAAATTTGAGTGGCGTCGAGTGTTTTTATTTTCAAATTTGATTAGCACCGAGTGTTTCTTTTTTCAAATTTGAGTGGCACCGAGTGTTTCCTTTTTCAATTGTGAGTGGCACCGAGTGTTTTCATTTTCAAATTTGATTAGCACCGAGTGTTTGCTTATTCAAATTTGAATAGCACCGAGTATTTCCTTTTTCAAATTTGAGTAGCACCGAGTATTTCCTTTTTCAAATTTGAGTAGCACCGAGTATTTCCTTTTTCAAATTTGAGTGGCACCGAGTGTTTCCTCTTTCAAATTTGAGTAGCACCGAGTGTTTCCTTTTTCGAATGTGAATGGCACCGAGTGTTTCCATTTTCAAATTTGAGTAGTACCAAGTTTTTTTTATTTCAAATTTGAGTAGCACCAAGTGTTTCCATTTTCAAATTTTAGTAGCACCGAGTGTTTCTTTTTTCACATTTGAGTAGCACGGAGTGTTTCCTTTTTCAACTTAGAGTAGCACCGAGTGTTTCCATTTTCAAATTTGAGTACCACCGAGTGTTTCCAAGGGTCTTTGGTCTGTCTGAGACAGGAACCGTTTATCAACCAGACAACGACTTTAACTAACGTGTTTCTACAAAGCAAAAACGAGTACATGATCATATTTCAAACATAATGTTATGGCTTTCCGTGAGTGCAAGCAGCGTCGAAACTTTCGAAGCGAAGTAGCACCAGAAACACATGCGCCCATTTTGACTGCCGCCTCTTGTAGAGGTAGCAGAGCTTCAGGCGAGGCCCTGCCCCACTGACTTTAGCAGATTTAGGCTTTCCGGTTGGCTGATGGGAAATGAAAGTGATTAGAAGGAAGAGACGAGTTGCTGTCAAAACTGACAGGCGGAGTTTTATCGTCCCGTGAGAAAATAGGCCTAAGCTTCTGTCAGTTCCATGGAGCTTAGTTCCTTTTTCTTGGTGATTGTGGAAGGTTGTTTGGATTGGCAAGTGGTTGAGGTGACGTCTTCGAGTCTTTGCGGTTTCTGCTGCCTTTAGCAGAGATCGAACTTCGCGAATTTACTCATTTTGCATTGCATTGCAAACTCTGCTTCTCGTTTTGCTGGACAGCTACACTAACCCAGTATCCACTAGGCTGCAACACCACTTGAACATCGCGGATTTCAGATTAGCTGCAAGGCTGACCCAGCTACGAGATTCGTGTACCGTGTTGTTAAAAAAAAAAAAAAAAAAAAAACCACCTGACCCAAGTATCTTCCAAGTATCTTTAGCGTCAGAGAGAGAGAGAGAGAGAGAGAGAGAGAGAGAGAGAGAGAGAGAGAGAGAGCACTGACTTAAAAAAAAAATTCGGGGAGGTTTAGAGCGATTTCACATTTTACATTATCTAACCCCAAACACCGCAATCTGCACCCATCATGCAGTAGGCGTTAGGAGGGGAGATAACCCAGCAGGGGATGTTGTTGTAGGTTACGTTTCTTGCTCTTCATTACGGGTATGTTCCTCCAATTCGGGAGGAAGAGATTGTGGCGAGGGAGGGGGAGGTATTGTCACAAAAACCATGGATACGAGAATCGCAGAGGGCGGTGAGATAACGGATTAGATAAACTGAATCCACCTCTCTCTCTCCCTCTCTCTCTCTCTCTCTCTCTCTCTGAGGCGGGGGAGAGTCGTTGAGCGTTGGACTTTCAGTGCTCTGGTCGTGGGTTCGAATCCCGGGTGGGGCCAGATATTTGCTCTGACTTGTTTTAAATCGTTGCTCCGTCTTTTTTTAACCACTTGTACGTGGTGGAAAAGGACAATAACCCCCCCCCTCTCTCTCTCTCTCTCTCTTAGACCGATTCATTTTCGTAAGTTCCGATTATTTCTCACAAAAGCGGTTTTTATAGACATGTCCTATCATTTCTTCTCCACAGTGGACCATATCCATACTTTTACGGTCAGTCAAACTATACCTGTCCTGTTAAAACTCCCACGGATACAGGGCTCTGTAATGACTGGTGCATCCCGGCTTCACAGGTTTCTGGTTATCCATTCGGACAACGCTGTAATCATAATGATTCTGGATACAATTCTCTGTCTCTCACTCTCACAGGCTGGTATTATACAGAAGAAGATTGGGGTAACGTTTAACTAGTTCCTACGGAATTGGAGAATGATGCTGTGTTTCACTTGGCACCAGTTGAGCGCGCCTTCGATGAGAGACCGCGATAGAGTCACCAGGGTTGTGACCTGACATAGATAGGAAGGTAGGTGATTGCGTGGGGAGATGCTCTGATCCACCAGTCGCAACCCGCGAGGCAGCCAGGCGTGTCCGTAGCCTTGCATGTCAAGGGGGTGCAGAGCTAGTGATAGTAGGGAGAGGTGGAGATCTGATTGTGCCAGTGATGCAGGAGGATAGAGAGTGTGAGTGGGCACTTGTACTGCTCTTGGGTGATTGTGCAGTCAGTGGGAAAGATTCCAAGTGGAAGGTTTTAATTAATTCATTGTATCTATCCGGCGTTGCTTGATCCGGGTGACCGGGCGCAAATTATGGAGTGCACTGACCCATTACGCCCGCCCCTCCCTCCTACCCCCCCCCCCCCCGCGTAACTATCCCTTCTCAGTAGCTATTAATAAAAAAAAAAGTATTATTGTTTCTGAAACACTCACATGAGCAGATGTGGCCTACTGAAAGGTGTGATCAATTCACTACTGGAACAGCCTATTTTTGTAATAGGGATTATAAAGCATTATATAATGTTACGTCGGTTGTCAGCAGAAACTGATTCTCTCTCTCTCTCTCTCTCTCTCTCTCTCTCTCTCTCTCTCTCTCTCTCTCTCTCTGTGCCAGTGTGTGTGTGTGTGTGTGTGTGTGTGTGTGTGTGTGTGTGTGTGTGTGTGTGTGTGTGTGTGTGTGTGTGTGCACTACTCACTTACTATTTTCATTTTCTCATTGACGAATGTTTCCCCAAATCACGTACCCGACTTACCAACAACAGCTTGCATCTTTCAACACCATCAGCAGTAGCCACCAGAACTGACCTACGCACGGGCCAGCTGGTACTACACTGAAAGGCACATGACGACCAATAGTCCCGTTAGTTAGTTTAGTCCTTTGGGCTCCTAGAGAAGCATAGGGCCTCAACAGCTCTCCTCCATCACACTCTGTCCCTGGCGCAGGTCTTGGCCTCCTCCCATGTCATTACCCCGAGGATGCAAATAATAACAACAATAATGATAATGATAATAATAATAGTAATGGGAGGTTAGGTGCTGTTCTTAATTGTTTGACCCCTAAAAGCTGCCAACAGAACCCAACTCACGCGCTGACGTGAATCAAGCGCATTCTCTCGCACTCCAGGACATCACATTACAGTCACGTGGTACGAAGGGTCAACTGCTACATCGACTTAGTTATCCTCTTGCCATTTTGTTCAATGTTTATATATTTAAACATCGCCGTAATGCATACAACACCTTTTATCAAGCCATGCTCATCTTTCTGGCCGGATTACAAAATAAAAACCCAAAAAAACGTGTCTACTCTGTATCATACACACTCCACTAATGCGCAAGCCATGTAGAAACGCAGCACGTCATATCAGGGAAGTTTACGTGAATACCTTCGTCTTGTATAACGGACATGGCAGTTGTTGCGGCCTTGGTGCAGAGCGCACTTTTCACCGACCATGGCGATAGTGCCGTATTGTTGATAAACTCGGCCCTCTCCCAAAGTGGATATATGAGGGGTGAGAGAGAGAGGGGGGGGGGGGGGGGGGAGAGTAATCTCTACAGAGTGTACTGTAGTAGTATCAGCGTTTCAAGGAAACGGGGGGTAACTTGGCACAATGAGTTTATCTGGGTTTGTTGGATTTTCGCCGAGTTCGTTGCAGATTTCACTTTCTCGGCTACGTGTTGTCCCGCCGTTGTCTCGTATGATGCAGACATAATCAAGACAAACCTGTTCCTAAAGTGCAAGAAACACAGCTCCACAGATATATGAGAGAGAGAGAGAGAGAGAGAGGTCCGATGTTCATTGCACGGAAACGTCAACATTTGTTGGGATTTAAGTCATAATTAATGACTTCATACGCTTGTTCTCTCCCTTCTCTGGTAACTGTGAGTTTTCCCCCTTGTCGGTTTCCGTAAAATGGTGCTGATTGGTATCGCATAATCAATGAGGCACCACTCTTTCTCGCCATTCTACGCGTTCCCATCAAGCTTCAACAGTTGTTTTCACCGTCTCTGAAAACAGCGTTTAGTACTACAAAGATCACAGTTAAATCGGTTTGCCGCTTTGCTGCAATACATTACATGCAAGTGTTCTCGTTGTTGCAGGTGACAATGGCTGACAGATCAGGCGCCGAGCGCGCGTGTAAGGATCCGAACCCGATCATAGACGGTCGGAAGGCTAACGTGAACCTGGCTTACCTTGGAGCCAAGCCGCGCATCAACGGACTACAAAGCAGTAAGTACAGTTCACCTGTCCTATACTCGAGTCGCTGTCCTGGCATAGATCTACGTCTGTGCTCAAGTGTGTTGATGGGTTTAGATCTAGGGCGCCACAAAATCTTTGTCACACGGTGCACGGGCGGATTTAGAACCACCCCAAAGAAACTGGTCAATACAGGAAAACGTGAATGCAGGAGAGGGAGTCAGCTGTTAGCGACTGATATCAGTGATAGTGACGTAATAATCATGCTGTTACGCGTCATTTTTCGTCAAGCCAAAAGCCCCAAACGGCAACCTAGAAAACAACGTAGAACATCACAATGGCTCAACTTCTGTGTCCCGTCCGTTCTTTGTAGGCTCAATGTATCTTTCGTCCTTTCTTTTTCTTTCATGATTTTTATGGCGAGGGTGATAACATTGTCGATGCTAACATCGGTTGCATAATGTATTCAATCACAGATCACGTGAGTGGCCGAATCAATCACGTGACTGGCGGAAGTCTCGGTCGCGTGCTGATAATGTGACGACAGGTGCATGTGTTCAGATAAGTGTACGCCCGCGGCGTGTTTTCGCGATCTAGTGAAAGTTTTGATGACGAGCCAACATACTCATCCAATAAGCCGCGACAGATCCGCTCAAGCGTTCAGATTTATGTTCGCTCAGCCAGACTCGCTTGTCATTGCTGCTTCTAGCTTTACGAAGGAAAGAGTGGAATTTATTCCAGTCAGTATCCCCCCCCCCCTCTCTCTCTCTCTCTCTCTCTCTCTCCTCTCTCACGTTTCGATTTTCTTTTTATCATTTCATCTCTCATGTCATTTTTTCATATCTCTCTCTCTCTCTCTCTCTCTCTCTCTCTCTCTCTCTCTCTCCACACACACACACACACACACACACACACACACACACACACACACACACACACACACACACACACACACACACCATTTCAGTTTCATTCAGTTTCTCTCTCTCGGGCTCATAACACTGATGATTGCACCAAGAATGTAGTACAAGTAGACTCGTGGTAGTCTGCCGATTGGGCTGATAAAGTAGAGATCATTCAGTTCACAAGCACTCGTACAGGTTTCAGGAAAATATCCACAGATAGTGGCTCACTTTACAAACTCGAATTTGGAGTGAGTGTGTGAGTGAGTGAGTGAGTGAGTGACTGGCGTTTTCCACACCTCCAAAAAAAAAAAATCCTCGTCTGGAAGCCACGAAGTAGAAACATCGCCACTGCCTCAGTAGTGAATCTGCAAGACAGGCGTAAACAGCAAAATATGTCTATACTCTGACGGTGTTGAAGATCATCAACTTTACCCTAATTCAAAGTAAACTCCGTCTAGACAAAAATAAACCAACACGAGAGAGACTGCCAGCCAAAAATTACCTACACACCAGCAGACCTGCCGCTCCAAGCTCTGGGAGAATTTCTTTCAGACTTTGCACCTGATTAGGACAGTATCCCGGGCAATGGTATAAGCACCACATCAGCCGGGCGGCCGTTCAGTCGGCGTACGCCGGTAAACGCAAACTGGTTAACTAAAAATAAAGCAACCTGGCAAATTGTCTGGCGTAAGTAGGAACACTTGGATTTCGAGTACTGTGTCGGTAAAGAACCAAAGGTAGACACTATTTAGTGGAGCGGACTGAAGTATCTGTGGTACCAGACAGACGTCTTGCCGAGTAGAGCAAGAATAGTACGAAAGGAAACTATTTGCTAAATTTGAGTAAAAGCATATCATATGTAGCTCGGGTGTGTGGCTGATAAACGACAGAACTTCTGAATGAACTGATTTTACTGAAGTTACAAAAGAATGTATAGATAGATGAAAAAGCACAAGCCGAGAACTGAACTGCCGTGACGCTGCCCACATTATCGTCGCCGTTGCCGTCGTCAAATCATTCAAGCTTGTTTTTGTTATTGTTGTTGTGTGTTTTGTTTGTACGTTTTTGTATTTGGTAGTTGGTTACTTTCCCCCCATGGATCAATTAAGAATCAGTTCCGAAATACAGAAGATCAGACTGACGAGGGGAGCTGGGATAGCCGAATGGTAGAGCATCAGTTCGACTTCCAATGCTCGGGTCGTGACTTCGAATCCCGGCTGGGGCCAAATTTTTGTGCGGACCTTTTTCTCAATGCCCTGTCTTTGATATCACCCATATGTGGTGGAAAAGGACGTTTAACTCCCATACACCCACCCTCAGACTAGTGACGAGCGTCACGTGTTTGTCTTTAGTCCACGGCCACTGTCCGCGAGTGACGGCGAGCGGAAATTGTGAACTGTGCAAATTTCAGCTTCTATCGAACACAGGACTGCATCAACGTTTTGTCAACTGAGCTATCGCAACGCCTTGTGCGTTAAAGAAGAGAATAACCAATGAACGAGGACAAAACACAAAACAAAAAAACTCGAACTGGTTTCAGATTTCAGACCAGGTTCACCGAGTCTGCCTATTGATACGTTAAGATCGTTTAGTGCGCGCGCTTGGCAGTGAAAAGAGTCGCTGAACTGTAATGATCTTTATTAACTAGCATGGACTTGTTTACAAGCCGTTGAAAGGTCCATGGAAGGGACTCCGGGAGCGAAACGCACACAACACAACAAGGAGGGCTGGAGGTCATAGCAGTTCAGTCGCGTTGACAGATCTGGCCCATGGTTCTTGTAAAGTTAGTTAGTTAGTCTCTTAGGGCGGGGTGTGAGGACGAGTAGGGTGGGGGGAGGGTTAGGTTCAGTGGTAATGGTGTGAATCCTGAGCCACATGGTTCAAATCCCCACGCGTGCCATAATTTGGTTTGAGATACCCTCCACCCCCACCCCCCTCATCAAATCGAGTCAGAATTCGCGCAGACTCGTTCAGTACGGCGCCTTTCTGACGTTCGTGTACACACGAACGCGCAAATCTCAAGCGGCATGCAGGTTCAGAATTCCATTTCAAACGCGGGGAGGGGCCTTGGAATTGAAGACAGATAACCAGCATGCATTTAAATACACACTGAGAGGTCGATCTTGTGAAAATTGCTCTTTTCACAAGAAGAACGTAGGCGGGCATCATCATCATTAGCTTGCTTTACGTCCTTTACGTCCTTAAGGACAAGTTGTTCCTGGCATGTGTCTTTGGCTGCTTGGCTGGGCGAGTGTCTTTGGGGTGTGTGAGGGCTGTACGTAGGAGGGAAAATACAGCCTATGTGAAAAGTAAGCTGTGCCAAGTCACCAGGTTACACAGTCACTGATCTCATCTGCCCTCCGACCACTTAAACCATTTGCCGCGAAACTGAAGCCCGGAGCCGATGGTTTAAATTACTGTCTCTGAAATATGGCATGTTTGCTTAAGTTATCGTCAGTTTATGATGAGATGAGTTTCTTTACTCCTTTTAATGCCTGTCAGTCGAACTCACGGAAGCTAAGATGCCTGCGGCAGCCGGTTGAAAATCGACACACTCACATTTAGTGAGTAACTTACTCTTAGTGTAGCGACGTAAAGGTCTGCAGTATCAACGAAAAGCCGCATACATTGTGCTTTTTCAAACGGCGACTTTTGCGACTGTGCATAATGCAGGCAACTCTGTCACAGTTGCAGAGTATTCAGCGCATCGGAGACCGTTACAAAACCGGAGCGTGAGTTTGCAGTGACTTCATTGTGCTGCTGGTCAGTGAGCGAGACACATCGCTATATATTAATAGCGTCAGGAGGGTGTTGTGTGCTGCACGAGAAGACTATCGACAGCGATCTTTCTTGCGGGACGCTGAAAACTTCTGTGACTGTGACAGAGTTGACTGTGCCCTGATGTTGCACAGTCGGACACTTTTTTTTTTTTTTTTTTTTTAAATGACACACTGTTCGTGGCGCGTTTTGTTGAGACTGCAGACCATTAAGTGTCCAGGTGCGTCACGGTGATCGCGTCAGGCCTACTCAGTGACCTTTCTACTGACGCGGCCAGATAACAGCTGATAGGGTGAAGTGTTGAAAGAAACTGCTACATAGCTGATTGTGCCGAAATTAACCGGGTAACATCAGTCCACGTTGATCAATACCGACTAAGTGACAGTTTATCAGGACTGCGGGATGTGACTAATATACCTCGAGACTTCAGGGAGGGGAGGGGGAGAAGGGTCGACCAAGCTTCAGGGGGTGTGACTGATGAGAGTGAAGCCTGCTCGTAACTTGATTTGACTGGGCACAGCGCGCGAAACACACATGTGCACATCACAGTCGTTGCGCTCGGTGTGTCTGCTAACTACAAAACTGAACACAGCAGTGCTCGGTGACAAACCGATTGAAGATGCACTGTCCGCCATGCACGGTTTGCACGCCGAGTGACGTAGTACAGCCAATCAGAATCTGTCGTGGAAACCACAGTCACAGTTGTGCCTAATTTGAAATCCAAGTTGCTGTGATGACGCCACAGCGGAGGAAATCACAACTGTGTCACAACTGTGGACAGCAGTGCCCAGTTAAGAGCCGGCTTTACTCGGTCGCGTTGGGCGTTGCTCCCCCAGTCGGGTAGCGGCAAACGGCAACCTCTCTCAGTGTCTCAAAACCTTCACTACCTTGGCCCTCACCCTCACCCACGTGACGATAAAAGGAAAAGGAACCTTGGCCGACTGACTCCAAACATGCTGGCTCTGACTTGCTATGTGTACGTAGGCGGGTGCCACGGTAGTAAACTGGGCGATGTTAGAGAAAGAGAGAGGGAAAAAAAAGCAGCAATGCATGATGGGAGAAGCTCGTGGGAGTGTTTACGCCGGAGACACAATGTAGCTGCCGCGGCCGGCACGCTTCCACAATTTGTGATGGGCAAAGATTCCGGCTCCCATGAAATTTTGTGGTCCTCTGCACTCCCCTTCACCACTGAGCACTGCAAGATAAACGTCACTTGAAAGAGAAGCGCTGATTAGCGACGGCTGTTTTGATTTAGATTAAAATGTTCAGGATGTCAGTGTCAGTGTGTTCGGACTGACTGATGCTGCATTTTCTGATCCAGCCCGGCCATACGCAGTTACTCTGAGCCTAACTTAGGCTGGCATTGACTGAGCAAACAGAAACGCAGAGCGTCTGCCCAAGATGTTTTTATCACAGCGTGGCTGACTGACAAGGAGAGCTTCGGGTCGTTGAAGTTCTCGTCCACGCGGCCATCAAAAGCTAGTGTATTGCATTAAGAGCTCTACTATAGTTAAGATAGAGCATTTCGAGCTGTCCGCTCAGTTCACTCACAAGGACCGCTGTCCCAAAGCGAACTTAAGTTGTCACCGATCCGACGTTGAAGTCTAGAAATGCCCTCTATCAAGAGTGGGTGTTTGGGGGGAAAGGGTTTAACGTCCTTTTCCACCACATAGGGTGATATCAAAAGCGGGGCTACGATGAAAAAAGCCAGCACAAATATTTGGCTCAGTCCAGCTGGGATCGAACTCACGACCCGAGCATTAGAAGTCCAACGCTCTACCATTCGACCACCCCGGCTCCCGCCCTCTATCAAACATCAAAACACGCTCCAGCTTTAGGCTTCCAGTTCCCAGAACTTGATCTCAAAACCCTCCACTGACTCTGACTTTCTCAACGGTTCTGAGTTTTCACGTGTAGACAGCAGAAAGGTGTGCGTGTCTGCTCAGTTCCACACGACCAGTCTCCCCCCGGGTATAAGCATCTCGTTTGTTTACATCCAGCCCCTACCAGACGACCCCCGGAGGCTAAAACCCTACTTAGCAGAAGAGGCGGGGTGTGAGCAGTCAGCGTTGTAAAACTCTTTCACAAAAACCGAAAATTAACAGACAGGCACAGGGAAGATTTTTTTTTTTTTTTTTTTTTAGAGAGAGAGAGTTGTTCATGGCTTTTCGTGTGTGTTTGTTGTTGTTCTTGTTGTTGTTTGTCTGTTTCAGTGTTTGTCAGTTTGTTTGTGTGCTTGTGTGTTGTATTGTTTTGTTGTTGTTGTTGGGTTTTTTTTGTTTTTTTTTTTTTTGGGGGGGGGGTTGTTTTGTTGTTGTTTGTTTGTTTTGTGTTTTTTTTGGGGTCGTTTTTGGTGTTGTTGTTTTTGTTTATGTTTGTTTGTTGTTGTTTTTTATTGGAGGGAGGGTTGTTGTTGTTGTTGTTGTTCTTTTTCCCCGTCCCACACAGAAGCAGACACTCTCCATACTGCGCCGCGGCAGCTTTGAAAGTAGCACTGTGTAACCTCTGTTGTCTCTAGTTTTGATTGTCCTTACCTGCGCGCTCACACCGTGTAAATATTTTATAACCATGATTATCAGTCACACATGGAAAGCGAACGGAAGGCTGCTTGGTACCTCTGTAATTAACCCCACAGAGAGAGAGAGAGAGAGAGAGAGAGAGAGAGAGAGACTATGACAATGACGAACCTTTTGTTTTTTATTCTAACCGCACCAGATTTTGGCCAGCAGGCTAGTTTACAGTCGTACCGTTGCTGAACTTTACGGACTGTTTCGAAACACACACACACACACACACACACACACACACACACACACACACACACACACACTGTGGCATCATCATCATAAAAAAAAGATTCGAACTAGCGGAGAGACAGAAGAGAGAGAGAGAGAGCGCTCAGTCTAGCAGGTCACACGGACGGCACAGTACTTAGTGTAGGAATAAACACTTTCAAGTACGCCTTTACACTCTGACAAGTGGAAAGAAATCTGTGCTCATGATTTTCCAATCTAGCCTGGCCTATTCTACGCCGGCGAGGAGTACCAAGGGCGGCCCGTATTTCAATAGCTTGGAGGATTAAACAGCACTGGCTCCACACCGCCTCCCTGCCTGCAATAGCGCAACGCGCCTTCTTGCATTGTGGCGTCCTTGCATCGTACAATGCTCAAAAGCCTCCGTCAAAGACTGACGTGTTTGGCCAAAGAGATCGACGGATTTTTTCCCCCAGTCGATATTTTGTGATCAACGGTGAAAGTCAGCTCTGCAAATGTCTGGAAGGATACTTACATGCCGTGGTGGGAAAATTGCTTTTTTGTCAGAACTGCTGTGGTAACTAACTTACTTGGGTAAACGGCAGTTACTGACTGGTTTTGTTTTGAATGTCAGTTTTCGTTGTACCGGAAGCTATTG
Organism: Batillaria attramentaria; assembly: GCA_018292915.2. NCBI lineage: Eukaryota > Metazoa > Mollusca > Gastropoda > Batillariidae > Batillaria > Batillaria attramentaria. The sequence continues at coordinate 284,512 of JACVVK020000631.1, forward strand.
GAAATCCGAAATATCGAAGTTTAAATTCAAGGGGGCTTCGGAATAACTGTTCATGTTGTTTGTTTGTTTGTTCTTTTGTTTGTTTGTTGATTCTGGGGAGCCGCGATAGCCGAATGGTAGAGCGTTTGACTCTCAATGCGCGGGTCGTGAGTTCGAAACCCGGCTGAGGCCAAATATTTGTGCTGGCCTTTTTCTCGTTGCCCCGTCTTTGATATCACACGCTTATGTGGGGGTAAATACACCCACCCCCTTGTTGTTGATTCTGTTGACTTGTCGTCATCGTTTACGGAACAGTATACAAACAAGCAAAATCCGCTTGGATGCAGACTTGTCAGACATCCTCACAGCCTGCCTGAATTGTTTGGAGTGAAGCTGGTAGCACTTTCGGTACGGTAATATCCAAATCCACCATGACAGGACAAACAAAACAGAACAGAGATAACAGCACATGAAAAAAAAAAAGAAGAAAAAAAACTTGGTCAGTGAAGAATTACACCATTGTGTATCGGTCAGTTGTGCGAACCAGCGGACAAAGTTTTATTCCATTCCCTTTATTTCGTCTTCGGTGACGTTGTCAGATTTATTCCACACGTCATTCCCCAACACACATTATGTTTTTCAATGGTTGTCAAATGTTTCCCCCCAGCGGAGCCATTGGAACAGAGCTAAATAACACGGGTAGGTTGCAATGCGCGTCTGTGGAGACCGTTCTGTGTTCACTCCAATGCTTTATGTCTGTTACGCTTTCTGCGCACGCTATGAAAAGGTGTGACGGATTAGACTACCAAACATGCAACGATACGCCTCGAATATGCGTGTATACGACCTCCTTGTGCAGCTAAAGACGTCACAAGCCTTTGCCCGCGAACAATGTTGCCCGCTGTGACCTAGCGTGACATTTCTGCTGGATCTGACGTAGGTTTTTATAACGTGACGACGCTAAAGCTATGGCGTCAGTGGATGCTTGAGGAGTGTGCTCTTTTCGAGCATTTAGTGGAATTGAGGTCATCTGATTTGTTATCGCATATTTTGTGTTATTTTGTTGCTGTGACTGTGTGTGGTCATACGTATATGCCACCTCTCTCTCTCTCTCTCTCTCTCTCTCTCTCTCTCTCTCTCTCGTTAATACCTTTTTTTTTCTTTCCTGTAAGTATATTGTTCTGTCAAAGTTTTGCTATGAGTCATTCAGCTGTACATTATCATCTCTCTCTCTCTCTCACTCTCTCTCTCTCTCTCTCTCTCTCGGGGGAGCCGGGGTGGTCGAATGGTAGAGCGTTGGACTTCTAATGCTCGGGTCGTGAGTTCGATCCCGGCAGGGGCCAAATATTAATTTTGTCCTTTCTTTTTCATCGTTGCCCCGTCTTTGATATCACCCTATGTGGTGGAAAAGGACGTTAAACCCCCAAACACCGACAACACTCTCTCTCTCTCTCTCTCTCTCTCTCTCTCTGCCACGGCCAACAATCACAAGTAAATCGGCAAAACACATTTCCACTAATCCACTCACAGAAACCAGCAAATGGTCCGCATAGTTTATTTTTTTTTTAAAACCGACAGCTCTTTTGTAAGCGCGGCCACCAAATCATAACTCCCATACGTTTTATGTCGTCTGCTGCCATTGTGCGAGTAAAGCAGAGTCGTCGGCCTTTGAATTCGACTCTCCAATGCGATCCTAAATCACCAATGAAGCGGGGAACTGTTTGCATGCGATGGGCTTGAGTGTCGTTTTATAGTGCTCTGGGTTATTCTTCAAGCCAACGGGGGGTCTGCTGCATGCGCCAGCCGGCCAGCAGTGCTGTGCATAGTATGTCGTCTGCCCGTACCACTGCGTTGCGACGCGTCTGAACTGAGGTAGCGTCACTGGACTGAAATCTTTTGAGTCGTCTGCACAGTGAGTTACGCAAGTGACCGCATGCTATGTTCGTTGCGTGCAATGGCATTACTCGTGTGCAGACATGTCTGAGGTATAGTTACGACAGGTGTGTGTGTATACTGATGTGAGAGAGAGAGAGAGAGAGCCGGGGAGCACGAGAGAGAGAGAGAGAGGTGGGCGTGATGGCCGCCGAGTTCCGGCGGTTTGGTGTGTTTAAACTGATTTCTTGATTAGAGCAAGTCACATTTAACACACACAAAGCCCCCCCCCCCATCCCCATCCCTCCCCTCCCCCTCCCTCCTTGTCGCTTGCGTCAAAATTACACAAGTACTAGGTCAGCAAATGCTTGCGTCACCGTTACTCAGATCAAACGTCTCACCTACTCTCTCGCGGACCTCATTCAGTGAGGTAAGCGCCCGCTGATGTCAGACTAATTCTTGTATGCGTGCCGTGCACCCGTACAGTGGAGACGAAAGGTGAAAAGCAATCGACTGAACGCATAAAGTATTCAGTGGTTGGTCGGCTGTCCGCTGTTCGGTTCAAGCCTTCCCATTTCTTGTGATCAGGCTGGCGATGTGTGTGTGTGTGTGTGTGTGTGTGTGTGTGTGTGTTTGGGGAGGGGGGGGGTGTACTGTGTTCGAAGCTTAGAAGCAAAGATGTGGCGGTCGTAAAGGTTTAGTGCGTTGGCCACTTTGTGTCGTCTCGTCTGTGTACAAGTACATGCCCGTCCCCCCACCCCCACTCCCACCCGTAATCATCCATACCGGCGATGGAAGAAGACGGAAAGCCTTAAATCAGCTACCCATCCGGCGCCCACCATTGAAAATATGTTTTTAGTTCGGCAAACCTCCTTTGGAGGCGTGAAATTTTGTAAAGACCTCAAGACCGTGCCCCCCCCCCCCCTCTCTCTCTCCCCAACATTTATAGACCCTTTTAAAATTCCCTCCTTTCAGCGCGAGATGTCAGGACTACTGCCCTGCTTTGTCTCCGCAAAACGCCCCGGCCGAGGAGTCTTGGGGACTTCGGTGAGAATTGGGATCTAGACGCATGCGCACCTATACACATTTTGTAATTTCGATAGGGGCTGGTTTATAGACCTAACCTGGTCAATGTGAGACAGAGACAGAGGGGGTTGGGAGGTGGGGGCGGCAGTTAAAATCAATATCCAGGTCCACCCATCCCTCTTAAACTCTTGCTGACCTGAGGAAACGGAATACTTGCATTGTGACTCAGTTCAGCATATATATATACAGACAATATAATAAGCTTTTGTTGTTCGCACCGTGTCGTATCTTTTTACTCCTTCATTGTAATTTAAAGTGCTGTTTTCTGATAACCACTGTTCCTTTTATACGGCGCTTACAAAGAACACGTTTGTGGCGCGTGGGTTTTCAGAATCTCTCACCACAATAGACCTGGAAGTCTTAACACTTTAATTACCAGCTTGTGAAACCCTCCCCAACAAACAAGTCTGCAAAAAAAAAAACCAAAACAAAACAAAATAAATAAACAAAAAACAGGTTTTGACTTCTCGCATTTCTTGCGGCCTTCCCGTCACCTTTCTAACTGGGGAAACATCAGAAAAGAATTTGAATTTCAGGGTATTTATCGAACGCCGTCAAATGTCTCCCCATTCTCCCGAGTTTTGTTGCCAGAAAGGTCGAAGGTAATCCTACCCGCGTCCATGAAAGATCAAGATTTCAAGAGAGCGGACAATAGGGCGAGACACAGCTGTTGTTGTAGTAGAAGTCAATCGAGGGAGGACCTTTCCTGAAAGATGATTAATGCAGGAGGTCTGAAAAATTAACACGGAGTAACCCTTCAGACATCGCAGGGGGTCGGGCTGATTGCTGGCACAGCGGGGTGAGAGCCGCACGCACGCTGCAGCTGGGGGGTGAGTTCGATTGATTGAACGGGTCGTTTTCGGTCGACCGCTGCTGCGTTGCGCACTGGAAAGAAAGTGGGTGTCTGGGGGATTTAACGCCCTTTTCCACCACATACGGGTGATACCAAAGACGGGGCAACGATGAAAAAAGCCAGCACAAATATTTGGTCCCAGCCGGGATAGGAACTCACGACCCGAGCATTAGAAGCCCAACGCTCTGCCATTCGTCCACCCCGGCTCCCCGCCTGGAAAGAAAGAGTGATGATAATAATCATAACTGACAATAATAATACATGTAGTAATAGTAATACAGGAATAATAATAATACAGGCGCTTTACCGAATTCGTTTGCTCAACCCTACAAACTGAAAAGCCATCCGCTGAATAGTGAACGTCTCTCTCTCTCTCTCTGTCTCTCTCTCTCTCTCTCTCTCTCTCTCTCTGTCTGTCTGTCTGTCTCTCTCTCTCTCTCTCTCTCTCTCTCTCTCTCTCTCTCTCTCTCTCTCCCCCCCCCCCCCTAATTGTTTGGCGCGCGAAGACAGGTGGAACAAGGAAAGTAACCCCCCCCCACACACACACACACACACACACACACATCCCCACCCCCACCCCCACCCTACTACCTCACCACCTCGCCAACCCGTACCCCCCTGATCAAACTCAAGTTACACCACCCGACCGGTTACCCAAGAAGTTTTCGTTTCTGGCTGACAAAAGCTTTTCCTCGCTTACGGGGCTGATTCATGGCCTGTGTTTGTCGGGACTTTCAAAAAGTTTTCCCCATTCCCCGACCTAATGCCATGGTGATTTTCTTGCACGACATACGACAAGAAAGGGAGGAATGCGTCACGGGTGGATGAACACGCAAGAAGACGTTGACGGTCCCTCCCTAAAACCGTTAGGAGTCGGGTGAATTTTGCGTTAGCTTGAAACGTTATAGTGCGACCTACCGAGACAAACTGAAAGGGATCTAGGACGGGAAATTCTACACCCATTCAAGAAAGATGTAAGGAGGGAGGGAAGAGTTGGGGGGGGGGGGGTCTTGGTGTACGTTGTGCTGGATTGGATACGTGGTGGGGGACACACACACACACACACACACACACACACACACACACCACACACACACTGCATTATGGTATTAGTTGTTTGTTGTACATTGCATACAAATCAACTAGAATTGTTTCGGGGACAATGATGTTGTAAGAGGAGATCGTGTGTGTGTGTGTGTGTGTGTGTGTGTGTGTGTGTGTGTGTGTGTGTGTGTGTGTGTGTGTGTGTGTGTGTGTGTGTGTGTGTTGAGAGAGAGAGAGAGAGAGGAAATGAGATGAAAACCTGATCTCGGAACTGTTGTGGTTATTGACATTTTCGTACCTGCCGTTGCTAACACTCCTACACACACACACACACACACACACACACACACACACACACACACACACACACACACACACACACAGAGCTGTCTCGAAGCAAAGATGTCGAGACTATCTTGTCCAATACTCACAACCGACAACCTTAATTTTCACCCCCAGACCGTGAGGCCAAACAGTAATTCTTTGTCGCACGTTTGCCAAAACACGACTCGCTCTGTAGATACGCCCCTGGCGGCTGGTATTAGTTTCCAGAATTTGAATTTCACCACGATTGCACCGCAGAGCACAGGGCAGTGTTCTGTACAGGGAGGCAGTATCTGTTTCTGTGGACATTATACGATTACCTTTGTTGAAATTTTAATGCAGGACTCCCAAGACGCGGCCAAAGTCGAAAGTTATTTTGAAGGGAGTTTGGTTTAAACCCCCCCCCCCCTTTTTTTTTAAATTCCTCTACGGTGACTACCTTGACCTAAGTCGACCAGACAGACTTGACAAATGCGAAGAACAGTGAAGATATCAAGATAATCAAGTGTTGTTTCCCTGACGTCTTTATGTCGAGTGTAATCTGGCACTTTTCGTAGTAGTAATGGCAATGAAATGTAAATTATTTAAGCCTTCCATTTAAATTGACTTTGAAGGCACAAAAAAACCATCCTGCCAATCACTGACAACCATCAGCCATATTATTTGCATCGAGACACCTAATATTCTTTTTCTTTCTTTCTTTTTTCTTTTTTTTTTCCTTTTTTTTTTTTTGGGGGGGGGGGGTGCAAGGGGAGTGTAGGAACGCTGTCTAACAAGAGGAGATAACTCTGTAATCTTTACATCGATCCCTGCCAGGTTGTCTAATTTATTTATTTCTTTATTCCTGAACGTCTCCGGGATCGTAGACCTATCTAGAGTTATGGTTCGGAGGGGAGGGGTAAGGATGGGGTGGGGGTGGAGGTGTGGGGGGGTACTCAGATGAGAGAGAAAGAGCGCTTTCCCTAGTCATGCAGTGGTCTTGTTTTAACAACACCTATCTCGCTTATCAAACGCGGAGCTTCTGTTCTTTGTTCTGACGTCACAGTTGTCGGCCGTAAATCGGAACAGAGGCTTTTGCGGCATGTCGTAAACCATGCAGGTAGAGTGTTAGAAGGACTATGTTGTTCAAGTGCACGTAGTTAACCTCATGGACACGGGTGGGGGGAGAAGGGGGAGGGGAGGGGACGATCGGATGGAGCAGTGAGGTGCATGGATGCTGGTATGAGATTGCAAACAAGTTTTCGGCAGCAGTATTACAGTTCAGGTCTCAGCCCGAAAAATACTGCTGTCAGTCTGGTGCACAGCACGGGTTATGGACAAGCAGGCTACCTCAGTTTTGAGGTAGATTTTCGGGCTGTGTTCTTACCTGAATCACAGCAGAACTCCTTGAGATGTCGGAAGAGGGGTTAAATCGGGGAAAGGGTTCGGTCTGTAATCTGTACTTGCGTGGTGGAAAAGGACGTTAAACTCCCAACACCCACCCCACCCACCCTGTAATCTGTAAATCCGAATTACAGAAGCGCGAAGCCGTGTCGAGTAACATTTTGTGGATACGGAGGGAGATTGGCCCTTTTTGTCTCACCCACCTTCCCACAACGATAACAGTTTATGCTTCAGCCCGAAAAAATCTACCTCAAGCCTGACGTAAGCTGCGTGCTGTGCGCTTGAGACGAGCGCGTGATTTCTAGGGCTGACCTGTAGACTGGGTTAGAACCCAAGCAGCGAGATTTTCAATCTTAATTTGCAGCTATGTCACTGTTGGCTTTGGCTGAAATGACCTGAGGTTAACTTGCCCCCCACCCCCCACCCCACTCCCCTCCCCCCTTCCCCCCTCCGACGATACAACGCAGTATTTGGCAGAACACGTCGCTGAAACTGTTTTCGTCTTAGCAACATTTAATTTGTCGCCAATTAAGGACGGCCACGTGACGTTTTTATGTATTTGGTATCACTTACCTATCTGTCATAAGGGCAGCCTGAATGATATTGTCTCGTCGTACACCCGGTAGCCCATCCCGTTTTGGAAGGGGGGGGGGGGTGAGGGGGTGGGCGAAGGAGGAGGGGGGGGGGGTGAAAATCGCCCGCCTGTACTTTAAAACAAACGTTTAGAAACTTCCCCAGTCATAGCATGAACGTGCGGCGAGACCAGCCTCTGTGAGTGAAGAAAGTCACAGAAGTAAATGAACAACTGCTTGGCAGTGCTATCTAAAATCTGTGCGCAAGCAGCAAATAGCGCTGGCTTTTCGCTCGCTCAATCACTGGTATACACGGTGGTCTAATATCGCACCTTCAATGAAGTCCACTTGTAAAAGATAATCAGGGTATTAGAATCATCGCGGTCTGCATTGCTTTAGCCAACGAATCGCGCTCTTTCATGTGAAGTCCACTTGGAGCAGGTAAATAGGGCATAGAATAGCGCCTTTTGCACAGGCTTAGCGTACAAATCGCGCTGTTCTTGCTGCTGTGCTTACGAGCATGAAGACATTTATCATGGATCTCTTATCACGTGAGTAACAAGCGCGCGATACCGAGTCCATTCTCCGTCATCAATCTTGTGGAACTCTCCAATGGAGAAAAAAGCAGACGACAGACCGGTTTCTCTCCTTTTTTTTTTTTTTTTACTCGCGGCGGGTTCAGTTTGGGGTGAATTTATTGATTGCTGTTAGCATGCAGGTTTTTATTAATTGCTGTTTAAGGATTTTGAGTGGCGTTGTATGATACAGCCGACAGGGCTGTCTCCTAGACAGCTCTCTCTCTCTCTCCCTCGTTGCCCTACTCTCTCTCTCTCTCTCTTTGCCCTACTCTCACACACACACCACACACACACACACACACACCAACACACACACACACACACACACACACACATTGTATATTTACCTACAAGTATAGTCACTACTGTGAGCCCTAAGGGAGTCCGATTTTAAAAAAAAAAAATAAAAAAAACTTTCTGGGGAGTAAATCTGGTTTTAATCGACATTTTTCTTTCTCGTTTCTGTCTCAGGTGGATCACTTCCTTTCACAATCAAGGCCGGAATACCAGCAGTGATGCCAAGTCAGTACGGGTGAGTACTATTCACTTCACGTTCATCGGACTATGCTGCCTTACAAACCGTTCTCCACACGACGTCAGCCCAGTCTGGGAATAGTGTTCTTTAGCAACACGAACAAGTTTCGTTTGTGTTGCCGAGAACCTCATCAGGGGACCTGTGGGTATGGCCCGGGTCAAGTCAGCGTTAAGGTGGGTGGGTTTGGGGCGTTTAACGTCCTTTTCCACCACGTAGGGTGATTGATATCAAAGACAGGGCAACGAGAAAAAGCCAGCACAAATATTTGGCTCCAGCCGGGATTCGAACTCACGGCCCTAGCATTGAAAAGTCCAACGCTCTACCAGTCGGCTATCAGCGTTGAACTAGCTGGGTAGGGTGTTTGGGAGTTTAACGTCCTTTTTCCACCACAAATGGGTGATCTCAAAGGCGAGGCAACAAGAAAAAGGCCTGCACACATATTTGGCCCACACGATAGCTGGGTAGGGATTGAGTCTTTTTGTGGCAGTGGTGTGGACGGGGGGGGGGGGGGGGGGCGGGGAATGTTGGGGGGGGGGGGGAGGGGCGGTAGGAGTCGTATCTAGCTGCAATCACGGTCGTGACAGTTACAAACGTTTGTGTGTCTCTCTCTTATGCTTGGCATTAAAGCGAACCCGCTTTCAATCTTTGAACAAAACTTCTGGAGCTTGGGTGGAGAGGCGGTCAAATCGGGACCTGAAAGCCAGACGCTCGATTGTTGATTCGTAAGTGCGCACGTAAAAGGGATGAAATTTGTAAACACAGACTGAAGCGAAGAAAGGCTGAAAAAGATGCGTATCAAAAGTTTTCTTTCGTGAAAAGGATGGCAAACGGGTCTGCTGCATGTAACAGGCAATTTTAAGGTGACACGCAGTTGATTCTCTCTCTCTCTCTCTCTCTCTCTCTCTCTCTGTGAACCAAAGACCTTCAACTGTCTGTTTAGACCCTCGCATTGCCAAACACAGATCAGCAATTTCCTTTCTGCGGCCTTTCTTGTTATCCACACGTCAACCTTTCCTGAATTTATCTATAGAATCAGCGCGTCTTGCGTCGACAATGTTTTTATAAACAGCATACAGAAAAAGCCTGGGAACGTGTTTGCAGAACTTGTACACTAAATGCTTCTATCAGACAGATTTGTATACGGGTGAGAGGAAGGGACTCAAGTTTTGCAGATCTTCCGAGAAAAGAAAATAGTTCTAATTTTGCACTCCTGGCTCCAGGCAAAATAATAAAGGTATGGGGCAGCCGAGGTGGATGGATTTTCTACTGTAGACAAGAGAGAAGCGAAAGGGTGTGGGAGGGGGTGCGCGGAGATTTCCGGGGGTGGGGTGGGGGGGGAGGGGGGTTGCAGATCTTTCGAGAAAAAAAATAGTTCTAGAACTTTAATTGTTCACTCCAGGCTCAAGGCGAAAGAATTAAGGGGGGGGGGGGTGGACGAACTTTCTACACAAGAGAGGAGGTTGGGACGGGTATGGGAGGAGGGGGGGGGGTGCAGAGAATGGGAGGGGGGGGGGGCGGATTTTGCAGATATTCCAAGAAAAGAAAATCAGTAGTTCTAACTGATTTTGCACGCTGGCTCAAGGCAAAAGAATACAGGTAGAGGCGATGGATATTAATTCTACGACAGAGACAAGGAACGGAGGGCGTATGGTGCTGGTAGTGGGTGCGGAAGGGAGGGAGGCCGGGGGGGGGGGGGAACTGAAGGCCGCGAGGCGTGGGGGGGGGGGGTATAACAGACAGATATGACATCACCGTTTCCATCGTTCCTCATCTTTTTTCTACCAGCACAACGTAAACCGCCGGCGCTTTTGTTCTGCAACATGAGCACCTCCGTGACCACGGTATTTGAGGAAAAAACACACACCGTCCCGGGCGCATGCTCCTTTGACGTCACGTGTTGTTCTTCGCCTTTTTTTTAGAGAGTTCTTCCGCTCCAGCTGTTTCACCATATGTTTGAAACGTGACGTCAGGGCTTCAAATTTTACACGTGCCACGCATGGTTTTTCTAACCTGCTGGAGATGGCTCCGTCAGAGACTTTCGGAGGGGGTCGGGTAGAATATATCGCGAAACTGAGGTAGGTCAGGCGAAAATTGGGGTGTTTCACGGCAACCGGGTGCGATCTGATATCGCAATTCAGTGTGAGAACTTTCAAGGCTCGTCAGTGATAAGCGCTGTTGAAATCTTTTGATGTGTCTGAGTTCTAGTATTATTAGATCCGTAAATGTGCTGATCAGTTGTCAGTTGACTCCTTCCTGTTCTTTGTCCTGTTATACAGCCTGTAAAATCATTGAAACTGGTGGTCGGACCGGCAGTTCTTTGGGCTTGCGCGGCGTTAAGCCCTTACAACTCACTTACTCCGGCGGTTCTTGTACTCTCAGTGATACCGTGACCAGACTGAATCTTTGGAGACTCGGTGTCATTCCCGGCCATTTCTGTAAATACAGTATGAGTTGACAGACTTCATCAGAATGTGGATTTCGTTTCTTCAACTAAGACTTCAGTGACAAGGTTCAAATCGTGACGTGTCGACAA
>JACVVK020000632.1:0-294303 GCA_018292915.2 Batillaria attramentaria
CGAGATTTTAGTGTGAAAACTTTGATCGATCGCGAAATATGCCGCAGAGACTTATACTTTGTCAGATCTTTACAAACCTGACTAGCAAGATAGTGTGTTTTAACCTACGTACTTACACAGCGTATCATGAAGCAAGGGTGTTTACCCACCCTGATACTATGATACGTGCAGTGCCTCTCTCTCACACACACACGTGTGTGTGTGTGTGTGTGTGTGTGTACTCTCTCTCTCTCTCTGTCCCTCTCTCTCTCTCTCTCTCCCTCTCTAGTGTTTTTTTTTTTTTCCCCTCAAAAAGGGGGGAGGGGTGGTTTAAAGCTTACAGGAAAATTAGGGACGGATGGATGTGATCGGATATCCCTGTCAACATCCACTACAACAGAGAACCAACATGCAATTGTCCTCTAGCGAGTAAATGTGACGCCCCCCCACGATTTGAGTCTGAAGTCACTTTTTGAAGTTTTTGAGGTTTTGATATGATCTTACAGGTTTTTTAATGCTGAATCCAATGGTGAAAACCAGATTAAAATCGGATAATTATTTTTGAAGTTATGATCTGTTGAAATGACGTACCTCATGAAACAAAATAGCCACCTCGGTCGGAAAATCGGGTGTTGCACTATTCAGCTGCATGTAACTTCCGACTCATTTCGTGGCGTAGCGTCACAAATGTCAGAGATGATGAATATCACGCCTGCAGCTTCAGCTCTGCTCGTTTCTGATGTTACTTACGGATTGTTCTCACGGGAAAATTTGCACACACACACACACACACACACACACACACACACACACACACACACACACACACACACACACACACACACACACGGGGCACCGTTAATGTTAGAATAGCTTCCATGACCATTGGTCTTGCAAACTTAGTCGGGGTTTTCATGCTGTGTCTTCAGTCTCGTGGACTAAGTGTAGTTTTGCTAGAAATGTTTTTAGTTGGCCCTTTAGTTAGCAGGATGAAGACTGAAGCTTGGATGGCAATCAGTTCTGGCGAGGTTGAGTCGGAGGTGGAGGCAAGTGCCGTGACAATGACACCACCAGCGTCACACACACACATGCCATGGAGACTTCACAGCTAAGATTTTAGTCCATCTGACACGGTCTGTCTATTACAGACTGGTTGAATCAAGTTTTCTTCCGCATACTTACTTACTTAGGCCCTTGGCTCCACGTGGAGCATAGGCCATCGACAACCCTTCGCCATCGCACTCTGTTCTGGGCTAGTCTTGCCACTCCAGTCCAGTTGGTCCCCTGCTTACATAGCTCTGCCTCAGTGTCCCGCCTCCAGCTGTTGCGAGGCCGACCTCTCTTCCTTTTCCCCTGCGGGTTCCATGTCAGGGCTTGGCGTGTGGTGCTGGATGCTGGCTTCCTGAGGGTGTGTCCAATCCAGCCCCACTTCCTCCGCAGGATCTGCTTGGCCACTGGTTCCTGCCCCGCTCGCTCCCACAGCTCTTCATTCCGGATCTTCTCTGGCCATCGGATGTTGAAGATGCGCCTCAGACAGGTGTTGAGAAATGTCTGGATCTTCTGCTGCATCGTCTTCGTTGTCCTCCATGTTTCGCATCCGTAGAGCAGAACTGACTTCACGTTGGAGTTGAAGATGCGAAGTTTGGTTCTTATGCTGACAACTTTGGATGCCCAGACGTTCTTCAGCATGACCATTGCTGCCCTTGCCTTGCCGATTCTGGCTGTGACGTCTCGGTCTGTGCCTCCCTGTCCATCAACCACACTCCCCAGGTAGACAAAAGACTCCACCTCCCTGATGGGCTCTCCACCGACTGTGACTGGTGTGTTGGCAGTGGTGTTGATCTTCATCAGCTCGGTTTTCTTCCTGTTGATCTTGAGCCCTGTTCCGGCTGATGTGGCTTCCAGGCACGTAGTCTTGTCCTGCATCTGGCTGTGGCTGTGAGACAGGAGCGCCAGGTCGTCCGCGAAGTCGAGGTCATCCAGCTGCGTCCAGAGTGTCCACTGTATCCCGTTTTTCCTGCCTGCTGTAGTGGTCTTCATGATCCAGTCGATGACCAGGAGGAAGAGAAACGGGGACAACAGGCATCCCTGGCGGACTCCGGTCTTCACCTCGAAGCTTTCTGACAACTGGCCGGCATGGGCAATCCTGCAGCTCATGTCTTGGTAGGTGCACTGGATCAGGGAGATGATCTTCCCGGGAACTCCATAGTGCCTTAGCAGCTTCCACAGCGCCTCTCTGTCTACACTGTCGAAGGCCTTCTCATAGTCTATGAAGTTGATGTAGAGGGGGGAGTTCCACTCCAGTGACTGCTCCACAATGATGCGTAGGCTGGCAATCTGGTCAGCGCAGGACCTGTTCCTGCGAAAGCCTGCCTGCTGGTCTCGGAGCATGGGGTCGACTGCCTCTCTCATCCTCTCCAGTAGAATTCTGTTGAGAACCTTGCCTGGCACTGACAGGAGCATGATCCCTCGGTAGTTGCTGCAGTCCCTGAGGTCCCCTTTCTTTGGCAGCTTGATGACGATCCCTTCTTTCCACTGGGCTGGCACCTCTTCCTTCTCCCAGATCTTGCTGAACAGGCTGTGCAGCATGTTGACGGCTGTCTCTGTGTCTGCTTTAATGGCTTCTGCTGGTATCTCGTCCGGCCCTGCAGCTTTCCCATTTCTCAGTGTCATGATGGCTTTCCTGATCTCCGCCTTAGAGGGCTTGTCGCAGTTGATGGGTAGTTCTGTCTCAGCTGGTGGGATGTCTGGTGGTGTTTCAGGGATGGGGCGATTTAACAGCTCCCTGAAGTGTTCTGCCCATCGCTTCAGCTGTTCCTCAGTTGTTGTCAGTGGGTGCCCGTTCTTGTCCTTCACTGGTTTGTCTGTCTGCTGAAATTTGCCCGTGAGCTTCTTGGTCACCTGGTACAGGTCTTTTAGATTCCCTTGTCGGGCTGCTTCCTCTGCTTGACTGGCCAGGTTGTCGATGTAGTCCCTCTTGTCCTTCCTGGTGCTCCTCTTCACTTCTCTGTCAGCTGCTGTGTATTCCTCTTGTGCCTTTGCCTTAGCTCTTCTTGTTCGGCTCGTGTTCAGTGCAGTTTTCTTCTCTTTCCTAACTTCCAGCTTCTGGATGGTATCAGCAGAGATCCATTCCTTATGTTGGGTCTTTCTCTTGCCAAGGACCTCTTCGCATGTGTCGTGCCAGAGTTTCTTGCTGTGTTCCCACTGTGTCTCGATGTCCATTTCACTGTCTTCTATCAGGTCTTGCAGTGGCTGGAACCTGTTGGAAAGGCTGATCCGGAATGCTGCTTGTGTGTCTGTGTTCCTGAGAAGTCCAACGTTGTACCTGGTCCGTGTGCTGTTGGCGTTGGTGTGCCTCTTGAGCCGAAGTCTCAATGTTGTTGCAAGAAGGTGGTGGTCTGATGATACATCGGCACCCCTCATCACGCGCACATCCCGCCACGATCTCCTGAACTTCCGGCTGATGCAGATGTGATCAATCTGGTTCTCCGTGACATGGTCCGGCGATCTCCATGTGGCCTTGTGGATGCGCTTGTGTGGGAAGATGCTGCCTCCTATCACTAGCTGGTTCAGGGCACAAAAGTCTGCAAAGCGCTCGCCATTTTCGTTCATCTGTCCCAGTCCGTGTGTTCCCATGGTGTCCTCATAGCCTGTGTTGTCTGATCCAATCTTGGCGTTGAAGTCTCCCATCAGTATGGTCATGTCCTTGGCTCCTCCTCTATCTATCACTGTCTGCAGTTGTTGGTAGAAGTCATCTTTTTTCTCCTCTTCCGCATCATTGGTGGGAGCGTAGCACTGGATGATGTTCAGCTTGATGTCTTTTTTCTTGGTGATGAATTTGGCTGTGATGATGCGGGAGTTGACAGGTTCCCAGCCGATGAGTGCCCGCTGTGCCTCCGGTGCCAGCATCAGGGCCACGCCCTCAGTGTGGGGGGCTCCATCCTCTGTGTGTCCAGAGTACAGCAATTGCTCTCCCGATGAAAATCTCAGCTGTCCTGTCTGTAGCCACCTTGTCTCACTCAGTCCCAGTACTCCTATCTTGTAGTTCTTCATCTCTCTTGCTACTTGTATGGTCCTTCCTACTTCATACATTGTCCTGATGTTCCATGTGGCTACTCTCGTTGTTGTCCTGGGTGTTAGAAGGGGGGTCGGCCTTGCAGCTTCCTTTCGGCTTTCACTGCAATGCGTCATAGGTCTCCGGGATGGAGACCCTTCCTCGCCCAGGTGAATGTCTCGGTTTGTTGCTGTCGATGCTTCAGTAACTTAGTGTTTTTTACAGGTAGGGCTGTTAACCCTACGCAAACCCGTTTAGCCTCTTGGAGAGGTGGTCCACATTCGTCTGACCTCTACCCTTCGACCTGTCCAGCTTGGGTGACCCTGCCAGGAGCATGTGCTCCTGCTGGCATAGTTCTCTGGGTCATTGAGGTACACAAGCCACTACCCCACGACAAGGGTTGGACCATGTAGGGTTTCTTCCGCATAGTACTCAGGAATTTATGGAAGTCCTCTCTTAGCATGCGGAAGAATTCTTGATTCATCCAGTTTGTTATACTGTCTCACTCCCGGCTAAGTTCCCGCGGGAGCCGGAGCTGACCTGGAGACATGGTCGGCTTGCTTTATCCGTCTTCACGGTTAATATTTCTACTATCCATCAGTCTCCATCCTGCAGCACTAACATGCTCTATAAGTAAAATCGTATGTAGTGTGCGCAAATTCAGAATCACAATAAGAATCAGGATTAGATTTGTCAGGGGCACACGATCAGCGTGGATTGGAGCCAGCGCTGTTTTGCACTTCGTATCACCAGGCTGCGCTACAGCAATCTTTTCTGCACAGCGTATCACAAACTGAAATGCACTATTTGCACAAAATGCCGTAAGTTAACTGTTGGTTGCCAGTCGCGTAACCATCAGATATTTTGGAAAGCGTACCTGTGCGGTGTGGGCGCGTTTCAGCACCAGAGTAGGCATTGAATGTACCTAAAGTTACCGGTACTTCGTGTGCAGTAAAGCATTGGTGGTGGTTGTTGTCGGTGACGCGCCGTGTAATGTGACGAAATGCCGCGTCAGCGACCTGGACTCTGCTTGCTTATATTCAGACGTTTTTCCCTGCTTGTTTCTTGGCTAGGATAAGCGTTCTGTGTTTCTCTGCAACAAAAGCATCAGTGTCGATTCCAAACTGCTTGAAATGACAGGTATTTTGTGCACAATAAGGCGTATGTTGTGCTTACTGTCATTTACGCGTTATAGACAAATTGTCACGTGACGTGGACCCGGAGCTTAATTCTGCGGGGGCCACGTGTAAATTGCAGGAAAATATGCTAATGAATCACCAGAAAAAAATGGTGCTTTTGTCCGGCGTGTAACGTTTTTCCCTGGGGAACCGCACTATGGTGCTCTAGGGCATTTATCACCCTGATTCAATTGAGCCCTGGGCCAGTCAGTTGTATAGCAGCCTAACGCATTCTGGTGTACTTTCAGGCACGCTTGGCTGCTGTGATATGGCTTTTCTTTCTCATTTCACCTTGTGTACAAGGTAAGTGGGGTCTCTAATCAGTTTGGTCGTTGTTGTTGTGTGTAAGACTCCAAGAGTACGTGTGTGTGTGTGTGTGTGTGTGTGTGTGTGTGTGTGTGTGTGTGTGTGTGTGTGTGTGTGTGTGTGTGTGTGTGTTATCATTAGATTATTCTGTACGTTTAGGGGAAAAAATACTCAAACGTACATGGAATTCATATCCTGTCTGCCCCTTAGCCGTCTAATGAAACAGAATTCTCCAACCCCCACAATCGTATATGGTAAATACCAATAATTGTTGCTTTCACACAAAAAATGACGTCACAGAAAAAAAATTACTTGAAATAATTGCGTTTGGACCATCAGCCAGAGGCTGCCTCAAAAAGCGTTTTGTCAGGCACATCTACGCCAGAAGACATTTCCAAAATTAATTTCATCAGCTTGTCTGCAGACGGTGCCACTCGCAGCTAAAGCTCTGTAACAAAAGCGATTTCTGTATTACACATTCAAATAATTCATACAGGAATTAAAACTTCGTGTGAACTGAGACGTGAAGGCAAGTCAGGGGAGCTGATCTGTCAGTTCAGTGAAAACATTGGGCGCACAAAGCACGACTTCGTCGTTCAGCGTTATGACTTGAACACGAGCGAAACTCCAGGTAAATGATTTCCAGCAAGGCTGCGCCTCCCCCCCCCCTCCTCCTCTATTAAGGGCAGTATGTTTAATAAGGAATCAATTTCTAATAATTATAGAATACACTTTATACCATACAATTATAAAATGCCTTTTATAATTATAAAACAAATTTCGAGGTTAAAAAGATAGCGATTACAGTACAGGAGCCAAACGCTTCAAACACTGTTACACGGATACGCCTTGCTATCATTTTTCTGACACACATGCAAGACAGACTGTTACTATGACCGATAACCTAGCGAAAAAATGAGAAAAGGACAGACAACCTAGCGATGAAATGAAAATTCACCTACGTGGGACACTGGGCCACACCACGAGGCGTCATCAGTTTCATTTTAGGTCTCGAATCATTGGCTCACTTGTGTAACAAATTGAGCCTATGTAATAACCCTCCGTCGTGTGTGTGTGTGTGTGTGTGTGTGTGTGTGTGTGTGTGTGTGTGTGTGTGCGTGCGTGTGTGTGTCCGCAGTAAACCTTAACATTGGCCTTTTCTCAGAATCTACAAACAGTAGAGGCACCAAACGTGGCAAGCTGATAGACAGCCATAAGACCTTTCAAAACGTACCATATTGATTGACTTTGACCCAATGTCAAGGCCACTAAATTGTTTGTAAATAGATCATTGACAATTTCTCAGAATCTACAAAAAGCAAGAGACTTCAAACTTTGCATGATTATAGACATTGACAACACCTTTACAGACATACCTGTATTTAGTGACTTTGAGTCAAGGTGAAGGCCATACAAGCTGTTTGCAGAAAAGCTTCCAAAACCTTAACATTGGCATTTTCTCAGAGACAATAAACAGCAGAGCACCAAACCTGGTTTGCTGATAGACAGCAGTAAGACCACCCAATACATACCATTTTGAATGACTTGATTGAGGGTCAAGGTCATTAAAGCTGTCTCATTGGAAATTTGAAATTGCCATTTTCTCAGAATCTAGGGGTACCACAGGCATCAAATTTTGCATGGTGATAGACATCGACAAACCCTGTACTGGCATACTTGTATTCAATTTCCTTGAGTCAAGGTCAAGGCCATTCAAGATGTTTTGCAGAAACTTTAACGTTAGCATTTTCTTGGAAACAACAAACAGCAGAGGCACCAAACAAGGCACAATGATAGACAGAAATGAGGCCTGTGCAGACATACCCTTTTGAATGCCCTTGACTCAAGGTCAAGGTCATTACAGCTGTATGTTGTGAAATTTTACATTACCATTTATACAGAAACTACAAAACTAGGCATAACGATAGTCACTGATAAGCTCTTACAGATCTCATTCGAATGACCTTGACCCAATTAAGGTCCAGTTCACACAAGCTGTCCTGGGAAAACTTATATTGCCATTTCCCGTTTTCTTATGAACTATGAACACAAGAGACACCTTACTTCAGGATAGATAGTGACAAGAGTTTTACAATCATACTCATTTGAATGACCTTGACCCATGTCACAAGTCAGCCAAGGAGCCTTTGCTCCTCTAGTTTTATAATTGAAAACACACACACACACACACACACACACAAGAATTCTATGATTATTACATGGGGATTCGGGAACCTAATGAAACGAATGGCGCCTGTATTGTAACTGTGATTTCTATTGTTACGTGATGAAAGTTCGAAGAGCCCGTTGTCTTACCAAGGAATACGGCACACACTCTTCGCGTAGCGAGTTCTTATATTGACTGCGTGAAGAGTGTGTGCCCGACTGTCACCGTATTCTTCGGTAAGACGACGGGCTCTTTGAACATTCACCACGTAACACCTATTTTGATTAAGCCTCTTGTGTGTGTGTGTGTGTGTGTGTGTGTGTGTGTGTGTGTGTGTGTGTGTGTGTGTGTGTGTATCTCGCGTGCGCGCGTCAGTGTTATTCAACGCATTTCACCAGTCGCTTTTATTTGATATCCAACAGAGGAAGTAGTTTTCTGCACCTGGATAACAACGGGATTAAATTGCATCACTCAGGAGGGATATAGCATGGACGAGGCAGTTACGAGTATCGTGTTTGTAAAGATGCCGCACCTGATGGAAAGAATGAGCGGAAGATACGTGTGCCAAGTTGTCGGCAGTGACGATGATGACGAGGAGTTGTGCACTTTTATATACGAAGCTGATGTCGCGCAGGCTCACTTCAGTTCTGGTATATTTTAACTCTCTCTCTCTCTCTCTCTCTCTCTCTTTCTCCAACGCATCGAATGGGAAAGTGAAAACAAAAAAATGAAATGCTATATTTTTTGCCGTCGGTCCCTGTGGGAACACACTACTCACATGAGTTGGTAGTCTGAATGATAAATTCTCAACATTGTTTTTGCATTATTTATCCTATGCATTCAGGATATACTGGCTTTATTTTCACAAAAGATCGTATTGACTGCCATTTTTTCCAGAACCCCCTGAGGAAGACGTCACTACACCTTCTCCACCTCCGTCCATCGTTGCACATGGAGACAAAAAAAGTTGAGCGTGTCAAATTGAACACTTTACTTTGTATCATGCATGATGCATATCAAAATGTTAATTTAAAATTGTGGATTGTGTTTCAGTCTCAAATTCAAGGCATGCAAGCTGAAAACTGCTGTATTTGAAGTATTCAGTATTCCGTGCTGTGTGCGAGTTTCTCTGTAACTTCTGCGGCACTAATTGATTTTTACTTTACAACTCTATTTGGTTGATAATTGGCTGGAGGCGCTCTTACATAATTATGCCCACTTGATTAAAATTCTTTCACGGTGCTTTGCAGGGGTGGCAGACCTTACCGACGAGAACGTCCGCACATGGGTCATTGTCTTGACAGTACTCGTAGCAGCTGTCGTCATATGGGCAGCTATAATAACAGAAACCATTCTTTGGACAAAAGGTAAACACTTACGTGTTCTGTTCAGTAAATGGGTCGCCTCAAACATTCTGCGCACATTGCTATTGATTTTAAGGAACTTAAATGTCTTTATGTTCGTAACAGGCGTTGAGGCGGAAAACAGCGGCTTACGAAGATGCACGGCTGTTTGCCAATTAGAGGGATGTTTCACCTGGCCATCGCGATCGTTTTCGCGACTTTGCGGCTTTTGAGAAATACGACTTTCATTGAGCCTGATTTTCCTGAACAGACTGGGACTCGAAAAGCTATGTAATACCCAAGTTATTGGTTCTGATGCACAGACTAATCGCATTCGATAAAAAAAATGTTTCCCACGTGTTACTGTATGCCTGTCATGCGTATTGAAACCTTAAGTGTAGTTCTCAAGGACACTCAATGTTACGTATGTGCAAATCCAACACCTGTTTGTTTGTTTGTTTGTTTGTTTGTTTGTTTGTTTATTTGTTTCTTTGTTATACTTTTTACTCATTACACAAGAATTCCCCTGACATTAGGTATTCAGTATTGTTTTCTCTTATATTGAAGGAGTGGAATGGAGACTGAGGGATTGCGTGGTATAACAGAGAAGTGGGTGGAGATGTGTTTTAAAAGACTGTAATGTCTATAATTGACAGATCTGTTTCTGAAGATCGCACTTATATGTCTTTTAATACAGGAAGGAAGTCGCTTCCCTTGTACCGAAGACTGAAAGAATGCCTGACCAAAGTTACTAGAAAAGGCATGGAGGAGCCAACCGGGAAAGATGTGGAAATGTTTTTTACAACAGGCGAAAAATCTGAAGAAAGTACATCGCTTCTTGGTGGCGGTAAGACAGCATTAAGATCTTTGTTTTATTATTTTGTACCCCGTTAAGAGCTAGACGAAAGGGATAAAAACCTGACGGAGGCATCATGCTGCATCATTTACTCTTATGGCTTCAGGGTCACTATGACTGGCGTCCTCCCCGTGCTCTGTTGTTTTTTTTTTTTTAACATTTCAACTGTGCTATTTTTCAATTAGTTTTATGAATTGAAACTTGGTTTGCCCTTCCTGTTGCGGAACTGTAACAAAATGACTTTGTCCGAAAATAGAGATGAGTAAACTCGATGTCTTTGTAACGAGACCACACACACACACACACACACACACACACACACACAAGTTGTTAAACAAATATAAAACAAGGAGGAACGGCCCCGTCCTACAAAGTTGTTTCTCCAAACTTCATTTTATGTTGTCTGTTTTGTTGTTATTGTTGCCGTTTCTCCCCTCTCCAAGTTCTACCAATGACACTATATCCTCTACGACCTCGACCGATTAGCCACGTGACTAGGGGTGGAGCTGGGGGGGGGGGAGAGAGACAGAGAGAGACAGAGAGAGAGCGTGGGTCGGTTGGTGTTTAGGAGTTTAACGTCCTTTTCCACCAGATAAGGGTGATATCAAAGACGGGGAAAAGAGAAAAAGGCCAGCACAAATATATGGCCCCAGCCGGGATTCGAACTTTCGACCCGAGCATTGAAAGTCCAACGCCCTACCATTCCGCCACCCTGCCTCCCCAGAGAGAGAGAAAGAGAGAGGTCAGTTCCGTGAACTAAACATTTGACGTCAACCTCAGCAGGTCGTCATACAGAGAGAGAGAGACTGACTGACTGACTGACTGAAACTTTATTTTCCAAGGATGAGAACATAGACGCACAGGTCTCTCTAACTGTCTGTCCTTGACACACGCACGCACACACGCACACACACACACACACAGGGCATACATAACATTACATACATAGCATACGACATACATGTGATTACCCACAGTATCACACATACAACACATAGCTATACAGCGCAAGAGTAATACATTACGCAGTAAAACGTTAACATATGAAATGGGACTACAGAATAAAAGCATGGAAAAGCTGTAGGAAAACTAATAGAGAAGTAGTTAACACTTAGTTCGTAGAAAAGTAATGATAAACTTTAGCTTTAAAGATATGAGAGGAGTAAGTAGACTGAATATGAGATGGGAGATTATTCCATAACTGTGCTCCTGAGTAAGAGAGACTTGATTTGAACAAGTCTAGCCTGGGGCGTGTAACGAAGAGACTGTTCCTCGAAGTGCTGTACCCGCTGTCGAAAGGTCTAAACAGTTTAGACAAGTAGTTGGGCGCTTTGCCATTGATAATTTTGTGCATCATGATGCATTTATTAAAGGCCAGATGTTTATCAAGTGGTAGACAGTCTAACGCCGTGATCTTTTTATCAGTGGTTAGGGAGGTGTCAGGTAGGATGAGTTTCATAGCGCGTCGGTACAAAGAATTGAATTTTTTTAGATGGAGATCGCCACAGTTATCCCAAAGGGTTGAAGAATAATCAACATGTGGTTTTACATATGCATTAAAAAATAGCTTCCGCGTCTTCAGGTCAATGATTGACTTCAACTTAGATAACAAAAAGAGTTTTTGAGAGATAGTTTTGCATGCATTATCGAGGTGAGGCTGCCATTTAAACTGGTCATCCAATGTCACCCCTAACAGACGGTGGTTACTAACCTGTTCTATTCTGATTGTGTCATAAGAAAGGTCAAGATGTAAAGGATGGAGCTGGTGTTTTTGGCGTGTTGTAAGTACCATGCTTTTTGTTTTAGATGGATTGACTATCATACTATTCTGGTCACACCATCGAGAGATATCGTGAAGACTCTGCTGTAGACTATTGTTTATTTTTGACATGCTAATGCCAGATGAATGGATGGTAGAATCGTCAGCGAACATATCACAGCTAACTTTGGAGTCGGTTATGTGCAGGGGTAAATCGTTTATAAAAATACAAAATAACAACGGGCCTAACACCGACCCCTGAGGAACACCACATGCCACCATCCCATCAGAAGAGTATGTGCCGTTTACATATACAGTCTGTTTTCTGTTGGAAAGGTATGACTGAAAAAATGAAAGAGCAGCTGGGCTATTGTAGTTAAAATATGAGTCAAGCTTTTTAAGTAAAATTTGATGGTTTATGAGGTCAAAGGCTCGTTTCAGATCGAGGAATACTGCACCACACATGTTATTATTGTTGATTTCATTAAGCCACGAGTTTATCATACGAGCCAGTGCAGTGTGGCATGAATGCTTCGGTCTGAATCCCGACTGAAAATCATTCAAAAGGGACTTCTCCTCTAAATAGTGTAGGAGGTATTTATGAATATGTTTTTCGAGGGGTTTAGAGACAACAGACAGAAGAGAGATCGGACGGTAATCATTTAAGTCTGTGTTGCATTTGCCCTTAGTTTTTTGGATGGGAACAATTTTTGATTTTTTGAATGCCGATGGAAAAATACATTTTTGTATACACAAGTTGTATATGTATGTCAAAGATTCCACAACATATGGCTCAGAAAGGCGGAGAATAAATCCGTTTATGCCGTCAATACCAGAAGACGTTTTATTACCAAGGCTGGAGATGTACTTGCCGACTTCATGCACAGCTATACTGGGAATGGAGAAGGCGTCGTTACTGGAAAGTCGTTGTTTGCAGAAATCAGTTAGAATGTCTGGTGGGGTGTAATTATTTGGAGCGATACTTTTAGAGTGTAACAGAGATTGTGGAGTAGATATAAAGTGGTGATTGAACATTTCAGCGGTGAGATTTTTTGGAATGCCAGCTTTGTGCGCACGGGAATTACCTGTCAGGGTATTGAGTGCTGACCAGACAGAGGCCGGGTTATCCTCATTTTCTACAGTCCTCTGAACAAAGTCTTTTTTTGCCTCTCTAACGAGGTAATTGACCTTGTTGCGCAATCGTTTAAACTCATCAAATTGTTTGTTTCGTTTCGCCTTATCTCTAGCCACCATAGTTTGTTTAATCTCTTCCGTCAACCACGATGGAGGATCACGGCATCGGACACGCTTCCTTCTTAGCGGGGCGTGTTTGTTCAGCACCCCGAGGAACAGTTCGAGCCACAGCGAGAGAGCGTCGTCAGGATTAGTAAGACTATAAACACTGTTAAAAGGGACTAGACTGAGGTCGTACAGAAATGCGTCTTTGTTCAACTTTTTAAACGCTCTATAAGAAATATACGAATGCTGCTGTTGGTCTGTTTTGGG
Source organism: Batillaria attramentaria (assembly GCA_018292915.2). Taxonomy (NCBI): domain Eukaryota; kingdom Metazoa; phylum Mollusca; class Gastropoda; family Batillariidae; genus Batillaria; species Batillaria attramentaria. The sequence goes on from JACVVK020000632.1 coordinate 13,149, forward strand.
TGGTTTGGACGACCACGTACAGGTGATGGGAAAATGATCACTAATGGCGACTGTTGGAACATTCGTTTCAAGAACTGCCTCAGGCGTGTTGGTGTAGATGTGATCAAGTAAAGTTGATGTGGTTGGAGTGATTCTTGTGGCTGTTTTGATGAGTTGTTTCAAGCCAAATAATGCAGCTGTTGATTGCCAAACAGAGTGAGATTTAAAAATATCAATGTTAAAGTCGCCTAAAATAAGAACTTGTTTACCAGTGTCGTTTACTTTGTCCATCACCTGCACGAAATCGTCATACCATTCAGCAGTAGATGCGGGATTCCTGTACATATAGCCAACAAGCAACGGTACACAATGTGGAATTTTTAGCTCCAGCCAAACACATTCCACCTCGTCGGACTCCAGGTCTTTTCGCCTGCGGATCATGTTTTGAATAGACTGGTGGACATACACAGCGATACCGGTATGCCTTGGAGACGAAGAATCGCGCCTGATGATAGAATAGTTAGAAATGTGTAAAGATTCATCAGGAACTCGTGGATCGAGGCGTGACTCTGTGAGACCAAAGAGGTGGAAATGCGTCGGCTGATTAAGTAGAAAACAGATATCAGAAACTTTATGGTAAAGATGATAGACATTGAGGTGCCCAACTTTAAGTCCGTCAATTAATGCATATGACATTTTGCAGAATTTAATTCTACAGTCTCAGTTAGGGGGCAAAGATATATATGTGTATATATATATATTTAAATATGTCACGATACACAGTGAAGGTCACACAACGCTGTCCCACTGAATATCGCACGTACCTGCGGAAGGTCACAACAACAACCGTTGCAGACACGACACAAAAAAAGCTCAGCAACGCAGACAAGTTTGCTCACTATGAAGTCCAAGAAAGCAGATAAAACTCCTCACTGCAAAGTCCGAGAAAGCAGATAAAACTGCTCACTGCAAAGTCCGAGAAAGCAGATAAAACTGCTCACTGCAAAGTCCAAGAAAGCAGATAAAACTGCTCACTACAGAGTCCAAGGAAGCAGATAAAACTGCTCACTACAAAGTCCAAGAAAGCAGATAAAACTGCTCACCACAGAGTCCAAGAAAGCAGATAAAACTGCTCACTATAAAGTCGAAGAAAGCAGATAAAACTGCTCACCACAGAGTCCAAGAAAGCAGATAAAACTGCTCACTATAAAGTCCAAGGAAGCAGATAAAACTGCTCACTACAAAGTTCACAAAAGCAGATAAAACTGCTCACTGCAAAGTCCAACAAGCAGATAAGCTGATTACTAGAAAGTCCGAGGGCAGATAAGACTGCACACTATGGAGTCCAAGAATGCAGATGAAACTGCACACTGTAGATGCGATGAAGCAGACACAATAGCACACTGTAAACGATCACCGCAAACGCCGAGAGTTTAACATTGCGTCTCACAGACGGCGCTAAGTAATTGTCCGAGCACACGAAGTCAACACCATATATCGCTGATGAACACTGCGACTTACCGGTATCACATGAGAGACACGTATGCCCACACAATGATCATGGCTAATTATCACGATTTTTCAATCTGTGTCCATTAAAAAAAAAAAAAAAAAAACAGAGAAGAAGAAAACACATTGTCTGGGAAGCGGTTCACAAATATTTGTGCAGATGAAATATGGTAAATCCGATTACTATAAATCCGATCAGATCACAGCTTGGTGTCGTAATCCGCCGGTAAAGAATGGGATCTGCCAATGGGGGACTGGAGGCTGGAACGGGATGTACGGTGGCTGGTGGACGGGAAACGACACTGGTAGTCCGTGTGGGGCAACCTGGTGATGCCAGGGCATAGGTGCATGTGCCATGTTTCCTGCATAGAGATGGTAATCCGGGGAGGAAGGACTCACACCATGGCGGAATGAGGGCTGCCACACACCACCAGCACCAGCTAATCCAGGACTAGGACCAGCGCTGTCTGCCGTACGCCGACTCTCAGTATGAAGACCAGCGGCAACACGAGGAGCACGGCTGGAGAAAACAACTGACGCGTAGTCACTTCCAGTTGCTGTCGAGGCAGTGGCGGAAAATCCTGATGACGGTGGACTCCTAACAATGGCTGATGAGGTACTGGTCGCAGTAGGGGGAGCGCTGCGTGAGCCACTGTTGTCACTCCCGTGTCTGACAGTAGCAGCCGCTGACGCGTAGCTCCTACTGACAGGCTCCAGACATTGCCCAGCTAACGACTGATGTGCCGGACACGGTTGGTCATGGTGCAGATCGTGTGAGCGGGCGCTACCTGTATTTGATCGTTGGTCGGCGGGTTGCCGCTGCAGGGTATTCGTAGGGTGTGGCCGGTGTCGCTGGCCGTCGCTACACATGAAGCGTTTCACTTGTCGGAGCAGCAGAGCGACGCCATTTTCATTTAGATGTAGTTTGTCTCTGTTGAACAATCCAGGTGCTACAGAGCCGGCTTGATTGTAGAACGCCTTCTCACTGAGGAATTGGATTTTGTCACTGGCGCACAGTTCACTAAGACGCTTATTGACACTAGAGACAGTCTCTATAGTACTGCGGCCCTGTGGAAGGATGGCCGTGAACGCTACTGTAGAGGATGGGAAAACCCGGCGAACTTCTACAGCAAGATGTTTGAAGTCTGTTATGATTGTGTCCACGGAATGATGTGACGCACAGTCGTTAGTGCCAACGTGGACCACGACACGACTGACGTCTTCACGGGGTGAACACTGGCCTAGGGACGCGGCGAGTTGGCCAGCCTTGACCCCACGTAAGGTACGAACGCAGATTGACCCACTGGGGTCAAGGCGCCGCTGGTCCACGCGTTGCAGATTAGAGTCTCCAATCAGGAGGGAGGCGATCTTGCCGCTGGGGGGAAGCCGGATGTTGAAGGGCTTGGGGTGTGGTGGCGGGGTGTGAAGATTGTCTTTGACAGTGCCCGCCGCCATGTTAAGCGCCTCCTGAAGCTGCTTGGTTGTAGACGAGTCGGTCTTTTCATGACTACTGGCGAGATTAGCAGCCGATACTGGAGTTGAGCCCTGGGGCACGGGCTTTGCGACGTGCGGTTCAGTCGCTGGTTTGGCGGTACTTGTGTTCGGCTGGGCAGGCGAGACCGTCGACTTGGAGAGAGGCGTTGGCTCGACATTCTCTTTCGATGCAGAGGCACGAATTTCAGCGTCGTTCTTTTGTTTCGCAAGCATCTGTTTCTGCCTGCTTTCAATGGCATCAATCTTCCCAAGCTTTGACGACAGAACTGAGATCTGCTGCCGCAGAGTTTCATTTTCTTGTTTAAGGTCCATTAGTTCAGCCTTAAAGTTCTGTTTCAGCAGTTTATGTTTGCTGTCCATCTGCGCTTTCAAGTCCTGGAACATTTCGATCATGCACTCATAGCAACGTTCCGGCTGTAAAGACCGCGAGCACCTAACACAGCGAGCGGGATCTGGCGAGCACTAGGTCGCTGCACTGGTAAATGAACACGTCACTGTAGGGTCGCCGTCCTTAGCCAGGTCATCTGTACCGTTGTCAGAAGCATCGCTTGACTTGCTCTGCTCACACGCTTCAGAAGACGGTGGTTGGTGGGCGTGGTTGCCGGGCACATACTCGCTTGGAGGTACCGCTAGCGTAGAGATGGGAAGGGAAGGTCCTTTAGGATCAGCAGCGTCATAATCTGATTCAAGTGGACGGGAAGGGCTGTCCGTCGCGCCTGGCTGGGTGGCAGGACGGGACGAGCTGTTCGAGCTTGAGCCGACTGAAGTGATTACCCCTTGGCCATCCCCCACCTCAACGATAATCGGCGAACTGGCCACTCCATTGTTTGTAATCATTAAGTCCTCTAGGTGGGTGTCGCTTTTCGAAGGTCCCCCCTGACTGTTCTCAACTTCGGCGAATACAAAGGGGGTGGTTTCCTCGTCGTCGGACTCAGAGTCGATGATAAGGGATGGACTTGAGTTTGCCTTTTGTGGAGGGGAACCCTTAGGTGGCCGTCTTAGCGCCAGCTTATGGTGTCCTTTCGGGGATTTCTTTGGAGACTGTTTGGGTGGAGAGAGGACGGGAAGACTGCGGGTCGGGCAGCTGCCTGGGGCCATCATGTTGACAAGGCACTTGAGCTTATCAAATTCAGCATTCACCCATCTCTTACATGCCTTGCCCTGTATACGTACTAAGAAAGTCGTATAGAAGACAGTGATAGTGAACAGTTTTCTCTTGAGATTGAAAACTTGTAGGTGGGTGTGATGGACGTGATGAGGAACGTTTTTGTCGGCAGAAGGCACAGTCGTAGGAAGAGTATTGTGGTTCACATCATGGTCGAACCAGTTTGATGTCAGTTCCTCTGGTATGTTATCTACATATCTCATCCACAGCACGAACCTCCAGGTGGCAACATGTCCAGATTCAGTTTCGAAGTTGACCTGTATAGGGTCCAGAGTTCTGTTAATATTTTCTATACAGAGCTTGTACTGACGGTACACAGACCGTGTACAAAACTTGGTGCGCATGATCACTGGTGGAAGCTGGTGTCAGCCCCTGCAGGGCCTGTCACTGAGAGGATGGCATGTTTGCTGATGTAATCGGCCAGCAGTGAAGCGTGCAGGAGAGGAAACCTCCCCCGGCCGATGTTTGCACAGCTCAGATCAGCGTCTGGACCAGGGCACTCAAGTCGGCCATGGCACCGGATCGTGACGTAATTGCGAGTGATGATGCCATGCAGCTGTGTCGACAGGGATCAGCGCGAGCGTACCCCCGCCAATCAAGTTTCCACAAGGAAGCAGGAGAAAAACTAAAAGTCTCAAATAACTTACAAGTTCATCGTATTTTCACAAAACCAAATCGTCCATCAGGAAGCTGGTCACAAGAGGAATCCGTAGATACGAGTTTCAATGCCAAGCACGCAGTTTAAACACATGTAATGTCCAAGTTGGCGGAGCGAGCACAAATGCGTCCTGACGGTAGGAAGTCACGTGAGTGTGTGCCTCACACTCACAGAGAGAGAGAGAGAGATGTGCCGGAAACGCAGCAGACGCTTTTTTTTCCGTGCAAAACTATTTGTGGACCCCGTATCTTTTTTTTAACTGACGTTCTGGTCTGGCCAAGTTGGCCACGGTCATTCGTTTTTTCAGTAGTTTTGGATCTGACAGCTGCACACGTTGTAAGTTTTGATTTTTAGTCTATTGGAAATGATTTTATGGATATTGAGTACGCTGTCAAGAGTTATTTTCATGATTTATTTGATCTAGAATATCAATGTTGTGTAAAATGACAAGTGTCAGTTTTGGTTGGTTCGTTTGTTTGTTTTTATTATTGAAAGGTTGAATGTTTTCCTTATGAAGGCTTATTGTTTGTTTTCAGTTTTTCACCATATGGTTCTAATGGCTTTTCTGTAATAAACCGCCGGTGACACTCGCTGTACAATGTGTTGGGATCTGGGATCGTTGCAACACTTGAAGACAGCACAGTGAAAAAAAACGTACAGCGTCAGGTTCCTGAGTCTACACGTTCCTGGTTTGCTGTCCGGTGAACGTCACAGCTGTTCCAGCTGCCCGCTTGCTACCTACTGTCTAACGAACGTCGAGGTTTTCCCAACCGCCCGCCTGCTTCCTGGTTTTTCGATAGCCATGCAAACAGGGAGTATTCATACACACCATGTCTCAGTCTAACCCTTCTGAAAAACGGTTACGTACCCTCACAGAAAAAGGAACAGAATTATATGAACAAAATAGAGACGCACACTTGGCATACTACCTGCCAGCTCGCGATCAACTGGATAAGTTATTAGAGAAGAGTGTATCTGTGTCAACGCCTGAAGATGCGTTAGCGCTACAGCAAGAGCTAGAATCTTGTTTTAAGTCATATTCAACAAAAGCTTCTGACTTCAAAGATTTTCTTGTGCAGTGCAACAGTGATGTAAGTGTTGTAGATCTCCGTCACTATTCAGTAATGATGGAGCTGAAAGAAAGCAAATACAAAGAAACTTTAGATGCCTTGAACACGATGGCAGAAACCAGATCTAATTCCAGCATTCAGACTGGAGTCTCACAAACTAGCAGTTATGCAGCTAGGAAACGAGCCAAGGCAGAAGCCTCAAAGGCCAGGGCAGCCTTCGCCCGCAAAGAGCTTGAACTGAGAAAACGGCAAGCAGAGCTGTTGGAGCAAAAGAAAGTAAATGAGGCACAGGTAGAACGTCAGAAAAGTGACGTAGAAGCTGAGCTCGCAGTGTTAGAAGAAGAGAAAGAAGCTGCCGCTGCAGACGCCGAAGCTGCAGTGCTTGAAGCAGAAAATAGATCTATCGCAAGCGCTTCCGCGATCATCCACTTACCACATGCTGACAATCGTTCTGAGACGGCTAGTTATGTTGCCAAGCTTCAACAACAAACAGTCAATGTCGCGTCAAACTTGTCCGTTAGCGCGAAGGTTTTTGTTCCTGATCAAAACCAGTCTCAGTCTCTGGACCAGAACATAAGACAACAAGAAGAGATCTATCACAGAGGTGACTCTAGCGAAACCCTCGCTACAATGTTCTTGAGGAAAGACCTGCTTCTCTCACGTCTTACACACTTTAATGAGAAACCAGAAAACTTTGAAGTATGGAAGAGTAGCTTCCTCAGTGTGACAAGAGAACTTAAAGCTTCTCCCCAAGAAGAGTTTGACCTACTCATCAAGTATCTCGGACCAGAATCCACAAAGTATGCACAGTCCTTGCGCGCATCAAACGCCGCCAACCCAGCGAGAGGCTTGCGCCTTCTGTGGGAACGACTAAAGGACAGATATGGCTCTCCGGAGATGGTGGAAGCCTGCCTCAAGGCCAAGGTGGAGAATTTTCCCTCGCTAACCAACAAAGACAACAAGAAGTTGTATGACTTGTGTGACATTTTAGATGAGATTCAGTCAGCTAAGGAAAACCCCAACCTCTCGCCACTGTTTGCAGTGTATGACTCTTCTACTGGTGTGAACACGATCATCCGAAAACTGCCTCATTCTCTGCGTCAGAAGTGGATCTCGCAAGCAGCAAGATACAAAGAAGAACATCAGGTTTCTTTTCCTCCCTTCTCATTTCTTGTAACATTCATGCGGCAAATGTGCAAGCTGTCTAATGACCCAGCCTTCCAGTTCCAACCCGAAGTCTCCAAGAAAGAACAGACTGTCAGTCAAAGGGTGTTTAGCCGAAAATCAGATGTCCAAGAGGAAGAGAAAAGTGATCGAAAATCAGACGTACACGAGGGAGAGAGAGGCGACAGATGCCCTATTCACAAGGCGCAACACAGTCTGGACATGTGTAAAACCTTCAGGGCAAAAGAGTGGGGAGAGAAACTGAAGTTCCTCAAAGAAAACCGCTTGTGCTTCAAATGTTTGCGGCCTGGTCACAACGCGAAGAACTGTCGGCAAAAGCCGGAATGTGGCAAGTGCAAAAAGGGTCATCTCACCACGATGCACAACGAACAGCGAAACCCGCCTGTTGAGCCTGCGGGGAGGATGAAGCCGTCATCTCAGCTAAGTGTACGTCGGTCTGCTCGAACGGCAGCAGATCATGCGGCAAGATTATCCTCACTCGAGTCTACGCAGACAACTCTGACCGCAGCGCTTTAACCTACGCAATTTTAGATGATCAGAGCAATCGTTCGTTGGCATCTACAGAGCTGCTAGATCAGCTAGGAGTGAAGTCTAAAGAGTGCGCTTATCAACTGTCGTCATGTGCAGGGACGAAAATGACCAGTGGACGCAAGGCTGTAGGTCTACGGGTGCAGTCCCTCGATGAACGTACAACAATGAATCTCCCTACGGTCTTAGAATGTAGTGTCCCTCAAGATACTTCCGAGATTCCCACACCAGAGGTTGCTCAAAATCATTCGCACCTACAATCGATCGCCACTCACATTCCGCCGTTCAACCCATACATTAGCATCGGTCTCCTCATTGGTCGAGACCTGCCGCAAGCACATCATGTTATGGAACAGATTGTTGGTCCACCGTCTGCACCCTTCGCTCAGCGTCTTGGGTTGGGATGGGCAGTGATAGGAGAAGTATGCCTCAACAAAGTTCACAAGCCTTCAGTAGTCTGTGTGAACAAGACGAACGTCTTCAGTGGCGGACGAGAATCGATGTTTGTACCCTGTCAGAACGTCATTGAGGTGAAGGAAATGGACAATGTCGGCGCAACAGTTTTCGAAAGGACGAAAGACGATGAGAAACCGGGGTTATCCGTTGAAGACAAGAAGTTCGTCACCCTCATGGACGCCAACTTCACGATGGATGATGGTCGTTGGACCGCACCTCTTCCCTTTAGAGACGCAAAGCCAGGTTTCAACAACAGGACTGAAGCCAAAAAGCGAGCCCATGCCCTGCATCGTTCGTTGAGCCAGAACCCCACGAAAAGGGAGCATTTTTTCAAGTTCATGACCAAAGTCTTGAAAAGTGGAGCGGCAGAAGAAGCGCCACCACTTGAAAATGAAGAAAGTTGCTGGTACCTTCCGCTGTTCGGAGTCTATCATCCCCAGAAACCAGACAAGATTAGAGGAGTGTTTGACTCGTCCGCGACCTATCACGAGGTCTCTTTGAACAGTTTGTTACTCTCCGGGCCTGACCTGACGAACAGTTTGATTGGAGTTCTTCTACGTTTCAGGAGAGACGAGCACCCGATCATGGCAGACATAGAACAGATGTTTTACCAGTTCCGGGTTAGAGAGGATCACAGAGATTTTCTCAGATTTTTCTGGTATCGAGACAACGACTTCGACAACCCGTTGGTCGAGTACAGAATGACCGTCCATGTTTTTGGGAACAGTCCGTCACCTGCTGTAGCAACGTACGGTCTGAGGAAAGCCGTGGCTTCCAGCGACGAAGACGTCAGGAAGTATGTTGAGGAAGACTTCTACGTCGACGACGGCGTGACTTCTCTGCCTCGTAAGGAAGACGTTGTTAGTCTTGTGGAACGCGCCCAAACAGATCTGATGCAAAACGGGAAGATTAGGCTTCACAAGATAGCTTCCAGCGATCGCGAAATTTTACAAGCCTTCCCGAAAGAAGACCTCAGCGAAGACCTTCAGTCACTGGACCTCTCGGATGGTTCGACGGTCCTTCCAGTTCACAAGTGCTTGGGTCTTGACTGGAACCTCAACACAGATTCCTTCCTCATCAACTTACAGTTCGGTGACGCACCATTCACACGTAGAGGTTTGCTGTCAACACTGAATAGTGTATACGACCCTCTGGGCTTCTTAGCTCCCGCCGTCATCGCCGGAAAAATTCTTCTGCGAGAAATAGCTCCAGACGGAAGAAACTGGGATGAAATCCTACCTCTGACTCGTCAGGAAGAATGGCAAAATTGGAGACAATCCTTGGAATCACTCAAATCACTGGAGATCCCAAGAAGGTATGCTCCTCGTTCGCTGTCACAGACTTCAGACGCTGAATTACATATCTTCTGTGACGCTTCAGAAAAGGCCATTGTTTCCGTGGCCTACGTGAAAGTCGACAACGACATCGGCTTTGTCATGGGAAAAGCTAAGCTTGCCCCCATCTCTGGGCACACAATTCCGCGCCTAGAACTCTGTAGTGCCGTTTTGGCGGCGGAACTTTATGAACTCATTTCAGACCAACTACACGTGGTCCCAAAGAGTGTAACTTTTCACACTGATAGCAAAGTCGTTCTTGGTTACATCTGCAACGAGACAAGAAGGTTCCACACGTATGTCACTAATCGTGTGAAACGCATCAGGAGAGTTTCCAGTCACTGAGTTTCGGTCAGACCGAGGCTCAAACTTCATCGGCGCAGCAAACGAACTTGGTCTTAAATCGCTGTGTGTAGAAAACGGTCTTATTTCGGACTATCTGTCTAAAAGCGGAGTCTCATGGAAGTTCAATCCACCTCATGCATCACACATGGGAGGTGTCTGGGAAAGGATGATAGGTGTCATCAGACGCATTCTAGACTCTATGCTACTAGACATGAGACGCAAGCCTTTGACTCATGAGATTCTGTGCACGCTGATGGCTGAAGTGTGTGCCGTGGTGAACGGTAGACCCATCGTCCCAATCTCTCATGATCCTGACTCACCATTTCTGCTCACCCCCTCGGTGCTGCTCAACCAGAAAACCGGTAACAGTCAGATTCTCTGCTCACCCATGGACATTAGAGACATGTACAAGTCCCAGTGGAAGCACGTGCAGGTTCTGTCAAATGTGTTCTGGAAACATTGGAAGGAGGAATACCTACAAAATCTCCAGCAGAGAAGAAAGTGGGAAACTGCGCAGAGAAACATCAAAGAAGGCGATCTCGTGCTTCTCAGAGACAAACAGCTTCACAGGAACAACTGGCCGATCGGACTTGTATCCAAAACCTTTTCTAGCCAAGACGATGGTCTGGTTCGGTCAGCTGAAATCCGGGTGATCAAAGACAAAGCTGCAGTTCATTATGTCCGGCCTGTAACTGAGCTAATTCTGTTGTAGACGAACGTCCAGAGTTGACTTCACACAAGTGATAGACCATGTGCATGTCTGAGTTCAGACGAACAATTTAGTCAATTAGTGACTTTGTGTTTGGTTAGTGACGTTTGTTTCACGAATTTTGTTGTTGTTTTTTTTTTGAGGGGATTTCTTTTGGTGGTTTGTTTTGAGCATGGTACCCCCAGAAGTCAATTTGACTAAAGCTGTTTTATATAATAATAGTCTGTTATATAGTTTGTTCATTCATTCGTTGTTTTAGAAGAAATTGATTGGTAATATCAGTTATGATATTAGACGGGGAGTGTGCCGGAAACGCAGCAGACGCTTTTTTTTCCGTGCAAAACTATTTGTGGACCCCGTATCTTTTTTTTAACTGACGTTCTGGTCTGGCCAAGTTGGCCAGGGTCATTCGTTTTTTCAGTAGTTTTGGATCTGACAGCTGCACACGTTGTAAGTTTTGATTTTTAGTCTATTGGAAATGATTTTATGGATATTGAGTACGCTGTCAAGAGTTATTTTCATGATTTATTTGATCTAGAATATCAATGTTGTGTAAAATGACAAGTGTCAGTTTTGGTTGGTTCGTTTGTTTGTTTTTATTATTGAAAGGTTGAATGTTTTCCTTATGAAGGCTTATTGTTTGTTTTCAGTTTTTCACCATATGGTTATAATGGCTTTTCTGTAATAAACCGCCGGTGACACTCGCTGTACAATGTGTTGGGATCTGGGATCGTTGCAACACTTGAAGACAGCACAAGAGAGAGAGAGAGAGATGACGTCAATTCCGTGAACTAAACATTTTGACGTCAGCCTCTAGCACTGCGATCGTCTGAGGAAGCTTGTTTATGTCTTGTGATTTCCCTGTTTGCTTTGTGGCTTCCCCGATTGAATTATTTTTCACATGAATTCTGGAAGATCTGGAAGATGTAGAGGGCTGGTGAAATGTCGGAGGCAGTGACGATACTTGCTTATTTTGTCAGTGAACTAAGCGTTTGACGTCAGCTTCACACTGGTGGTATGACAGATGATGCTTGTGCATGTCTTGTGATTTCCCTGTTGCTTTTGTGACTTCCCTGGCTGAATTAATTTTTACATAAAATCTGGAAGATCTAGAGGGCTGGTGAAAAGTGGACTGGAGTCTCTTTGATTGTACTTATGAAATCGCAAATTTGGAACCCTTTTGACCGGTGCTTCTCGCAGAAACTTGAAAAAGTTATGTTTATATAAAAGTTCAGTTATTCTTAATGCTAAAGCTATAAGAGTGCAGTAGTTCCTGTCATATGTGCAGTTGTCACACTAGACAAAACCGCCGGGATGATAAGTAATTTGCTGTAGTCTTTTCATAGATATTTGATCTGATGTGCAAACCACCCCTACCTCGGAAATATTAGAGAAAGTTAGAAATCTTCGTCGGCCGATCTTCGTCGTCGGGATTCCCCTTTATTTTTAGCATTGCCGCGAGCGCGCATGCGCGTGAACTTTGGCACGAACGAAGATTCTGATCTTCGTCGTGAAAATTGCGATTTTTCCGAACGCACCTTCGGCCCCTTTTTATGCCCGTGCTACTGCGGTAGGTACAATGCCACTATAATTTGGTGATTTTTAAACATGTTCACTGTTGTCTTGCACACTTATGAGAACTGATAAGCCGTGGATTACGAACAATCAGTCTCCAAAGAGACCTACCATTTGGAGCCATCTCACTGTGTTGTTTCGTAATGCATGTGCATTACAAACATGTATAAAAGCAGGCTACCTCATATCTTTGCGATCCGCAGGGATGAAAACACACATATACCGGTGACATATTATCGATTCCTGTTGTCAGTCACTATTTGGAATGATTCATTAATCATAGTACCACAAGCTGAAACGGCTACACATAGCCGGCAGACGACACTGCAAACCATTCTGGGTAATCCATAGTTTTGCCCGGTTGACTTGGTTTTTCACGTTCCACATGAAAGAGTTTCTTTACCATTTACAAAAACAGCAAGCACGCTAAGCTGACATGTACAAACATTTTGAAATACGTGCTACAAATCATAAGAAAAAGCGCATACCTGAAGTTTTGTGATCGTGCCAGATCTATGAAGAAATTTTGCATTTTCAGACACTCCCAGACACAACGACACGCACTGGCAGACACCAAGACACGCACTGACAGACACCAAGGCACGCTCTCGCAGACACAGGCACGCCGACAGGCACAGAACACACTATTTGGGGAAGCCAAATATTGAGTGATGTGAAGCCCTACTGACTTTGACATTGAAATTAAAGATGGCAGCAAACTTTGTTTTTTTCTTGCCAGGTATACCTAAATCCAAACACATGTATTAACAATGCCATGCAAATAATATGCATTGCTATGTACCAGGTGTTAATTTATTCTTAAAAGAGAGTATGGTTTGGCATAGCTGGTTACGGAGTTATCTCCCATTGTGTGTCTTGCGTGTCTGCCATTGCGTGTCTCTGTGTCTGCCTGAGCGTGTCTTTCTGTCTGCCCGTGTGTGTCTTGCGTGTAGAAGTAGTTTGTGTGTGAATTTACAGAATACGAAAAAATAATGAAGAAATACAGAAAAGGCTGCACGTTGTGTTTTTTGGCAAAAATTTTCTACATTAAAAAAAAAAATTCTGTGTGTTTCTGCCGGTGCGTGTCTTTGTGTCTGCCTGTGTGTCTTTGGTGACTGCCAGTGCTTGTCTTTGGTGACTGCCAGTGCTTGTCTTTGTGTCTGCTAGTGCGTGTCTTTGTGTCTGCCCGTGGGTGTCTTTGTGTCTGCCCATGCGCGTCTTTGTGTCTGCCAGTGCGTGTCTTTGTGTCTGCCTGTGTGATTTTGGAGACTGCCAGTGCAGTGTTCTAATATATTTAATAGAGACCAGCCTGTATTCATATATCATACCCAAGCCAATATATTGCCAAAATAAATCAACATGTACAGTCGAACACGCTTAAGTCGAATTCGCAGGGGAAATGGATTTTAGTTCGACGTATCCGAAGTTTGACTTATCCGTGACGACGGATAAGGTCGAATTTCGACTCTAGCTTCGAGTTAAGCGAGTTGCACCTTTTCACCCCCTGATTCGGTTTGGAAACTGAAATTTATTTTCTCTGGTCAACATGAGCTTACTGCTGCTGCGTTGGTATAGTTCGCCCCCTTGTGTCATTTGCATCTGCTGTAAATGCACTGCGACCGTCCAGGCTAAACGACATAGCGATTGCACCATTACCACAAGGTAACTCCAACCCTAAATCTAAACCTAACCCTAAACCGATCTAAGCAGGCGACCTCTACTGAATGAGTGTGGATGCGTTTGAATAGTTGGTCCAGTACGGCCCAGGGGTGCGAACTATACTGAGCCTTACTGCTAGGATTTGTTATATTCAATACGCTCGTGTAAGCTGCCATGTCATCGAATCTCCGTAGCTATTTTGTTCACTTTGAGTTCACTTTCAGTTCAGAGTATTGGCTTGGTCTTACCATAGTCACACATGCAATGCAGAGGAAAGAGAAAGCCAAGTTTTTCTGATGGCTGTTTCGTTCTGACATGAAAGCTGCCTGGCACCAAACGGTGATAAATTTCCAGCTTGTTTTCTTCTTCTTTTCTAGTTTCACTGACTCTTATTCTGCTTGTAAGATCAGCAGCGTCATCTGTGTGTGTGTGTGCGCGCGCTGTGTGTGTGTGTGTGTGTGTGTGCGCGCGCGCGCGCGTTCGCAGTCGTATGATCGCATATGCTCAATAAATTCTAGTGCAACGTCATATAAACACACGCACTCAAACAGACAATAGATCCAACTCTAACGGCACCAACCGGCAAACTCTCTCTCTTTGTCTCTCTCTCTCTTTCTCACACACACACACACCAGGAATAACTCACTGCTTGCCCTCCGAACCCGACGGCAAATCACCTTCCTAACACTGGCGACAGAAAACCTCAGAGATCAGGGGCACAGGGTCAGAGCTCACGCCTAGCTCTGTTCTTGCACGTGTTTCTCGCCAATTTCGTGTTCTACCACCCAAGCTAACCAGCCCTAAGGCCCAGAGGACACATAACACTGTCAACCTGTACTTGCACGGAAAATGTAAAATCTCCGTGCAAGCCGTGTTTTGGCGCTGATGCATCAGAAGGACAAAAAGAAATTCCCGTGCCAGCGACTGGTACGACTTATCCGAGGCTAAAATTGCAGATTTCGTTTGACATAACCGAGTTTTGACTTATCCGTTTTTGAGTACTCGTTCGACTTATCCGTGGAAATTTTAGTCATACAAAGAGCAAGTTTGGCCGGGAAAAACTTTTTGCTTCGACGTATCCGAAGTTTGACTTAAGCGTGTTTGACTTAAGCGTATGGGTCTGTAGTATGCAACAGAAAATCTGACAATTGGTTGTATATATGTTTGTGTATTCTGTCTCGTGTCTTTGTGTCGGCCTGTGCATGTCTTAATTTGTGTCTGCCTGACCAGTCTGTAGTCATATATTGTGCCCCAGCAAAATTTATTGCCCGCTTTTGTTGGAATGATAGTGTTCCAAAGCTCTACACCACGAAATCGTTGAAAACTACACTCATGGGGTATATAAGGTTACTGGCAGACTGCTTGTCTGTGAGGTTGTATATAATTGCAGTCTTGACAGAATGCCTTCTCTGCTTGTGAGTGTGTGTGTGTCTGCCGTAGTATGTCTTTCGGCTGTGTGTCTCCGTGTCTGCCATTGCGTGTCTCCGTGTCTGCCAGTGTGTGTCTTTGTGTCGGGGGGTGTCTGAAAATGCAAAATTTTTTGACTCAGATCTGCGAAGGGACATCAATCGGGGGGGGGGGGGGGGGGGGGGGGGGGGGGGGGGGGGGAAAGGGGAGAGCATGCTGCGCGCGAACTGGACGAACACCGAACGATTGCTATGTTCCAAACGCATCCCGCGTCGGCGTGAGTATGGGCGCGCGTGCGTGACGTCAAACGCCGACGACGAAGATCGGCCGACGAAGATTTCTAACTTTCTTTATTTTTTTAAAAAGTCAGCGCTACACAGCTGTAGCACGAATACAGGCAGTGTGATTGGGTGAACTTCCAATGTCTAAAAAATGAAGGAATTAGAACAACTTTTTCGAAAAAATTCGTAACATGACCGATTTTTTAAAATCGACGATAACTCTTCTGAAAATGCGGCAGGCTAAAAATCGTGAAAGGTAGCTCTGGAGAAGGGGAATTCCCATTTTATTTCAAAGTAAAAATGCCTCCAGCGAGGTGGTTTAGGAGATAGCCATCATTACATCCGTCCACACACACACACACACACATCCATGTCTTTTGTGTGATGTGGGAACATTCGTCCTACGAATCGTTGATGTAATAAAGGAACATGCCTTAAATTATGCGTCTTTTCAAATTTGCGTTATATTTCCTGAGACAGGGTACCTTAAGCCATATTAATATATATCGATCTTTCTTGTAAGTCAAATACTTTCAGATATACAGAGGGGTTTTATTTTGGACACAAATTTTTGATGTGATAAAGGAACGTCCAGATTGACACAAACAGCAGGTGTACTCTGGGAACCGAGCAGACACAAACTGCAGATTCAATCCGGGAACATTGACAATAACACGATAAATCAACTTTTGTAATCCTTTAAACCGAGTTTGTCCTTTACCAACCATGCTGAAAACGTTTTCATATAGTGATTTTTCTTGTATGTGGAAGGCTATAGGATATACAGAGGGGTGCATGTTGGACACAAATTGTTGATGTGATGAGGGAACATTCACGCAGACACAAACAGGAGGTTTAATCTGGGAACCGACCAGACACAAACTGAAAGTTCAATTTGGGAACCTAGACTATGACACGATAAATTATCTTTGTAATGCTTAAACTCGAATGTTTCATGACCAACCATGTTGGAAACATTAAAAATCATGTGTCATAAGTGGACACCAGCAATAGGTTATGCATTCACCATCAAATTATTGTTGACAAATCACAGTGGTAAAGGCGTACCATCCAAGATACCTATACAGGTGCGAATTGACAACCTGCATTTGGTCGGCTGGTTTGCAGATTGGTTGGCTGGATTGATGAATGGTTGACTGTTTGGTTGAAGTTTTAATATCGCTCGCCGAAAAGATGGAGACGGCTCATTGGGCGATGGCTTAAGCGTTGTGTATTGTGTAGGACTTTAGCTCTGCCCAGCCCCGCTTTGTCCAGCCCGATCATGTAATTACAGCCTTTCAGCACGAGTCCCACGCGCCTATTGCCTAGGTGCGTAGTGCCGCGGGGGAGGGGAGGTGGGTTGGATAACTGCCGTACTGAAAAGATGTTTAAACTAGTCATGTACTGCCTTTTTTTTTCGGTTTTACCAGAGAGAGAGAGAGAGAGAGAGAGACTCTGGCTACAGAGAAAGAGAGAGGGGCGGCATTGACGAATAAACAAAAGATAGTTTCTTTTAGGGTGAGGTGAGTGTGTGTGTGTGTGTGGGGGGGGGGGGGGCGGTCTACTGACGAGAGAGAGAGAGAGTACTTTCTTTCGATGGAACGCAGTGGTGGTGTTCATGGTAACGTTCTCACTCGGCCATGAGAAAGTCTCACATAACTGTCACCAGGGCCCGCAGGTAAAAGTCGAGGTTAGGGATTTTAGCCCTGGGTTAAGGCCTAACCTCAAACTAAACTGACTCTAGGGTTAAATTTTCTGTTGTTGTTTTGTTTTAAATCAGAAGGGGGTCCATTCCGGCAAGGTGAATATGCCGTTATAAAAGGATTCTTTCTTCGCTTCCTTTTTTAAAATTTGATTTTATTTTTGGGTCTCTTTTGTCTTACTCTGGGTTAGGCCAGTAGTCGTGGGTTAGATTAACCTCGAGTTTTACATGCAGGCTCAGGGTAATAACTGAAGTAACGACCAAAACTGGTTCAAATGCAAGAAAAGGGAATAGAACATATTTTGTAGAATAGCGTAATTGTCGAAATAAAGTACCCTTAAGTTCGCATGCAAGAAAACGTAATAGCCTATTCCTACGCTATTTTTTGGTATAAAGTTATAAGGTACTCTCGGGGCCGAACAAGCCGAGAGTAGTGGATCCGTTCAAGATGTGTGTGCCGAACTCATCGGCATACATCAATCGACTGCAAGTCGGACTATTGCTCGGGT
This sequence comes from Batillaria attramentaria, assembly GCA_018292915.2. Taxonomy (NCBI): domain Eukaryota; kingdom Metazoa; phylum Mollusca; class Gastropoda; family Batillariidae; genus Batillaria; species Batillaria attramentaria. The sequence goes on from JACVVK020000632.1 coordinate 30,714, forward strand.
AACCGATGCACTTTTGCGTCGGATCCCGCGGTACATTCAAGTGCCCACTCCACAAGAGGCAGAGAGAACGAAGAGATTGTTCTTAGGAATGGCTTTCCAAATGCCATTGGAGCGACTGATCGGATCCAAGCTCCTTGGGAACAGGAACACGAATTTATGAACAGAAAGAACTACCATTCCATAAATGTGCAGGTGAGTGTGTTTTACAGTTTTGCACCTTTTGATTTTGTTTCCTAATGGAACACGTGTGTGATAAAGGGCATAATTGTTAGAGTTCACCCCCCCCCCCCCCCCCCACACACACAAATGAAGCGGATTTTGTTTTCGAGCATGACTGGTACACAGCACACACGTGTGTATTACAAATGACATGTTTGAAAGTTCTCTCCTCACTCCTTCTCCCCCCCCCCCCCCCTCCACCTCCAACTCAGTAGGGTTTTGATTCTCAGCATGATTGATAGATAGTACACTGTATATGTATGTGTGCGACAAATGATATAATTGTGAGATTTCTCTCCTCACTCCACCCAACACCACCCCCCTCCCTCATCCCAGCCCCCCCCCCCCCCTCCCCGAATGACCTATACATAGCACAATGTGTGTGACAAAAGGCATAATTTTGAGATCTTCCCCCCCACCCCCCCACACACACACACTACACACACACCATTTTAATTCAATATATAATAACTGATCCCGTGGATGTGGTCTTGCGGGGTTGTGAAAGATACTAAATGGACAATATGTGTTAAATTCTGTCTCAACATTTTTTTTATCAGGTGATCCTTGATGCTGATCTCATTTTTTGGAACTGCATTGCCAAATGGCCAGGGAGTGTCCACGATGCCCAAATCCTGTGGGAAAGTGAACAGCGACAGCGACACAGACGATGATGATGACAGTGAAGATGAAGACCCGAAGCCAGTCCCCTGTCTTTCAACAGTTCTCCTAAGTTAACCGTGAAATCAGATAGACACCATTAGTTGAACATAAGATTTACTAACTGGTACCACTACCGATCACCCTATGTGGTGGAAAAGAACGTTAAACCCCCAAACACCCACCCACCCGATTCTAATTAAATCATTGACATAACTCTCTCTCTCTCCTTTAGGATATACTGAGGTCCCAAATGATTTAATGGCGGATTTCTCTTCTAACCAAACAGTTCGTTTGCTTTTTTCCAAGACTTAATTGTGAAACTTGTAAATCGACTGAATACAATTATTCTTTTATTTTTTTTCCTATTTTTCCGTTCAGTAAACAGGTAATCTTTTTATCCTTAAAAAAGAAACGCCCCCCCCCCCCCTCCCACGTTGTTCATCACTAGACGGCTTAGCGGCTCAACGGCCCGTATTTCGATGATAAACTTTCCCCGATCCCTACCCATCTTTCTCTCCGCCGCCGTGCCGTGCACCCGGCAGTCAATCTATGTATCTGGCGACTCCAACTTGTAACGTCTTTCTACGTACTTGTGACGCCTGATGCCACCTTGTGTCTTACATCATGACATTCAGAATGGATTCCCCTACACCACTATGACCGTTTCATGCCGACTGAAAGTCATCAGGCAAATTCTCCCGTTTGCTACCGCAGTGAAGCCATTTCACCGAATACAGTATCTGTGCCGTTAAACCTTATTTTCCACTACTCCGACGGCTACACTATACTGATGTTATATACCATTAGATTCTCAGGCTAAGCGGCTGAACGGCACGTTTTCCTCTGATATGCTTTTTATCCCGACTTCATCAATATCCCCGCGGCAGTCAGTCTGTGTATTTGCTGACTCCCAACTTCTAACCTCTACCTAAGTACCTCTGACGGCTGACACCACATCATGACATTTAGCTTGCATTTCTCTACACTACTATTACCGTTTCATACCGGCTGAAAGCCATCAGACAAATTCTCCCGTTTGCTACCGCATTGATCAGCTATTACACTGAATCCAGTATCTGTTCCTTTAAACCTTATTTTCCACTACTACGACGGCTACACTGTACTGATGTTATATGCCATTAGATTCAGCAGTCAATTCTCGTTGTGGATCACTAGATGACTAAACGGCTCTACGACCAGTTATCCTAAAATACCCCCCCCCCCCCCCCCCGATCCTACCCATAATTATCCCCGCCGTTGTGCACCCGGCAGTCAGTCTTATGTATTTGCCGACTACCAACTTCTAACCTCTTCCTACATACTTCTGACAACTGGCACCATCTTGTGTACTATACCATGACATTCAGCATGGGTTCCCCTACACTACTATGGCCGTTTCATGCCGGCTGAAAGCCACCAAATAACTTTTTCGCGTTTGATACCGCACTGATCAGCCATTTGAAAATGTTCAGCCCACCAAATTTGGATAGGTTCAGCCAACCAAATTTGAAAAATAAATGCAATTCTAAATTCCGAAATTGAAATAGCTGACTGTCCCTTCGCACAACGTGATTGTAATGTGTTTACGTCCAATGTGTGAGAAAATGCGTGTGATTCACGTGAGCGTGCGTGGTGGGTTCAGTTCACGGTGCTTTGAGCCAATTCACGAAATTGGGTAAAGCGGCTATACAATACTCATTATTATTATTCTTTCACGGAACCCAGTACCTGTTCCTTAAACCTTATTTTCCAGGGCCGGGGCCAAAGCGTCTCTCTCTCTCTCTCTCTCTCTCTTAAGACCCAGCAATGAGCGGCCACACATATAATTTTATCTGTGTGTCGTAAAATCCACACTCCACAAGTGGTATCTGAAGCAGACGAGTGGGTGGGGTGTGGGGGGTTGGGGGTTTAACGTTCTTTTCCACCACATACTGGTTATATGAAAGACGGAGCAACGATGAAAAATCAGCACAAATATTTGGTCCCAGCCAGGATACAAATTCACGACCCGAGCATTAGAAGTCCAACGCTCTACCATTCGGCCACCCCGAAAGCAGACGATAATAAGTCCAATTAGTGCCTTTTGCACACGAGAAGGTCACATAGCCGCTTTGAGTACTGTTTCCGAGACCACAAAAAGAAGGCTTAGGAGCCGCCATGGTTCAAAAGAAAATTCTACTCTGAAAAGGACGATACTTCTCGCAACACGTCACGACTCATACATCAACATTCACTTTATGCCGAGTCCTTCGTTTATGTACAGCCCATGCCCCATTCAAGTTTAAAAAAAAACTGACGAATGTGCACGTGCTGTTTTTGCTGATTTTATCCCCCCCCCCCCCCCCCCCCCCACGCGCGCCAACGGGTTTGCTGATACGATCTTGATTGCACGAGAGTATCGCACGGTTGTTTTGCGGAACAAAACTGCTCCCCGTTGCTGAACGCCGAGTCCGGTCGGTCCAAATGGTGTAAGGACGTTCGAAGAAGAGCATAACTGAAATGATTAGACAGAATATGCGTCTGCGGTAGTCGTGTTGAAATGAGAAAACAAAAAGTTTAGTAAGGACATCATGTGAAACATAGGCACGTGTCCTACTAACGCCTTTAGGGGTGAGATGCGGGTGTTTGCTGATTAGCTATTATATTGATCCATGGCGTGTCGCAGCTATTCAGGGCCAAGGCAAGTCTTCACACCTTTCGAGACTGATGCCGATAGGAATGGGTCAGGGAGTCTTTACCTTTGTTACCGCTTTTCCTGATTAGCTGATAATCGAGCTAAACCGGGTACATTGTTTTAATTAACAGAGAGAGAGAGAGCACCCAATATCCATTTCTGGGTTGTGACGTGTATACGCTGGGCCCGCTTACTAAAAACTAATAAGGTCAACGTGATATATGCCCGCTGGCGCGTGCCGTTTACGCTTCTTCACATGTCCCTGGTGTCTGCTACGCGTAACCAACCCGGGGTATTGGAAGCTCCACGCCACCCTGGCGCCGCGAGCGTGTCCCGTCTTCGGGGTGTCTGCTGCGGGGTATTGGACGTTTCACACCATTGCGATACATGACTGCGAGCGGCGCAGGTGGTGAAGTATTCTCGGAAGTATTAATCCACAAAGAGTGAAAAGACCTCCTTACTTTTTTGTTGTTAAACAAGAAGCCTAAAATTTGTCACGCACCACACAGTTAACTGAAGTAAATAAGTTAAAGATTCGTAACTATCAAAGTAACGACTTAAGGGTAATTAAACAAACAGTGCGATACACAACAAGAAAGTGGAGAAAAACTCATGTGCGAGGTGAGGTTTTGTGTACAATGTTTGCTTCCTTGGTCAGTTACCATCTCAGCCCCACCGCCCCCCCCCCCCCGCCCTTCCCCCCCCCCCCCCCCCGCCCCTAAGTTACCAAAAACCATGACACCAAGGTGTTTCAGATATATTTGTTTAGTCCGTGCTGTTCAACGGTCGCAGCTGCTCGTACGCCATGATACCTAAATCGTTTAAGAAGGATTTTTCCTTCCATTCTTCTCTTCCTTTTTTATTTTTGATTTTGTTGTTTTCTTTCATCCATCCTTCACCATTTTCCGACTTCTTTTAATTTATTCGCATGTTTACAATGCGCATTTCATAATAATAATAATAATGCGTCAGGTACAAGCTGTGCCGTCAGCCGCTTATCCTTTTTTGGTTAACGTGTACATGCACATTTTTTATCAGTGAAAAAAAATTATTGCAGGACGGAAATTTATATATTTAACTCTTAATGAGCACAAATAAGCTTTAGCTTATACAGTCTTCACAAAAAGTTAAGGACCAGTCAACATAATGGGTGACAGTTTCAATAAATCAGAAAAAAACACGAAGATTTTCCCCGTAAAATTCGGTAGCAAGGTTAAGGGGTAATTAGTGAACATGGCGACCACTGTGTGGATGGGCACGTGCGCGTCACACAGCATGCTTGGCGCGTTTGAAAATCTGCAATTCCGGCAAAACTAGACGGAGTTTCAGTGTTCAATGAGTGATACCTGGGGCTTTCTGCACGGAAAAAATGAGATGCAGGTCAAAGAATGCATCCCTGGTTATGAACTGTGCTCATTTGTTTGCCTACATAAGCTGCTGTTTCAGCGATGTTCAGCACTGCCCACCACGACAAAAGTTGAATGATATTTGCAAGTGGTCCTTAACTTTTTGTGAAGGCTGTAGTAACGCTCAGGGTGAAACAAACACAGTGTAACGGTATTGCAATGGCAGACTAAATTAATCCTAAAATCTCATTAATCAATACTAGAGAGAGAGCGGGGGGGGGGGGGGGGTGTCTGTGTAGGTTGACAAAAAGATAAATACATGTATACATATAAAAAGATAAAACAAAATAAAAAGAAATAAAGATCCCCCAAAAGCAAGAAATAAAAAAAAAAAAGATTAAAATTTCCTATGGCCTAACACTAGACACAGTTAAGGAAGTATCAGTAAGCAGACAAAAATTACTCCTAAAATCTGATAAATTTACAAACAGAAGGAGAGAGAGAGAGAGAGTGAGTGGGTTGCCAGGAAGTTGTTTTGTTCGGCGATTTAGCCAAACAGCCATGAAAGTTTCGGCTTTTTACAGAAAGTTTCGGCTCTCTCTGCCGAGCAGTTTCACAAGTTTTTCGACTAGATTCCCTACTGTTACGTGCTCCCTCCACCTCCATGAATTAAAGATGTTCTGTAGATATATATCTCGCAATAAAACAAGTCTTTGGAGCAAAATAACAAAATTGAACAAACTTTATTTCCTGAACTTTTAGAATGCTGTCTACCAAACATTCAGCACAAATCCAAGATAAAGTGGGATTGTGAGTGTGACTGTCCCTTGGAAATTAGTCCAGCCAGCACAGGAATCTCACAGAAACGGACATAATCGAGCCGATTCACTCGTGAAAACTTCGGCTCGGGCCAGCCGACATGACAGAAGATTATCGGCTTTTACCCCCCCCCCCCCCCCCCCAAAAAAAAAAAAAAAAAAAAAAAAATCGGCTATTAGCCGAGATCCGTCCCCCAAACGACATCCCTGGAGAGAGAGAGAGAGAGATTGTGTACTCGCACAAAAAAAAATAAAAACGTGATGGTGTTGAGTGGGTTTGCAGGCGCACAAATGTGGTAGTGAGGGAGTCAACGCATGGTTTTATACAAATAAAGTTTTTAATACCAATATAAGGAGCGGTGTACTATGTTGGTATTCTGGTGCAGCGTGGTTGCAGTGAAGGCTAGATGGCAAAGATCGTAGATGGACAGAGCAGAATCGAACATTCGCAGGGCTGAATTGGACTGTGCCCGCGGCGTGGGGCTGGGGTACTTATAGGGAGATCACGTGCAAACCATCAAAGCAACCCTAGGGTGCGTAGCTGGAGGAGAGTAGATTCACGGCTAGAGGGGAGAATCTGTGTTTGTCAGCACATGGAAAACTGATGATAGCGGGCGTACTATAGCAGCTAGAACTTTCAAACAAGCGGCAGCTAAAAGGTCTGAAAATACTTCAAAATGGCATAAGTTTGGAACATCACAGAGATTTTCCTATCACCGATTGAAGAGCGTAAAGCCAGGGACCACGCAATTGAAAAGGGGGTGAAAATGGCAAAATGCACCCGTAAAACTATGAAACAGCGCTAAAAACAAAACATGATTAGAAAGTAAAAACTCTCCTGAAACTACTACAGTTTACAGGGTAGTGCTAGGTTGAACGACTGTGGACATATTTAGCACTAAAAGGACACAAACAAACACAGCTAATTGGCACATGTGCCACCGTGGATCTACACACTGCGCGCGTGCCTGACTGGGCACGCGGCGGCTCGTGGCATAGCGCTGGCCAGAGAACAGAGGGGGTAGTGGGGCCAGAGACCAAAATAGTGGCCGAGCGGGTGCGAACCACTCGGCTAAAAAAAAAATAATAAGAAAAATAATAATCGCTGGGCTGCGCTAGACACTGTTAAGGAAGTATCAGTATCTGTATTTTCTGGTAGAAACAGTTCTTGCCAGTAACCAATGTTTTTGAAGCCATTCTTTCTTCCGAATGACCCGGCGCACATGGCGTATGGCAAGGACTGGTTATCCAACAGAAACAAAATCCACGTTTCGAGCATGCGCATCGAAGGCATTTCCCCAAGTTTAAATAGATTGCCGAGTAAGCTCGTCCACGCTCTGGCAACTCCCGCGTCACGGGTCTGCCTTCAAACGTTAGGAACAAGAGGACAAAAGGGGCTGTTTCGCAGATCAAAGGCGCCGCTACAGAGGGGCGGAGCGTCAACTCCCGCGCCACACCCGTGCTGTAAGAGGCGAGGGGACATGGCGGCTCTCAGACGATGAGATCAAAAGGAAATGGGCGGAGCTTCAGTTCCCCTGAGACAGAGCGCGCACCCACTCAGGGCTGCCGTGACGATTGCGGCGACTGCTTGACAACAGAGACAACGATTAAAGCGGGTATTCCTTCTTGGCGGGACAGGTAGCCATACCGGAGATCGATCTGGCCTGTTTTAGCGGCTCCAACGCATAGTGACGGAGGAGACCAAATGACCGGCTGAGTACAATAATGTTTTAAACCGGGCACTTGCCTTTTGCTAGAAAGCCAGTAAAGATTTGACATGTTTTATAGTTTAGCTGTTATTTCCCATCAAGCCGAGTATTTTGATCCAAGATGCAAATCAACACCGAGCTTTACCTCAGTAAAGGCAATTTTTCCGCGAAAAAGCAGCCGTCAATCCCCCCCCCCCCCCCAAAAAAAAAAAAAAAAAAAACCCACACACACACACAAAAAAAACAACAAAAAATATGGTGCGCCGTTTGCAACCAGAACTGAAACGCATTTGGCTTGCCCAAGCTCACTGAGTGAAGATACAATATACTGTCCGTGTGAAAAGCCACGGTGTGCGTCGCACCATTGCCTAATCAAGTGGAGCGACGTCACTAGTGTTGCGAGCAGTATAGGCTCTAGCAGACGACGTTTTTTGTATACGCTGCACGATGGCACCGTGTACTATACACAAACGACTATACATGTGTGTTACAGTAGCACCGTGTATTATCGTCAGTGAATCTTGGAATCAGCTGATACAATTTCAAGCCAGAATGAGTTTCAGACACCACGTGTGCCCTGCGCCATGTCAGTGTACTCGTGCACTGACCGGCTGAGGCAGCTTGCTTACTTTGTGTCTGACACTGACCATCCGTAACGGACCTCGTGAATGCTGACGGTACACACTCAGTACACACCTGACACACACACACACGTGGACGCTGGTCCTTACTGGACTGACCACAGACGCTGTGCACAGCGTGAATACGGCCGCCAGCGGTAAACCAGCAAATCAATCAATACTTTATTAATCTATGTATTAACGATTCTCTCTCTCTAGTTGTCAGTTCTTCTTCTCCTTTCAAAATTATTGCTCGTTACTGACCTCAGTGGTTGTACACGTGTATCACAACTTTCTGCACTTGGCCTTCAGCTCTTACGCACCTTAAGCTCGGTATCAGAACTGATCTTCAGCCGCGGTTTGGTGCAATGGCGCCCCGTATTATGCCGTCATTTTTTTTTTTTTTTTTTCGGGAAAAACAAGAGCGGCGGTTTTTTTTAGCGGAAAAAAAATGACGCGCTGACAGTGTGGCCGGGCTAGTTTGTTTTGTTCTGTTTTTGCCATTAACTTTCTGCAGAAAAAAATGCATACCATTTTTTTTTCTAAACAACATTAGTCTTTGTGGCTTGCTCCTGTTTCCTTAGGGTTTTTTTTTTTTTAAGATACCCCCATCATCCTTGTCGATTTGGAGGAGAAAAACTATTCTTTTTCCCTTTTGTCAGATAGGTTCCATTGCACTTCGGAACTGTTTTCAGCAGTTCCGTCGCACCAAGGAACTGTTTATTTGACTATGACCTATGACCACATATCAAAGACGGGGCAACGATGAAAAACCCAGTACAAATATTTGGCCCCAGCCGGGATCGAACTCACGACCCGAGCATTAGAAGTCCAACGCTCTACCATTCGACGACCCCAGCTCCCCGAGAGAGAGAGAGAGGGAGAGAGAGAGAGATTTCTTTGACAACTATGAAATTGTATCACAGAGTGAGAAAGAGTGTTTCGTAATTTACACCTTCAAAATTCAGTGCATGACTGTGCTTTACCACGTAATCTGAGAGAGGAGAGAGAGGGTTACCAGCCAGATTGATATGGGGTACAAGGCTTGAGTTTTTCACCGTACGTAAACTTTCCGCATCCACGCGACACTCACATCTTCATCCACAGTGAAGTAAAATTTTAAGTATTCTGAAAAGATGAGTTCTACCAGGGCTCGTTCACTGGCGTTGAGTAGAAACAGAAAGACTGAGAGCCCAACCGTCATGAAATGTATCAGGTCACCACGCCAGTATCAACTTTTTTTTATTTTTTTGATAGGTATATATATATTGCGAAAGTGGCTCCGTAAGAAGTTATCAACTAAAATTATTGGCGACTGAATAAGAAACGCATTATACCGTTACTTGTTCTTTTGTGCAGCCAACAATAGATGTGTGCATTTATTTCCTAGTTTTCTCAGTTCAGAAAACGGTTGAAGAAGAATAAGGACAAAGAGCATTTTCTCTAAGTAGTGCACATAGCATATTACTCTCACGTTTGTTTGATTTTAATGAGTAACAATAACACAAATAAGTGGGGAGGAGGGGGTGGGGGGGGGGGGGGGATCGTCCACACAGTCAGTTAAAAACCGGTTACGTCGGGTCACAAAGATTCTGGACACAACAGAGCTGATAATGGAAGTAGTGTTTTAAACAGTGAGCAGGCAGTTAGCAATGGTATGTGGATAATGGAAGTAAAGAGACACAATAGGCACACCGCTCAATTGCAAGAACTTACTGACTTAAAATAGATGGTTTAATGATCGATAGAATGTCCGTTTTGGAACAGTAGTCTTGAGTACGAAATTCATTTCCCTACTTGGTTTACTGCTTATGTGGACCATCGAAGTACAGTATTGTATACCTAGCATATATTACAACAGACCATGTTTGCATAGATTTATGAAGCCTCCTTATATACTAGCAATACTGACCTGCTCCACAGTCTTGCACAATTTGTGTACAGAGCCTTAAAGAGGGAAGCAAGTGCATTCAAGAAAGAACGTTTACCGTAATCATATATTCGGTTTGTACCTCCCTCACCGTACCCTCTCTCTCCCTCCCTCTGTGTGATAAAAAGACAATATACAAGCACAATAAAATGCATTCTCGATGTCATATAACTGTTTGTTTTAGGTTGCCCCATCTTTGATTTCACCCATAAAGTAGAAACTGGTGTTAAAACCTCAAACACCCACCCTTAACTGTGCATGTGAAACGTCAGAAGCGATACGACTCCCCCGCCCCCCTCCCCCCACCCCAAATAAATAAATAAATAAATAAATACATAATAAATAAACAAACAAATGATTTAGTACGCAATTACTGCCAGATTCCACAGGTAAGTATCAACTTGTATCGAACAGCGCGACGGCGATAGTTGGTAGGGCCTAGGTATAGGTAGCATGACGCTTTCACTGTGACTTCGCGGAAAAACAGGTTTTTTTTTGTTTGTTTGTTTGTTTTTTTTTTTTTTTTTTTGGGGGGGGGGGGGGGATTTCTAACCTCGGCCTGTGCTGCTGTTTCTGCAAAGACTTCTATAATTTATACATAAAAAGAAAGGACACTGTCCTCCTCTTTTCAACCATTGTATTTGTATATTTGTGTTGGCCGAGCCTACCCCCCCCCCCCCCCCCCCCCGCCGGGTCCTTCCCATTTCTGTCTTTCGGGATCACAGTAAGAAATTCAGTTTAAAAAGGGGGTTTTGTCGGAAATGCGCGGAAAAGGGAACACAAAAATACGCGGCACGGATGCTGCTGTAGAGCATCTAGTCAATATTAAGTACAGAATGAGGGACAGTGCAAACAGTGCTATTGTTTGCCACTGCAGCTTCAAGGGAAGGGTTCACTAAACGGTGCACGTGAAGCGTTGGAATAACCAAAACGACATCCCCGCGTTAAATTAGTTTGGCGTCGCCTAGAGATTTCACGGGTAAGTGCCAGCTGGCAACTTGTGTACTGAGCCACGCACACAGGAGAGCGAGTTGTCATGTGAGGCGTCACGGTCCAGTGGCGCTGCTTGATCTGCACTCATCATATCAACTTTGCTTTGTGCTGCCGTCAGAGTGGACCTTTAGTCTATTGCTCTGGGGCCAGCACCGTGAGACTGTCTCGTGGCCGAGTTAGAAGGTATCTGCATTACACTCCCTAAAAATTAAAAAAAAATGTCAACAACAACAACAACAACAAAAACCCACAAAAAACCCAACCAACTCTCTTTATAAGAAACCCTCTTTCTCAGCTTTTTCAGTGATCGCAATGAAGAAAGTCAGTTTCAAAAACTGTATTAAGCGGCCTGAAGGATGAGAGAGTGGGATACGGACCCCCCCCCCCCCCCACCACCACCCACATTAACCCCCGCAGTTTATTTTTATTTATTTATTTTTTTGCTGCAACAACTCTTTGCCGGCTTCTGTGGTGTTACAGAGGGCTCGGAAGTTGGGGCAATTTTATTATGCATGATGATGGAGATGACGATGATGGTAAGATGATGCTATGGAGGTCCGTGTGGTTTTAGGACTGCGGGACAGGGCCGCATTCCACGCTTCCTGTGATAAATAACCCGGCATTAACCAGTCCCGGGAACGACGGCACCTGTGGTGCCGGCCTTGTAATCATCCACGATCATAAGACGTGTCATACCAAGGGAAGCACCCCCAAAGTCGCACCCGTGAAGTGGGTGAAGCTCGGCTGTGTGGCAACAGCCTCCCCAATAGGTCCATAGCACACCCACTCTGGGTAGGAGCCGACCTAGGTAGGAAAATCGCGCTTGCCTCGGCTGGGACTCGAACCCGGGTCTCCCGATCCATAGCCCGAAGTGCTAACCACTACACTACGGGGGCCGGTCAACCCCCACAGTTTAAGTAGTTTACAATCGCCAGTAGGTTTCACAGGTAAGTGTCAATTGCCATGCGTGTAGGATAACGATAAGGTGCGAGTTGTGATGAGATGGGACACGGTCCACTGATGCTGAGTCTACTGGTCTGCGCTCAACAAGTCAACCTCACTTGCTATGTAGTGGAAAAGGACGTTAAACCCCCAAAACACCCACCCAACTTCACTTGTGTGGCCGCCAGTTTTGGCCGTTACTTGATTGCCCTGGTGACAATTATGTGAAACTTTCTCACGACCGAGTGAAACACCACCACTACGCTCCATCAATAGAAATCTCTCTCTCTTTCTTGTCAGTAGACCGCCCCCCCCCCCCCTCCCCAAACACACACACACTCACCTCCCCCTCAAACTATCTTTTGTTAGCTTGTCAATGCCGCCCCTCTCTCTTTCTCTGTAGCTAGACTCTCTCTCTCTCCACTGCTAATTGCCTGCTCATTGTTTTAATCACTACTTCCATAATTAGCTCTTCCGTTTGTTATTGATTGTTTGTTAAATGGTTAAAATCTACGTACTTAGTGTGTTTGTCCAGGGGGGGGGGGGGGGGGGGGGGGGGGGGGGGTGTCTTTAGTGTAGCAGGACATTGTAGATAATTAGCTCTTCCGTTTGTTATTGATTATTGTTTGTTAAATGATTAAATCTACGTAAATTAGGGGGAGCCGGGGTGGTCGAATGGTAGAGCGTTGGACTTCTAATGCTTGGGTCGTGAGTTCGATCCCGGCTGGGCCAAATATTTGTGCTGACTTTTCATCGTTGCCCCGTTTTTGGTAATCACCCTATGTGGTGGAAGAAAGACGTTAACCCAACCCCCCCCCCCCCCCCCCCATAGTTGTCAAAGACATTCTCTGTCTGTCACACTCAGTAAACACAGCAGCTAATTTTGTCATGAACTATGCATCTGAGAGTATAACTCGGGAAAACTTTCTCTCTAAAAGTCTCCCTGATACAATTCCGTGTAGTTTCCCTCTCTGGTAGTAGATAACTCACGAAATGTTCTCACGTCTCTCAAAGTCTCCCTGATGCAATTTCGTTAGTTGTCACCTCCCCCCCCCCCCTCTCTCTCTCTCTGATATAAATCCATTAGTTGTCAAAGTAAATATCCCTCTCCCCCTCTCTCTGAATAATTATATGGCTTCACTCGTCAAAGAAATTCTGTCTCTTTCATTGAGTAACACAGTTGCGAATTTTGTCATGAACTAAGCATCTGATAATACAACTCAGGAAACTTTCTCTCTGAAAGTCTCCCTGATAAAATTCCGTTAGTTGTCAATCCCCCTCCATTCTCTCTCTCACTTTCTGGTAGTATCACTCACGAAACATTCTCTCTCAAAGTCTCCCTGATGCAATTCCGTTAGTTGTCAACCCCCCCCCCCCCTCTCTCTCTCTCTCTCTCTTTGATACAATTCCGTTAGTTGCCAAAGAAACTCTCTCTCTTTCTCTGGATAACTATTTGGCTTTAGTCGAGTGTTTCCAGCTTGTGCAGAGTGAGTTTTTCGGGCATAAAGCCACGCAAAGCTTGTGCAGAATAAAACCCTGACTAACTTATTAACTGGCTTCAATTGTTAAAGAAATTCGTTCTGTCTGTCACATTGAGTAAAACACAGTAGCGATTTTTTTGTCATGAACAATGTATTCTGATAATATAACTCAGGAAACTTGCTCTCTCAAAGTCTCCCAGATACATTTCCGCTAGTTTTCAAATTCCCCCCCCCCCCCCCCCCCGTTTCTCTGTGTGATACTATTCTCGTAGTTGTCAAAGGAAATCTCTCCCCCTCTCTCTCTCTGACTTGGTAAACCACAGCATTTTGTTGGAGAAATTATCCATATACATGTACATCCCTGATCCTAAGACAATCTCCTTATTTTGTTCATATCTACAAGGTAGAAGGCAGAAAGTCTACCACAATGGTGCGTTTTCTGAGGAAGGTGTTGTTAAGCTCGGTGTGCCCCAGAGGCTCTATCCTTGGCCCAGTTTTCTTTTGTTTATTCATCAATGATATGCCCTTCTCCATCTCAAACTCTAATGTAAGCTGTGATATGTTTGCTGACGACTCCACGCGCCATGCGTCGGATATGGATGAGTCCAAAGTAAACGAAGTATTGCAGCAAGCCTCATTGAAGTCTCCCAGTGGTGTAAAAGTCAACCACATGGCAATCAATACCTAAAAAAAAAATACCCTAAAGCATGCTAATAACAACGTGCCAAAATCAACAACGCAAACTATCTCCTCTGCGGTTGTCAGTTGGATCGGAGTCCATCGAGCAAGTCTCAAACCACCGTCTACTATGTGTCATAATTGACGACCAACTAAAGTGGGAAATGCATGTTGATGGTATCTGTAAATTAATATAAAAAATCTGTTCTTGCTATCTAAACTAAGTCGCTTAGTCCTGACACCTGCAAGCTATTCTTTCAGGCCCACGTGCAAAGTCATCTGGATTTTGCGCCCACTCTGTGGCAGGAGTGCAGCGAACATTAGTTCAAAAAGGTAAACTCCATTCACTGGCAGTCTAACTCTTACACTCGGGTAAATCTAATACCGACCAAAAGTTTAAAATCCTCAAACTTCTTCCTCTGAAACGGCATCTGGAATTTAACAAATGCTAACTGATGCACAAAACTGTTAGCTGCAAAGCCCCAACATATCTTTATCAACTATTTAATTTCAAACATGATAAACAACACAAGGTACAGTCCTGCTCCTAATGCCTCGTCCAGGGTTGATATCTAAATGTCTTTCTCAGGGGCATCCATATGGAACTCCGGCTTTACCACTGAGTATCAGAAACGTTTCCAGATTCATTAACTTCAAACAAATTCTACATGACACGCCCATCTGACCATATGGATAGAAATGTGTTACATACATGTTTGTGAATGTTAGTTACGACTCTGAACTGCTTACTTGGCATACTGCCAATATCATCGGCACATGCCACATATGTTTTGATTTGTTTATCATGTGCACTTTTCTCTCCTTCATTTACTTCACATAGTTAATACTGTTGTTTGTCTTTCATTCTCCCCCCCCCCCCCCTTGTTTTAATGTCTTTTTTTTCCAATACCCTTTAATGCAAAATAGCAGGACAGCATGTAAGACAAGCAGCAATGCCTAAATGCTCTATCCTGAATTTAAAAAAAAAAAGTCTCATCATCATCTCTCTCTCTCTCTCTCTCTCTCGGTGAGCCGGGATAGCCGAATGGTAAAGCATTGAACTCTCAATGCAGGGTCGTGAGTCTCAGGTGGGGCCCAATATTTGTGCTGGCCTTTTTCTCTTTGCCCAGTCTTTGATATCACCCTTACGTGGTGGAAAAGGAAGTTAAATTCCCAAAACACTCTCTCTCTCTCTCTCTCTCTTTCTCTCTGTGCGATACAATTCCGTTTGCCCGTTGTCCAAGAAAATCTCTCTCTCTGTGAATAATATGACTTTCTTCTCTGTCACACTGAGTAAACCACAGTCACGAACTTTGTCATATGTATCTGATAGTGTATCTGATAGTAAAACTCAAGAACTTTTTCTCTCAATGTCTCCCTGGTAAACTGCGTTAGTTGTCAAATCTCTCTCTCTCTCTCTCTCAGCCGCGAATTAGTCTTTGTGGCTTGCGCGGCTTTAAGCCCTAAAAACTAACTAACTCACTCACTCACTCTGATAGTATAACTCACGAAACAGTCTCTCTTCAAGTCTTCCTGATGCAATTCCGTTAGTTGTCAAAGAAATCTCTCTCTCTCTCTCTCTCTCTCTCTCTGTGTGAATGATTATACATGTACGTCTCGCATGGTAAAAATAATATAAAAAATCTCTCTATCTCTTTCACTCAGTAAAACACAGTCACGAACAGTATCGTAAACTATGTATCTGGTAATATATAGCTCACGAAACTTTCTCTTCCAAAGTCTTGCCGATACAATCCCCCCCCCCCCCCCCGCCCTCTCTCTCACTCGCTGCATGATTATACGTCTTTAGTAGTGAACGAAATTCTCTCAATCTGTCTCACTCAGTATAAAACAGCCGGGAACTGTGTTGTGAACTATGTATCTGGTATTATGACTCAAAACTTTCTCTCTCTTCCAATGTCTCCCCAAGACAATTACATCTTTCTCCCCCCCCCCCACCCCTCTCTCTCTCTCTCTCTGTGCGATACGATTCCGTGAGTTGTCAAAAGAAATCTCCCTCTCCCTCCCTCTCTCTCTTTGAATAATTATATGGTTTTACTCGTCAAAAATTATTCTCTCTGTTTCGCTGAGCAAAAAACATGGTCAAGATGCTCAAGGCCCCCCCCCCCCCCCCCGGCTCAGTGAAAGAATTCATTAAAGAGACAGGTTTTTAAAGCAGAGCGGAAGGCCGAGTCAGTACTTGCTGAGCGGACAGATAAAGGAAGAGAATTCCAAATAGTCGGTGCTGCAGAAATGAAAGACCTTTCTCCAAAGGTTTTAGTGAAGACACGTGGTTTGCAGAGTGTGAGAGTGTCCGATGATGAGCGAAGTGTTCTTGTTGGTACGTAGACGTTAACTAACTCAGAGAGATAAGGTCCTGACTGACTAATGACACGGTAGCACATGCAAGCAATCTTAATGCGAGCCCCTGGGGAGCCAGTGCGGAGGTGTGGGGTGATGTGATCTCTTCGCGGAACTCTCAGAACTAGGCGTGCCGCATTGTTTTGTAACCTTTGGAGTCACTGTAAGAGATCCTTCGGGCTGTTTACAAGGAGACCATTACAGTAATCCAAGCGTGAAAGCACAAAAGCTGACACAAGAGTCTTTGTAGCCTAAACTGAGAGGAAATGAATAGAGCTGATACGACGGAGCTCAAAGTTCACAGTAGGGATGATGTTCACTACATGGGCATGCATAGTCAAGTGTGAGTCAAGAACAACACCAAGATTTTTTTTTTTTTTTTTTTTTTGCTGCCCCAACTCTTTGCCGGCTCCAGTGGTGTTCCTCCCTGGTAATGGGTGGAATCCACGGAGGGCTCGGAAGTCGGGGCAATTTTTTTTATTATGCATGATGATGGAGATGAGGATGAAGGTGAGATGATGCTATGGAGGTCCGTGTGGTTTGGGACTGCGGGACAGGGCCGCATTCCACGCTTCCTGTCATAAATATCCCGGCATTAACCAGGCCCGGGAACTACGGCACCTGCGGTGGCGGCCGTGTAATCATCCACATCATAAGACGTGTCATACCAAGGGAAGCACCCCCAAAGTCGCACCCGTGAAGTGGGTGAAGCTCGGCTGTGTGGCAACAGCCTCCCCATTGGGCCCATAGCACACCCGCTCTGGGTAGGAGCCGACCTAGGTTTAGGTAGGAAAAATCCCGCTTGCCTCGGCTGGGACTCGAACACGGGTCTCCCGGTCCATAGTCCGAAGTGCTAACCACTACACTACGGGGGCCGGTAACACCAAGATTCTTAGCTGATTTGACAAATGGAACAGTAGCATCACTGACAACAAGAGTATCAGGTAATGGACCAGCGGACTTAGCTAAGGCATATAACTGATATCCATAGCCGAAAGCTGTTTATTAATGCACACATAACCTCTCATGTTAATTATGCCTCCACTGTTTGGGATGGGTGTTTTGTTTTGCTTTGTTTGTTTTGTTTTGTTGTTTCTTGGTCGTTAGTGTTAGTTACATGATATGTTCTTAAAAGAGTCTAGCACAGCCCAGAACAGACCCCCCTCCTCTCCTCCCACGACCATTGTGAGTACACATAGAGCTCCCCCACCTCCCCGTCACTCTGCCATCGCAGTAACGTCACACTTTATGCCTTTCCTTCGCAAGTCCGCTGATAGACAGATTCAAGAGTCACCATTTTCAGCAGTGTGGGAATCACGGGGAAGCCGTTGTATGCACGTCATTCGTGACGAATTGCATACGGGTGTGGGGATGGCGCCACCATCTTGTTGATACAAACATCTAAACTTACGAAAAACAGGGCTGCAAAACTGGCAAAGCACGTGGGTTTGAAAGATGTCGGTTTGCCAGTTATGCTGCTTTTCGTAAGTTTCGTATCAACAAGATGGCGGCACGATCATTACGTAATAGGGGTAATCATCGAATTTTGTTCAATATCCCGGGGAGTTGTGCAGAAAGTGAAGATTAGAGTGTAGCAAGACATGTAGATTTGGACAGCGGTTTTCCTGATACCATCGGACATGCAGAAGATTTGGAAGAAAATAACTCTGATAATGGGAACGAGAAGGTGATCAATCAACGCTAATCGAGTGCCAGTGGGAGGTGGCAGATGCGTACTGTGTGGGGAGGCCAGGAAAGTCGGAGAGGAGTGAGTAGAGGCAGTACTGGGAGGCAACGGAGTGAAACTAGAGGGAGTGCTGCGTTAGATCTGAATCTCACGGCTGTTTGGATAAACATATACACAGACAGTAACCAGTCTACGAAGGTGAGAATGGTCCTGCTGTGTTTCCCCCTGCTGATTGTATCATGATAGACTTTTGGGATATTCTTTTCCCTGGACTTTGTCATGTTGTTGCAGAGCACTGAACAAACCTGTATGCTAGACAGAGGTGTGTGCATTGGTGCAGCAGGAAGGGTGGAGGGGTGGGGGGTCCGAAAAGCAGGGCACACTGTGCATTTTGCTGTGTCGCATGTGGTCAGTGGTCTGTACATAGGTGTTTCAAGTATGACCTCAGGCAATATAGAGATAGATCTCATGAAAGACATCATCAGCAGTAAATGCAGTAAGCCTGCAGTACAGTTGAAGTCAGTTGCATACCAAAGTGTTCTGTGTGTGTTTGAACAGTCTGTGAAATAACATGCAAGGTCAGTACAAATGAGGACTAAACAGAAACCATGCACAGCATCACGAAATGTTTTATATTTTGGAACTGACTCGCAGGGTAAATCTGCACACTGGTTGATGAAATGTACATAACAAGGTTCAACTTTTACTTTCACTGCTTCAGGATGAATATTTCCATAAAACTGGCGGGCAAATATGCTTTGAAAATCAAACATGAGGCTAGAAATAGATGAATGGTGTCCCTGTGGGATACAGTTGTCTCCCCGTTTGTTTCCATTGATGATAATTTTGTGCTCATTGCATTCTGTATTCAATATCCTTTCAGATAGTATACTGTTATTAATATAAAAATGAGGGGTATGTGTACAGTAAACCTAAGACTGATTGTACCCACAAACTGTCATTTTTTCAAATAGTTCTGCAAAGGAAAGGGTTATTTGTTCCACCTGAGCATTACTATAGGCTCTTGTTTTTGCTCAGTAATTGTTGTGTTAATAAATCCGCTCTGGAAAAAAAATCTCTTTCTGTCTCTCTCTCTGACCACCTACATGGCTTTAGGCGTCAAAGAAATTATCTGAGTAAAGCACGGTCGAAAACTATGTATCTGATTGTATAACTAGAAGAAATCCAACAATAAAAAATCAAAACATACAACAACAACAACAACAACAAAACACATTACTGTGGAATTTGACATAGACTGAAATCAGTATGTGTACTTTCATCATATTAAGTCACCAGAAAGTGTCTTTGCTTCAGGTGGCGTGGGGGGGGGGGGGGGGGGATGAGAAGACAGCATAACTTTCAAGCATATGCCAGTGTTACGAGCGTGGCTGTGCCTCTTGTTTATATTTTGTTTGTATGCTGTAGGATAACAGCTGTAATGCTTTTTTGTAGCTTTGGTGATATAGAGAAGTCGCTATGTTTAGTTTATATTCTGTTATAGTAATGTAAATCTGTTTCCCGTGATCCAGAAGTTTCTTTTGTTATCACGAGTATTCGAGAAGTGGTGACCTTGTTTTGGCTGCCCCCTTGTACCCTCGGGCGACGGTATGCACTTCGGGCCTAGGGCTGAGTTGCTCGGAAATTTCGTGCAAATCGCTTTGTTCTGACCTGTTTAGGAATAGAAGGTGTTCTATAACGCGCCTAGGTTCGGCGGGCAGGTACTTGATTATTCTGGATTCTTCTTTAGTTTTAAAATAGCAATAAGGTGATTCACGCTTTGATTTTTGATTGGTTCTGTTATAGGAGTGGTCCAAAATGTACTAGAATGCCGTTACTGTATATAAGGCCCGGAGATGTTTGCGTGTGTGTGTGCACGAGAGAAGCTTGTATTTGCGAAGCTTGAAAGTGCTGTGTAACACCAGAGAAGTGCTGTAATAAACTCCATTCGGTTATAACTTTTCACGCGCTCACGTGTTTTCTCACGTGAGTGAGAGACAACGTGCAGTCCACAAGAACTCGCTACGTGAGGAAGTGTTCGCCTGTATATGTCATCGAATTTCCTCGATAAGACGACGGGCTCCCCAACACATTTCCACACGTAACAGCCAGGTACACAGCAGAGCCACACTTTAAGGATGGTGGAGGAGGTGGCACTTGCCACGCTCACCCAACATCTCTCTGTCTCTATCTGTTGTTGTCACCATTCTTCCTTGCATCTTAAAACACTGACACGCGATTTTATTGCTATCATTAGACTAGAGTATTTTATGATTAAACTAGAACGGGATTGCCTTCATGACTCAAATGTGATCTTGATCTTTAATAGAGGTTATTCCGAAAATGTATTCTTAGCAACATTCAATGCAGATAAAGCAAATGTTCTACTGGTTGTCTTATTTCCCTTTCATCCCTATTCCTGTGACCTTGACCCCTCAGGCCAAGGTTACCCACATTATGCACATGGAAGTATTTCATACACACTGCATGTGTCGTAAGCATCCTATTATGGCACGCAAATAACAAATCCCACACCCTTAGACTGCGAAAACAGTAATGTCCCACCACCAGACAACCAAAACAAAACCCCCAACAATTCAGCGGCTGGGTGTTTGGGAGTTTTCCGCCATATATGGGTGATATCAAAGATGGGGCCATGAGAAAAAGGCAAGCACAAAATATGGTCGAAGCCGGGGTTCAAACTCACGACCCGAGCATTGAAACCCCAACACTCTACCGTTCGGCTATCCCGTCCCCCTATTTACCGGAAATCAGACAGACGAAAGGATAGAAAGTGATTTCATGCATTGACCATTGGGTGGTGATCTTTTATTTGCAGGCTCTTAATATAATATCAATTTAAGTGTTACAGTGATTTTGTCTTAGTTCTTTACCTGCACCCAAAAACAGGAATTAACAACAGTAGCGGACTGTTTCACACTGCCTTAGAATATAGAGCAAACCTGTCTCTTTAAAATAATATTTTTGGAACGCTGGCCATTTTCTTATCACTTCGTTGTGGTGGGGTCGTTAAATCCCAATTAACCAACCATATATGTGAAGATCAAAATGACTTTGAAAGAGACAACTGTGCGAAAGTGGTTGTCCATTAGATATGGTGGTGTGTTATTGTGGTGACTGGATTGTAATATTGTTGCACCAGATGGGGTGGGGGGGGGGGGTAATTGGTAGACAATGGCAATTGGATTACTTGTGGGGATAGTTTTAAGTGCTGTTGAAGGAATGTAGGAAGTGATTGTTGGGTGTCAGAAGGTGTTATGCCTGTAACAGTGGGGTGGTAGGCTTGTGATTTTTTTTGTGTTTCTTGCGTCTGCATGGGTGTCGTTAGTGGACTGCAGGTTTTGGTACATATATAGTGGGGTAGAACTGTCGTTACTGTATGTTGGTTGTTGGAGAGGAGTTTGGAGGGGGAGGGGGCTGGATGGCGTCTGTACCTTGAAGCCTGTAAAATGGCTTGTTGGTGTGCATGTGAGGTATGTGGGTTGAATAGTGTGTGCAAGTTGGTCAGTGTACAAATGTCCTACTCTGAGGGTTCAGGCTGTAGATAGGTGGGAATGGTGAATGTGTTCTTGGGTATAAGTGGGGTACGGTACTGAAGGTTTGTTCTGTCATTTGTGATTTGAGTTAGGAGTTACCAGCTTACACAAGTTTGACTGTAGTGTTGGCGTTAACCGTGCGATTTTACATCAAATTGTGCACTTAGTGTGTATGTCTTTTAGGCGGGTTGTGTTTGTATGTGAGATAGAGTTCTGGGGAGGGAAATATAGAGGGAAAGAGTCTGTGGTGTGGGGTGGGTGGTGTTTGCGAGTTTGACTGTGGCGTGGGGTGTTGGGGGTGTGGAGTGTGGTTTGAATGCAGTAATAATGGAATGTGTGAATACCGATGAAGCTGAGACTCATAAGGAAAACAACAATAATAATATATTATTTTTACAGTCAAACCTGTGTACGCTGGTCACCCAAGGGACTGAGTCAAATTGACCGGCTTAAACAGATGACCGGGTTATCCAGGATGGCATGTCAACAGCTAGTATGTAACCCAATGGGTACTTAAGTGGCGCTCAGCTATTGCCCCGCCACCCTCTCTTTTTTTCACTGACCACAGACTTGCATTAAAAATAGAGACAGATTGAGCCCTTTACGTTTATTTAGCTCTGTGCCGGTAAGCCTCGCTTGCAGCAATCGGTTGACTGACTGAATCGTTTGCAGCATACTAAAGAGTGCGATGTAACTAAACTGAGGGTGGGTGGATGTTTGGGGGTTTAACGTCCTACTCCACCACATAGGGTGATGTAACTAAACTGCAACAACCCATAGACAAGTGTGTGTAAGAACAGAGAGACTCAAACACAGAATTTTGATGTGAACACAGAACATTCCAACTTTACAGCATTGGGTTTAATCGCCAGTGCGGATGACTGCTTCCTGGCTAAGTATAGTTCTCCACATAGACCATTTGGCCTTGAATGTATGTCTGTTGCAGCATATTAAAGTGTGCGATACAAATAACCTGAAATAATCCATAGGAATACGTGTGTAATAACAGATAAACCCAAACACAGAATTTTGATGTAAACACGGAACGTCCCATCATTACATACAGCATTTGGGTTTAATCGCCGGTGCAGAAAACAGTGTTTTATGGCTCAGTATTATCCTCTGCTGAGACCATTTGACTTTAAATGCATGTGTTTTGAAGGATATTAAAGTGTGCGATGCAAATAACCTGAAATAACCCATAGGCAAATGTGTGTGACAACAGGGAAATCAAAACACAAAATTTTGATGTGAACACGGGACGTGTGTAAAGTGTTTAAAAGTCACACAGTCGCACAAGTGCAAAATGGGGACATTTCCAAATTTTTGCAAACAATCAATTTTTTATACGTTTTTCAGGGCGTAGAACACGATTTTGCACTTAGTTCAATGTGGGAACGTTCCCACATACACCTCGGTTCCCTCTTTGGACTTGAGATTTGTGTCTGAGTTCCATTATTACACAAATGACACGTACACACACACACACACACACACACACACACACACACACACGTCTCACAACTCCCGCCAAACAGAACGCAGCAGCATAGTGTGCACGTCAAGTGTCTATGACGCAGATTTCGTTGCGTCACAGCCTTGTTTTGTACTACTGAAACTTGCTGCTGCGCGTAGCAAAATCTGCCCCATCGTATAAAGTTGTTTCCCTATAGAGAAACAACTTAAAAACATGAACATTGACTGTTTACTTTTTCCAGTTGTGTCAAAATCGTTTCTTCCAGAAGTTTGCCATTCTTTTATGTGTCACTTTATATTTTTGCTCACGTGGTTTCTCATTTCAGTTCTTGAGATTTCTTATCATGCACATTACACTATGTGCTTGTAACTTCAACGTGAATTGTTTTATGTTTGCAGACCCCAGACGAAATCCAAACCGCAGCCTCGAAACAAACGAGGAACTGGTGAATGAAGTTGATGCAAGAGTAAGGCAAAATGTTCATTTAGTGTTTGAAATGATCCATTCGTCGATTGCGGCTGTACTGCAAGAGCAGCTACAACGGCAAAATATGCAAAACCCGTCTGACGAGAGAGGTAAGAATATGTGATGGGCTCCCACAAAAGGGAGACAAAGTCGCCCAGCCACCTTTGAGAATTTTTTTTTATGGTGGTACATCAAATTTAGCAACTCTGAGATTTTCATTTTCATTTTCGGACCCTAAAGCAGCTAATACGACTTCTGTGAAAGTTTCAGAGAGAGAGAGAGAGAGAGAGAGAGAGAGAGAGAGAGAGAGATCAGTGGTAAAGCTGCAGGACTTTCTTACAGCGCAAGAAGACGAAAAGAAGCGATGTGACTGCCAGACAGGAAATAAGGTGGAAATACCGGTGACAGTGGAACTAATGAACAATGCCAGTGAGAATGTCGAGAGACGAAAAAGGCCTCATGATGACACCCCAGGCACGGTACAGATCTCCGAAGGTACGTCCACTGATTTAAAACGCTCCGTTGAAGTCAATTGATTATTTAGAATTTTATACTTTTCTTTCATTTACTTTAAAAACACAGATTTGACAGCTTTTCAACTGCAGTTTTAATTTTGAAGTTTTTTAATTTTAATTTTGAATTTATGCCCGTCTTGACTCAGTTATTTTTAGGATTGTGTCCGGTTTGGCGTTTTGCATAAAAGTATGTTCGGTCAACATGTTTCCGCGCCGGTTTCTTGTGTTTGATATTAGTTAATTTGCCTTTATCTTCTACAGAAAACGTGGCAGACTTGCGCACACCTACGAACAGACCACATACTTGCGTTGAAAATCAACCATTTTTAAACGATGGGCCCAGCCAGCAAAGCGAGATTTCTCCGTCATCTGTTCATGGGAACAAATGGTGCTCTGTTTCTTAGGTTGCACTATTTCCATACATTATGTTCTACAGTCATTGCCTACCGTAGGAAGGACGTTAAACCCCCAAACCCCCACCCACCCACCTACCGTAAGATTCGATTGTAATAACCAGAGCAGGCGTGCTATGAGATCAGCGTTTCCTAGGTTGAAACCCACCTGCTTCGCAGACCTTGTGGCTTTAGAAGTCCTTGTATCCACTATTTGATGTTTTACCCTCGGGTCGGCGCTTTAGGTGCCCCCCGTGCAAGACAAACCGACGCAAGTTTTCTTTCGGGCCCGTGGCCATCCGACTCCTGAACAAACTGTGATGTGATGTGATGTGATAATTATGATGTGATGTGTGTGTGTGTGTGTGTGTGTGTGTGTGTGTGTGTGTGTGTGTATAGGTGTGTGTGTGTGCGTGTGCGTCAGTGTGTGTGTGTGTGTGTGTGTGTGAGAGAGAGAGAGAGAAGAATAAGAATGCCTGTGTTCTGTTTTTAGCCCAGCGTTCAGCTTATAAATGAACTCTTACGCTTTTTAAGTTACTTGAGTCTGTGATTAATATTGGCTGTTCTTAATTATTTATTTGTCGATTTATACTGAGCCTGTCTCAATCTTAATTGCCCGTTTCGGGATGAATAAAGTGCAATTGACTTGATTTGATTGATTGATTCCTGTGTTATGACACAGTTCACAATACACGATGTTCATGAACGGCAGATGTTGTAGTTCCTTGGCCTTAGTGTCTGGGTATTTATGACGTGCGAGAGCGCTGAATGCGACCCTGTCACGCGGTCCCAAACCAACGGACATCCAGCATCATACCACCATTCTTCATTGTGCATTATTTGTCCCAGCCTCCGATACCTCTGTTGATATTTTAGATAAACATCGAGGAAGTTGGCAAAATGTTGGGGCAGCAAACAACAACAACAGAAAACAAAACAAAATCGTTAGATCCCCCTCCTCAAAACAACCACAAAAACCAAACACCCCCCTCCCCTCCCCTCCACCCCCCCCCCCCCCCCCACACACACACCCAAACAAACAAAAAAAAACCACAAAACAAACAAACAACAAAAGCACAAAAGAAAAAGAAAAAAAGCAAACAGCAACAACAACAAAGGAAAAATTGCCACGATAGAACACTAACACGCTTATATCCATTGTGCCATGCCATGCCAGAAACCTACAGGCATGCTGGATGGCTCCACGGCTATCCATGCTCTGTCTGAGAGAGAGAGAGAGAGAGAGAGAGAGAGAGTTTATTTTTCAAGGATAATAACGACACATGCCTTTCTTCCATCTTGCCCTTGCTGCACGCTTTTAAACTTTTTATTACTTTTTATAACCACGCTTCTTTCCAAGAAACCTACAGCCTATAGGAATGTTGGATGTTGGATGGCTCTCCTTGAGAGAGAGAGGGGGAGGGGGAGAGAGTCCCCCCCCCCCAATGATAATAAGAGATAGGCAGACACATTCCTCTTTTTCCATCTTGTCTTTGCTATATTCTGCATAATTATGCTTTTATGACTCTGTGTGTTTCGCTATTTTCCTGCCAATGCTCGGGTCGTGATTTCGAATCCCGACTGGAGCAGATATTTGGTGCTGGCGTTAATCTAGTTGCTCCGTCTTTACTATCACCCATGCGTGCGGGAGTTACTTTCCCAAATACCTACCCATCCTTTCTCTCTCTTTTTAATTTAATCAACGTTCGTCAATTTACTTACATGTTTGTAATGCATATTAGTGCTTGCTCTTGTTGTTCGTAACCTTCGCTGTATACTGTCTTCGGAAAGAAGAAAAGATAAAAAGGAGGTGTACACGCCCGTATATTCCTAAGGAATTAGGACATTAGTGACAATATGGACAAACTGCCTTTAAATCATTTTCCTGCTCTTCTCTAGAACTTATTGCGGTGATTGTCGCAATGGGCTGTATGAAGCCCTGAATTATCTCAACTGAATCGATAATCCAACGCGCGCGGGCGCACGCACGCGCGCGCGCGCGCACACACACACACACACACACACGTGAACATCAAGTATAAATAACAAATAACGTGTAAAAAAAAAAAAAAACGCTTCAATGCAACAACGAAAGTAAGTATTCTTAGAAAAGCAATTATCTGTACTTTAACAAACGAAAGTGCTACAAAAATGTTCTTGGTGAGTCTGCTGAAAAAGGTCCTAAGCGCAATGTATCTTTCAGACTCTTTGGACCTTTTCCAGTTTACAGTAAAAATGAACAAGATCACGTAGGAACTCATCCAGAGTAGAGAAACAGCTTACAAAGCGTTTCTGGCGAGGCTGTGTGGGTCATGTATATATATACGGTCGCCGGAGAGGTCAATACTCAGGCCCCGCGCGCGCAGGGTTTAATAATAACACTTGGACAGGTCAGTACGGCAGCTGGCGTACACACGGAGCAAGGTTTAAAATAGGTAAATGGGATGCCACGGCTGGTAGTTAGGGTCGAACATTATTTTAGGGAATTGAAGTTGTTTTGTATAAGGTTTAGTAAGTGCATTATTGATGCATAAAATCTACGATTAGGTGCACGCGTTAACCAGACACCGTAGATTGTGTTAGTTGTTTTGGCGCTAGTGTGTTATTGGGATATTGCAGATCTGTAGGTTAGGTCACACCTGTACTCGTAATTGACTTGTTTGGTGTGCCTGGTATGTTTAGGCGCTAGCCATATTTGGGATGGACATCGTGCTGGTCTGTGAGACTTGAGGTTTCAGTGATCAGTAGGAGTCTTTCGTTCAGAGTGAGTAGCAGTGTGTAAGTGTTCAGAGCTAGGAGTAGGGTGCCTCTAGTTCGAGTCGTATCATGGAAACGGGGTAGTTAGAGACAGTTGTGTTAGTCAGTGGGATGGGTAGTAGCGATCGTATAGGAATAGGGTAGAAGGTGAAGTGTTAGATTTACGGGAATTAATTAGTCCAATCTAGATGTGTGTGTCTGCGTTGGGATATTAGTCTGAGTGTGTCGATCCGTGGATCTCCATTTGTAAATATAATGTAGCAGATGTTGTGCGTTGTGTCTTGTGCCCAAAGTGTTGCAATAAATTAGTCTAGATCTACCTCTGTATTCTATTTCACCGTACCCGTTGCTTCCCAGATTGGATGCGAGAGAATGAGGTGCTGCGTGTATTAGTGTTAGTGTGTGCGCAAGCGAGTGGCTCATCCCCGGTAACCGATGTTATAAAAACCACCCAGTTGCATCTCGTGGAAATGCAGCCGGGTTACACGTTCCTGAGAAATATATCCGGCACAGGAAATGCGTGTTTCTCTGACATGCAGCCAACACAAGAAGTACACGTTCCTGAGAAATGCGGCGAGCAAGTGAAAAAAGTGCTCATGAGAAACGAGGCTAGCAAGGGTAAGACGCTTTCCCGAAAAATTGCGCTGCGTATTTTGTGGGAGGAGCCTAACAAAGATGGCCGATGTCAAACGCCTAAAATTAGTTTGGGGTCAAGAGCACCTGACACCGCTACATGTTATGCGAATGGCACACTTTCGTGGCGTTATATTGACAATTGTGACACGAAATGTGAGCGGTTTCTGCGCGTGCGTGGACATTAAAAACATGTCTGTGGTCGATAAACCCTGCACACGTTTGCTCTTAGCTTGTAAGAGTTGTCTGCTCACGAGACTGTTCTGCAGTGTATGTCTGGTGATGCTGACTATTTTGGAGCTGCCGGGATTGTTGTGGTGGTAGTACTGTAATAGCAGAGGTAGCAGCAACAGCAGTAGTAGTGTTTTGGTTGTATTTGAATTCTGGCCTGAATATATTCTACGGAAAATATACTCCTGAACATCAAAATGAAACTGTCAGAAAAAGTTGAGTACACCGGTCGCATTTCCTTAAGCCATCGGCTCATCATTAATTTTTGAAAAACAAAACACACAAAAAGCACACTTCCGGCATTAATTTAATGTGAGAAACAATCATAAGTTCACCGTTATCTAGTATGTTGGGCGATGAAATACTTCCTGCTGTATGATGTCCAAGCCGTCAAATCACCCTCAATGGCCAGGGAAATGTAAGCAACAGGGAAACATTTGTGTCTAATTATGTATCATATACTATTTTGTACCGACCTTTGTCTAGGCACATCTGACAGTTACAGGACGATAAACTATTTACTCTGTAAGGTTAACAGCTTCGGGAAATATATGAAGCAGTTCTGGAGATTTTTGGTGGGAACAAAGCATTCTTCCCTTATGATTGTAGTTCCCACTCTGAAGTTAAGGAGGCCAAAAGGTACTTTGCCTTTTGTAGCCGTTGTGGAATTCCATTTGCAGAATTGCAAAGGGGGGGGGGGGGGGGGGGCGTATATCCGAATGGTAGAGCGTTGAAACTTCAGTGTTCGGGTCGTAAGTTCGAATCCCGGCTGGGGCAAAATATTTGTACTGACCTTTTTCTCGTTGCCTCGACTTTTATATCACCCATCCGTGGTGGAAGGCCGCTAAACTGCCAAACAACCCCTCCCCGACCCCAGTTGCAAAGGGGTCCAAACTCACTTCCACCAAAATCCACTTAAATATGGTAAAACACAACTTCACTCAGGATGTAAAGTTTTACACGAGTTGAGAAACATGATACACGTAAGCATACACACTTTTCGCTTTTTACTAGAGCATACCAGTCTATGCTGCGGCAGTCATGCGTTGCTTACTTTACCTGGACACAAAATCGACAAAAAGATGAACAATGTAATGTATGTAGACAGCACATATCAAAACATCAGATTTATTCCATTCTAGGTGAACAAGCACAGTAATCCGACAAGCTTTTTTCAGGAGGGCGGGGGGTGGGGGATATGAGGGATGAAATTGTAACTAAAATATAAACAAGAGTGGAACACATACCCACAAGGGTGAAACCCTAAGATATCGTACCACCGGATTTATTCCACTCTCAAGTCTATGGCATAGTGTTCTCATAAAAAGGAGGAGAATATTTCACATACTCTGTCCCAATGGTTTCAGCACTTGCACAGTCGTCGACAGCCACAGAGTTAGAGTCCGTGATGTCCTCTGCAGCTTCAGGCTCTGTGTGTTGACTTTTGTCCGCAGTGGGACAAAAAGAAGCTCCGGCTGCCTCGATAGGTCTGAGTTGTGTGTTTTCATAGATTTGTACAGTCTTCCACTCTGTTCCTTCATCTTCTGTCTCGTCACGTGACGGTTGTGGGACCAGGTAGTCATCAGGAGGGTTCCCCGGTCCGTGGCAGATCGGTGGAGGGGGCTCATTGTCTGAAACACACACACACACACACACACACACACACACACACACACACACACACACACACACACACACACACACACACACATGTAGGTTGCATTATTGACCTGTCCTTGTTCTTGTTTTTGTTTGTATGTTTGTCCGTTTGTTTGTTTTTGTTGTTTAGCGTTTCGTGTATTCTGGAGCGTATTGATTGAGTATGGGAGAAATTGTCTTCACTTGATTCAAGTAAAATAAGGATGCGAATTTCAAAATCTCTCTCTCTCTCTCTCTCTCTCTCTCTCTCTCTCTCTCTCTCTCTCTCTCTCTCTCTCTCTGTGTAAACTGACGAACCTTCTCTGTCAAAACGTTTACCGTTCATAAATAATGTTTCATCATCATCATCATCATCATCATCATCTCTCTCTCTCTCTCTCTCTCTCTCTCTCTCTCTCTCTCTCTCTCTCTCTCTCTGTGTCTCACCAGCAAATTCGTCTTCGTCCGAAGGGGGTGGAGAATCCGGTACATAGAAATACTCGTGTACACTCTGTCCAGATGCTTGTTCCTCCAACACCACGCTTTGTCTTACTCCGGCTGGCGGATCATGCATCACAGATAGTTCGTGTCCAGGCGCAAGCTGCAGGTTGTTTTTTCTTGCTGCCGGTATATGATAAGAGAAACTTGATTTATAACCAATAATAATAATAATAATAGGGCGCTTATCCCCGGGGAACGAGCTCTAGGCGCCTTACAATCTAAACCCGAAATAAAAAAATAAAAAAACTACAACAAGAAAACATAAAATACCACATTCACTCAATGTACACTACATAAGAGCAACAACAAAAAATGTAAAAGAGCAGTTTTTTTTTTAAAGACAACAGAACTGAGTGGAAATGATAAAGGATAGGCAGAGACAGTTAAAAACCCAGAACAAGTACCAATGATAAAACCCAAAACAAAAGAATAGATTGGAATGAGCCAGATAAAACCTAAAAAGATAGCAGTGGTGAGAAGCTAAAATTAAGGCTGACACTACAAGACTTGCATGGGATGCCACCCTTGCGCATTTTGAGATCACAGCTCATAAATAGCCTTCACAGGAGAAAGATTCGTAGGTTTCTTCGACTTTGCTACTGTGGGGTTTTGTTTGTTTGTTTATTTGTTTGTTTTCTTGCTTTTAAAGAAGTGTTTCTCATTTTTGTAACTGTCACTTAATCACACGGTAGCAAGAAAAGTTAAAATCTACTCGTGACTAAGAATAATAATTTTACTGGTTCTGCGGATTCGATACAAACGACAGACAAAAGAACAAGAACAATATTATACATGTTTATATTACTATAGTAGTAATTATGGCTTCATTACCTTTCACAACACAGATGATACAAACAGTGACATTCAGGGAGAGAAAAAGAACGGCTGCGGTACCAGCACCAATGACCACGTTGAAATCAACTGACGTATGACCTGGAATGAAGTCGATAATGCTCGTAGAGATATATTGAACAGTAGTAATAATTTATCATCTGCCATTGACATGATATCACGTGGGCACATAGACCTAGAGAGGGAAGCATGAGTCCAATTCAGCATTAACTATACGTACTGAAAAGTAGCAACTACTGGTCCTGAGGGAAGAATTCAGATTAGTTAGCTTTGTCTTTCTGTCTGCATCTATCTATCTATCTATCTATCTATCTATCTATCTATCTATCTATCTATCTATCTAAACAAGCGAGATTACTAGATGATAAAAATCCGGTAACTTACTGTTAACATTATCACTACGTTCCTCCTCCGTTGTTTGCGACACAGGAGACGCTCTGGCCACAGTCGATGTGCTGGAGGTAGTCTGGTCTGTTATCAGATGATAAATATGTAATGCTTATCAGAATAACATAAGTATGATCATAGAAGTGATTACATGTAACAGCACTGTCCTTTTAGTGTAGTACGTTGCTCAACATAATCAAAAAGAGTTTGTAGCAACTAACTTCCATGAACTAATTGCACACAACAAAACACAATAATCTTTTGTCGTCTATATTGCATACCTCCTGTAACATTGAGGACAACACCCAAATGCCCCGTGCCAACGTCATTAGTGAGTGTCAGTGTCCACTGTCCCTCGTCCTGTTTCCTCACATTGTCCAGCCGGACAGTCAGCTCCAGGTCAGGTGGGGTACCCATTATTGTGGTCACGCTACAGTTGAGTTCAGCGTCAGACTTGTTCAGCCCACAGTCGTGAATTTCACTCGTGTGTGTCCGTGCACTCAGCTGTAGACAGACTGTTCCATTTGGGTATTGGGTGGAATCGACCAGTGCTAAGTAGGGAGGGCCTGCAAATGTATCAGCCACATTTCAAAGAGTGCACGATCCAGTGAACGAATCTCTCACTCAGTTGAGCAAACACGCAAGCAATAGCCATTTAGTCAATCATGTCAATCTTATATACTTGACATTAAAAAGGACGGT
Organism: Batillaria attramentaria; assembly: GCA_018292915.2. Lineage (NCBI taxonomy): Eukaryota > Metazoa > Mollusca > Gastropoda > Batillariidae > Batillaria > Batillaria attramentaria. The sequence goes on from JACVVK020000632.1 coordinate 62,942, forward strand.
ACCCACCCTTACTATTGTGAACATAAGTTTTCTTGCATACAGTGCCAAAACGATTTTTTAATGTTTGTTTATTTGTTTGTTTGTTTTATTGTTGTTGTTTTATTTTTGTTAGTTTGTTTGTTTGTTTGTTTTTGCCTGGGATTATAAGAGTATAAGAGCAACAGATGCCCCCTATCCCCCGCTACGGCCCCACCACACAAGCACACACACACACACACACACACATGTACTTACATTCTACCAGCAACGTGTCGGTCTTGTTGTGACTAGCCCCTGGTGCCTCACAGCGAATGAGGCCAGCGTCCTGACAGCCCACAGCAGGAAACCTGTATCGGATCTGTCCACTGTCACTGTCACTACCAGATGCCAAGACGGCGCCATGTCTGTCCAGTAGGTGAGCATGAACAGGAGGGTTGCCCTCATCATACAGACAGAGTACACTGACATCACTGTGTTGTTGTCCAGTCTGAATTTGAGTTATTGTCAGGTTTGTTACTCTTGGAGAATCTGTAAGGAATTAAAACACAACTCTTTTATGTTAACAGACACTGAGCCCTGCACTGAGCCAAAGAGCATGTACATGTACACCAGTGTGTGTGTGTGTGTGTGTGTGTGTGTTTCCGCGCGTGTGCGTGTGGGCCTGCATGTGTGTGTGTGTGTGTGTGTGTGTGTGTGTGTGTGTGTGTGTGTGTGTGTGTGTTTTTCTAAAAGAGTGAGGTACTCACAGACAGCTATGAAGGTAATTTGTCTCTCTTGTATGATTTCTTTCTTGATTCCTTTGTCTATTGACCATTTCCAGATTGTTGGCGGGTTGTCCGTCCGACTAAACGTGTGGTTGTAATGATAAATCCCTCCAGTTGTTTTTGGACATTCACATGGAGTATATCCCTGCGGTTGTTCACACCTTCCATTTGTATGTAGAAGTGCACACACAACCATGTGCTCGGCGTGGGAGATTATTTTTGTTATTTGAAAGCGAAATCCACTTTTTTCGAAGCAATGTCTTGAATTTATAGTTATATTGAAAGGTATTGTAACTGTTTCGTTCTCTTTTCTTGTCAACACTAAATTGTTTCCGGTGAGGAAAGTGATATCAGCACCTGAAACGGAGAAAACATACTAATTATGCAGTGTTCTTTTGTTGTTCTGTTTTGCTGTCAATCAGAAATTACGGCTAATTCGCTAAACCAAGTCGGATCGTAACAGTTTTTCCAACATAGGTGTGCAAAACATGGTCCAGCCTGAGTTGTCATCTATTTGTTGTTTTCTAAATAGTTTCCATTTCCTTAAATGGTTAGAGCATGTCACCAAAGCCAAGAGAACAAGTGCAACATCCCCTTTCATTCCCCACCCTACATGCCCGACATGTATGTTCATGTTAAATCTTTCTAATCCCTAACATGTTTCGCACCGCACACAAGCATCTGACGGCTCTTTTGGTTTTGGCCCTGTATGTATGTATCAGCCGATAGTAACGGTTAATTAACGGCTCGTTTGCAAGGCAGAACACTTTGTCTACATGCTCTGTTTCATAAATCTAGAATTGTTGTCGTCTGTGCATCGGACAAAAGGCAAATACTGAAGGTTGCTGAATCCACCATATAGATGTTTACAGGCTTGGGTAGTGAGGGGGAGTCGAAAGAAATTAATGACGATTTGGATAACAGTTTTGGCAGTCTGAGCCAGATATGACAAAATAGGAAATAGGGAAACCTGCGTGGCAGTGAGCACAGTGCTACAAGTGAAACGGAGATTCCTTTGACGGATAGATTTCCGAAACTAAAAGCATACATGGCAAAATCAGGAGGGGGTAAAGTCGTTCTGGTGGTCGAGAACTTGGAAGAGACTTGAAACACATCAATTGTGGACGGTTGACAATCTAACCTAAACTCACACAGTACCACCATCCACTTGCGGCCTGTATGTATAAGTGAGTGCTGGTCTATTCAAGTGATGAACATCGTTCCTGTTGCACTGACTTGGGGATTGACATGTTTTTCACAGACAATGGTTGCAAACGTGTTCTGATTTAAACTTTTTCTGTTAAGATTTTGAGGTATTTTCAGTAGACAAGTACTGAGGAATGAATAAAACAAACAGGTTAGTGTCAACTTTCATTTCTATTGTATCCGTTTTCCATCGTATATTATTTTTCCTGTAAACACACATCTCAGCAGTAAAGTAATCGCTTTCCTGTAGCAAACAAAAGTATAAGCAATGTCCAATATTTTTACTAAGCCGATTTATTAATACGGCTTTTTTGTGATTCTGCAGTTGCACAACCTGGGCAGCCCAAACTTACTCTGTAGGAAATGAGTTTAAAAACAACTGTAATGCTGAATAAAAACAAGGCAACACCACACGAGGTCTAAAAATAAAGAAACAAACTTTCTTATCAAGAAATCACAAAAAGCGTTGTCACAGTCAAGGAGCGCTCACTCTTAGGAACCAGACAGAAAGATTTTAGTACTAGAGGTGGACTGAACAGCGTAATATAAATGTGTGATATATGATACCCGCAGGAAGCTGGTTGTTTTCATTGCGAACAAACGTGCAAACAAAATACAGAACACTAAACTATCGACTGTTGATACTGTGCCCTCGAGCTACGTGCAGACCACCAATGACCAAGTTTAATTAAGTTCATTTCCTTGTGATAAACTGTATCCACAGAGAAATCTGTGTTGGAGTTGAGACCAACCAGTTAAAGTGTATATACAAGTGTATATTATTCAGATGAACACTCCTTCTCAAACCGTCGCGCTACTCACATGGTGTCTCCAAAGACGCGGTTACTATTACAGCCGAGAAAAGAAGGGTCCTTAGCACTTTTAGTAGCATAGTCAACGATCGGACAGACATGATACAAAATAATGCTGATACCAGTGCGGATGAATGTCTTCCTTTAGGTTGTACTGTGTGTGTGTATGTGTAACAGGAAATGATTCGAATTTAGTTTCAACCCTGCAACATTTTCCACTAATTCCGACCTGTTTGCACAGATTAACTATTTCCATACATAAACTTTTAATGTGCCTCTGAGTATGCGTGGCGAAACTAAAGAATAATTGAATTGAATTGAATTGAATTGAATTGAACTGGAACTCGAAGGCAGCAAATGTAATCAAGTTAACGGCCTGCTGACTACATACACAAACATAATTATATGAGGTCGCATACTAATTTGACTGTCACGATACAGGAAAAGCAAAGGGGGGAAAAACAGACAAATAAACAACATCCAACAAATCATAACACAACTGTATTTCTCACGAGGGTGTAGCAACTTCAACTCGTGAGGGGGGTTGCTTACTGAGCTAAAGCAAGAGGGAAACATGCTTGCACTCTTTGGTTACTTTCGGCTAGTCCTCTCCAATGTTACTTCGGAGTCGGTAAAGCACATGCAGTCATGTGTACTCATATATACAAGTCGATGTGACTTCAGTGTTTATATGGGGAGCCGGGGTGGCCGAATGGTAGAGCGTTCGACTCTCAGTGCTCGGGTCATGAATTCGTATACCGGCTGGGGCCAACTATTTGTGCTGGCTTTTTCATCGTTGTCCCGTCTTTGATATCAACCGTATATGCATGGTCGAAGAGGACGTTAAACTCCCCAAAACCCACCCGCCCAGTCAGTGTTTATATTATTGTATGATCATGATTACTGCTTATGACCCCACTGAAAAGCGAGTAATTTTGCAACGCCATTTGTTTTTCTACCCTTTTCGCGTACTCACGTAATATCGTCTGGGTGGGTGCCAGCGGCTTTGTGCGATAACCGGTTTGCTCCGCTGTGCACTGAGGGCAGCAGGTAACCAGATATGAATGCTCAACACTATGGGAGAATATTTGTGCCAAAACTGGAGTAGGTTATTGAATGTAATGCAGTGAATCTTCAGTCGTTTGCGAATCATATTTATAGTATAGCTTTATTGTGTATTAGTCTGTACTGTATCTGCAGGGGGGGGGGGGGGGGGGGGGGGAGAGAAAACAAAACAAAATCATACATCATCACCGACTTAGACAAGTCCAAATAAAACATCACCAGGGTAAAAATGAACTGGATACTTTTGTTTGGTTTATTATGAGTTGAGATGTGTTGCGTTGAACTGATTTGATTTGTGTTGAGTATGAAAATCCGTAGTCGACTACGTTTAGGAACAAACATAAATGCATCTAAAATCACACATGACATGGCGTGTACCTAAACTAATTGTACGTGTACCGCGCGTGCGCGCAGACACAATTTCTAGCTGTCATCTGCAAATTTTAGTGACGCAATGGTAGATTCCACCTTGGATCTAAGCCTCGTTTTGGAAATGCTTGACACATTAAATGAGGAATACATGCAGAATCTGGAAAGCATTGTCGACACTGTCACTTCAAATGCGCCTGCGACACACCCTCAGTCCAGTGCAGACTACACGGCAAGCTCTGAGAGCCCGACAGGACATGGCTACGGTACACGCGAACGTCAACATCAGCATCAGCTATGGTCTTTAAAAAAAAAAATCTTATGTCCACTGTTTTTGTTTATGTCTGCGTTTATTGCTTTAGTGTTTATTGTTTAGTGTGTGGCACACCGTTTAAATGACATAAAAATACGGTTTCGGCCTCCTTTTCCTTTCGCAGTGTCCTTTTCGTCAACAAATACAGAATAGCGTGTACACCTGATAACTGAAAATACACCACACTCATTTGTTTATTTTCACTGAAAAACTGCTTGTTAAAACTCGCAGTTTTTGTTGTTGTTGTGTTGTTGTTGTTGGTTTGTTTTTTGTTGTGTTGTTGTTGTTTTTTTGTCGAAATCAACAAAGGAGTGTAGTGTTTTTACCGTAGTCAGGGAGGGGGCGGGGAAGGGGGGGGGGGGGGGGGGCATCATTGTGAAAACTCAATGTATCGGTCGCGTCAGAGGCAACGTCATTTACCGTACCCAATACCGACTATACAGCAGTGTCAACATTTTTGATACGCACATTCTTTCATATAATATGCTCCATACCTGTTACTCGGAAACTGGGCGCACAAGCGACAACACCATGGCGGCACTGCTGCAAATAATTCAGGTACGGTGTTTCATTTCACTTTGTCGTTTTCAGTTAGATCGTAAGAGTACAAAATGTATATTCAATCTGTCTGTAATGGAATATTGCTGTTAGATGTACAAAACTGATTGCATCCCATTAGAAATATACGAATACACCACACAACATGACCTTCTAAACCAGTAATGCAGAAAAAGAATGCACACACTTCTCACAGCTGTTTTGGTGTGGCCCAGTCGCACTGTTCAGGTGTCTTAATGACACGCTCGTAGACACGCCAAACGTTCTCAGGACGAGTGAATTCTCGGAAGATAGGCATTTGAAGCACAGAAAACAAAAACAAACACACAATAACCAGAAAACCCCCTGCAAAATAATTTTAATGGAATAATGCTTGTTCCTTACTTTCAGGTGTTCAGAGGAGGGAGCTATCGATTTTACTTTCTCTTCTTGGCAGCTTGTTTATCTCATGTACAAGGTATAAGTGTGTTTCTTTTAGTATTCAGTTGGAAAATTCGTGACAAAATGTATTTATTCATATCACAGAATTCGATTCCACGGGATCGTTTTCTTTCAGATCAGTGTGTGTGTGTGTGTGTGTGTGTGTGTGTGTGTGTGTGTGTGTGTGTGTGTGTGTGTGTGTGTGTGTGTGTGTGTGTGTGTGTGTGTGTGTGTGTGTGATTTGTTTGTCAGTACTTGTCGTACATGATATCCAAACGGCATGACGATAGTAATAATAATAATAATTGATGCCGCTGCTTCAGGGATAAAAACATCCTGTCGCACAAAGACCACGGGACAGTCTGGGCTGTTGATTTGTGAGTTCAGTGAAAACATCAGAGAGACACGTCGTGGTGTAGTTGTCCATCGATATCACTTAAATGACACAGGCAGCAGTCCGGGTCAGTCTCTCTCTCTCTCTCTCTCTCTCTCTCTCTCTCTCAGTCTGTTTGTCTGTCTGCCCCCCCCCCCCCCCACCACCACCACCCCATCTCTCTCTCTCTCTATCTCTCTCTCAGTCTGTTTGTCTGTCTGCCCCCCCCCCCCCACCACCACCACCCCCATCTCTCTCTCTCTCTCTCTCTCTCTCTCTCTCTCTCTTCTCAGTTTTGTACATTCTGTACACGATGTACATATGTTTTGATGTGGTGGTCCCTCATTTCAACGTCAGCACGCAGTTGAAAGTGGCTTCAGTGTGAGCTGACACCTCCTCCCTCATTCTGATTATGCTCATAATCCTGTACAGCGTGATCATGGTGTCTTGTACAAGTAGCGCATTTGAGGTTGCAACCAGAATACCAAGCAATTGCTAGTACAAACGAAATTGCTTACATGTTATTTGGTGTGTGTGTGTGTGTGTGTGTGTGTGTGTGTGTGTGTGTGTGTGTGTGTGTGTGTGTGTGTGTGTGTGTGTGTGTGTGTGTGTGAGAGAGAGAGAGAGAGAGAGAGAGAGAGAGAGAGAGAGAGAGAGAGAATAATGATGTTTGATTGTGTACAACGTGAGTTCATTGTTGTTAAACAGAAGAAGTACTGCAATGCCTCTGGCTTTCGAGAGGATTCCATTGCTCCTCTCAGAACGGTTATGAGGTTGACAAACAAGTGTCAAGTGTTCTGCTTGTGGATATACCAAAGCTGAAGCGGGAAATGGTTGGACTATACTCCTGTCAGGTTATCGGCGAAGCCATGGAAGACATCGACGTCTGCACATTTACATATACAGGTTATCATCAATTGTGTATAACATACCGATGAATGCTAGCTGATAATGTTAATGTGTTGCACAATACACCCTTATCAGTGAAACATGTTTATTCTCTCCCCAGATAGAACTAAGGCGTCTGTATCGTGCAATGTCAATGTCTTTTGCTCATAAGTGTGATAAGGGGACGATGAAAAATTTTGTGGCTGTCGTTGAAATCAGATGTTTGTCACATACTTTGAACGCGTTTTTCCCCGATTAATATTGCGGATTCCTCCTCTTCCTACGGTGTGATTACTTGAAGGAAGATTAAAGAGACTGAAAGGTAGTGGAATTATTGATACAACATGTGACAATGTGAGATTATTTTATTTACCTGTTTTTTTTTTTAAACTTAGATCCCGAAGGAGATGACATTCATACAGTCCTGGCACCTTCCTCATCCGTCGTTTCCCGAAATGAGATTTGTAAGCAAAACCATAAAGACTAAAATAAATTCTGAGAGAGAGAGAGAGAGAGAGATTGTGTGTGTGTGTGTGTGTGTGTGTGTGTGTGTGTGTGTGTGTGTGTGTGTGTGTGTGTGTGTGTGTGTGTGTGTGTGTGTGTGTGGTAGGAAGCGAGGGAGAGTGTGGGGGGGGGGTGAACATCACGATTACCTTAACAAAGAATACCTTTCACGGTCTGTTTCAGATGACGCTGAACCAACATGTACAATAAACATCGTTTTATCAGTTCTTTTAGCACTTTTTGTAGTAGGCTCTGTGGTGTTGCTGCTGTACATATATGGTACGAGCGTATGGTAGTGTAATTAAATTCACTCAAATGAACTAAAGCTATAGTTTTGGTTTCACAATGTATAAATTATACACTTGAGACGTTTTTACTTGAAGTCACTTTAGTATGGCACCGAATCTAGAACCATTCAAGCTCAAACACCAGCACAGAAAACAAGTTGTCGGCATGCAATTTTTGTTTTGGATCAGACACAAGGATGGTTCTGATTAGCATTTTACGGCATCATTTATATCATCAACGTGAGAACACGCAGAATCCGTATTTCATACTATAATTATGTGCCACACCGCAGGCTGACGGTTATATCTCAAATGTTTGCGTCAAAATTGTCAAATGCTCAATGTGTAAATTTGTGCAGCCCAAACATCTAATGTCACTGGAAGCGGTTTCGTACTAGGCGTGAAGCCAACTGTGTCAGGATATTTGCTGTGCTTTAAAACAAATGGCAGGCATTTGTCTGATTTATGGACATTCATGCTTCCTACCCTCCCCCCCCCCCCCCGCCCCACCACCCCCACCCCACCCCACCCCACCCCTCAAAAAAAAGTCTGTAAAATGACATTCTTGAATCCCACTGATCAGGTTTGAATGGGATGATGTGTTTGATTTTGTGTTTCTTGTAGAACTTTATCATTCCTGAATATGGCTGTAAAAAGGAAAATAGCTTCTATACCCTTCTCCTTCCATATTTTTGTTTGGTATTAATATTCATTCAAGTCAAAATCACTTCATTTCTGACGATACCAATAAAATCAGAAAACATAAAGCTAGGCAATTCCTAAAAGATTTTGCCGCTTTGTTCAAAACTAAATATTGTTGGATTGTTTCTCTGTTTTTTGTCATCCTTCGACTGAGCCTCCATGTTTTGAAGCTGCTGAATGTCCATAGGCAGCGGCTCATTAGAGAAACACTAATTTTAATATAGCGTGTGCCGAATTGAATAACTTTGTTGGCATTCAATACATTAAATAAACTTTTGTTTTTAAAGAATAAAATTTAAATAATCAAAATATTTCAGGCAAGTTAATGTTTTGTTAAAAGGGCTAATGTTATGTTTGTGATAGGAACAAATATTGAGTTTTGTGCATACTTTTATTACAGTTTGCATTCGTCGACGTTTTTGACATCGTAAGAAGAAACTAAGGTAGATAAATAATGTAACCAAGTATATATAATTAGTAATCGTTCATATTTCTTTCAAGACAACAAGCACAAGAATTCTCTGAAGAAAAAAATAGAGATTTCGTGGCCTCTGCTTTAATTTCATGAAATCCTTTGTTGTATCTTTGTATTTTTGTCTCTTTTGTATGACCAGGAAGCCATAGTCATGGCTATGCGAACAAATTCTTTAAGCGGATATTAAACCGACCGCAAAATGGTGCTGAAAGAAGGGAGTCCGAAGAGGATGAATTGAGCAGTGATGCGCTGCTTTACATAAACGGTATGTATGCACATTGGAATAAAAATCGCGGTCCGTCACGTTCCCCGAGAGCGTTTTTCTTCCGCATAGAGACTACTTATCTATCCTTTAAAATCCCCCACGACACTCAGTAAATTCTTCAAAGCTGTGTACCGAGTTCCGAGTTCCGAGTTTGTTTACTGAGCAGTTCTTGCCAGGTTTAGTCTGGCGTTTCGATGTTGTTGTTTTCACGTGCAAAGGATTTTATTTTTCTCTTTCACGTCGCAATGAAAAGGCATCGTTTAGCTACAGTATTCCGGGCCCTTTCCTAAAACCAGGTATGCACACAGACCTTGGAGTCTCGTTTTGGAAATGGCGCTGTGCGGCTTGTATGTGGACATGCTCATTATTTCACCGTGTACAATTTATTTCACTGTGTACAGTCCTTATTAAATAGAACGGACAGTATTCAGCAATTTCCGTGATCCATTTCTACAGAGGGTCTGGGCCGGACATCCCGGCTCTCGTCACAAGTTTCTACCGAGTCAGAGGAAACATCGTAATCTGAGATTCTACCAGACAAACAGCAGCACAACCCTGTCGAGGGTGACGCGTTAGCGTCCGGACAACTAAACTACGGGCCAGATATCCAAGAAGGAGCAGTTGTGGCAGAGTTAGAGAACTCTCCTCGTCAGCCTCAACATACCGCAGAGACAGAAAACAGTTCCGGAATTTTGTGTTTAATAGTGTTTTGTTGGTATTGTTGTTGTGGGTTGTTGTTTCGTTGTTTGAATTAAGAAAGAATGTTAGAATGGTTTAAGGGACGTATATATAACGAGCATCCCTCTGGAAAAATCCGAAACCGAATAACTGAAAACCATAACGCTGATGCAACGTTAAATCGTAATGACAGTGCTTTACTTTAGGATTTGTTTTGAGAAAAGGAAAATGATATTAGGCAGTTAAGGACTTTCTGTAACGCACGCGTATTCCAGTCGACATTGTTCCTTGCGGCAGTGCGAATAAAGGTCTGTGCATACGACTGATGAGTCAAACATTCCTAAAGGTCTTTTTTTTTTCCCAAGCGAGCACATTTTTCTCAGTTATGCATTAAAGACTAGAATCAAACACTGGGATGCATGGCATAGGGTGTACGAATAAAATAATGTTCATGTTTTCTTTTACATTTAGATGGAGGGAGAGAGCATTTCCGTTTCCTCCTGCTGGGTAAAACTGGAAATGGAAAGAGCGCGACAGGCAACACAATACTTGGAGAAGAACTTTTCAGTTCTGGCCTCTCACTGGCCTCTATCACGTGCGAGTGTGTTTTGAAAAGCTGCAACAGCATGGGCAAGGAGATAGCGGTAAGACTGACTACAAAATAATTTTTTTTTTTAAATGACCGAACAAAAAATGTTTTGTGTTTTCCGTTATGTTCATCAGCCTCAGAACAAGATCTGTGAAGCTCTACATGATGGACATTTCCCTACGTGGCAGCTATACCATCAGCCTGTCGGTCGTGGGTAGCTAAAGCCCTCCTCAGATTCCCGCGTGCTCGAGAAAGAAAGATGACTAGCAATTTTGCGTATCTTAAGTATGTTTTGACATAATTAACGATTAACCCCCATCCAGTTGGATGTTGCAGATGAGTAAATTCAGGCTTGATGCTGATCACCCCATGAGCGTTTATGAAGCTCAAACAATTATCTGTTAATCTGTTCAATCATTGTGCCTTGTCCTTCGTTTATGTCAGATCCTGGATACCCCCGGTCTCTACGCCGCCAGCAAGTCCCACGTGGAAATATGTGCCGACATTGTACGATCCGTGGCCGACATGCACCCGGGTCCTGACGCTATTCTCTTCGTGGTCAGGGTGGACAGCTTCTCTCAGGGGGATTTTGGCAGCTACCGCCGGATGTGTAGGGTTTTGGGCGACAGCATCACTAGTTTCATTATTGTACTGTTCACAGGCGGCGACAAGCTGGAGCGAGAACAACGCTTCTCTGACCTCTTGAAGGACGCCCCTGAGGAGCTGATGAAAATTCTCAAGGAATGTGGTAACCGTTTCATCGTCTTTAACAATAAGACGCACAACCCCACCCCTCAAGTAGAAAAACTGTTTGACCTTGTGAGGAAAATGAAAGTACAAAATAGAGGCCCCTATGTGTGTTCTGAGTACAAAATGTTTGAGGGAGATCTTGAAGCGGAAGTCGCAAAAAGACTAAAGATAGCGGACAAGAGACCAAAGAGTAAGTACAGCCCAACACGTGAGAAGAAAGTCAAATAAACAAACAAAACAAGAACAACAATAAGCAAACACCAGCTTATCAAGAACAACAGTAACAAACAGTTGACAAAAAATATCTGTGGAGCTGAAATATCAACACCGACAACGGACACCAAAGGAGGAAGAGAGTCGATAGAGGAGCAGAAAGTGAACTCGTGAACTGGTAGAGAAGACAGAAACCCTTTAGCAAGTGGGCAGGTAGAAGCAGGAAGGACAAGGAAGCAGTTTAATAAATCAGTGCATCATGACGTCGTGTAACTGGAAGAGAAATTATGTGCACAGAAAAGAAAGACGCGTCAATGTGGCTTTTGGAAAGCAGAAAAAAGGTTGTTCCGAGCAAATATCCGGACCACACTAGTCGTACTACAGTGTTAGCGCATTTCGCACCGCACATGATTTCTCCGCTTTCCTGTTGTTTTTCTGTTTGAACAGAGAGTGCGATAAAGACTCCGAAGAAAGACGTGTTTGATGTTTCTACTGTTGGTACATGAGCATTTCTCATACACCACCCTAAATGTTTATTACATGTTTATACCGATATATATATATATATATATTGCAATAAAAAGGGGAAAAAAAGATGATTGAATATTTATTCATGTTCCACCATTCTTCAAAGATCCCGAAAAACTTATCTGTAGAATTGGCAACAAACAGACAAAATACACAGGAAGAATGCATGCAGCAAACAGGTCAGCGCTACAAAAATGATTTTGGCAGTGTGTTATTTCCCCTGGGCTGCGCATAATCTTTGCCTTGTGTCTGGTACTGCCAACTGCAGTAATAGTTTGTGATATTAGTAATGCAGATAAAAACACCAATTACAAATAAACAAACCAAAACGAAAAACAAAGCAAATAAAAAACAATAACACTCCTTGTCAGTCATCATTATTGATTTCCTTTATTCAAAGTACTACGATCGCCATCGGAATATTATTTGTCATATATCTGGTTTTATCTGCAAACACACACACACACACACACACACACACACCAAGAAGTCAGTATGCAGTGTTGATTTTAATTGCCTCGAATTAAAGACGAGACATGAAGAAATATTTTTAAGCAAACTGCTCTCTCTCTCTCTCTCTCTCTCTCTCTCTCTCTCTCTCTCTCTCACACACACACACACACACACACACACACACACACACACGCTCTTTCACTTCCAACATGATGATGAACAGCAAAAGTGATACGTTGAAAAATTTATTCATGTGCACGTAAAAATACCCGTGTGTGTGTGTGTGTGTGTGTGTGTGTGTGTGTGTGTGTGTGTGTGTGGTTTCAGACTCTTGAAAACGGCTATAATTAGATGCAAATGACATGTCTTTAGCATGGCTTCTCAGGGTGTGTTCTCGATAGCCTTGTGGTGACCGTAATTTCGTGTTTGTTTAATTATCTGGAGAAACGTCAGGTCTTGTTTTTTATCAGTGAAAATTGCTGCTGTGGTTAGCGAAATCTACCCGATAAATGTGTTTCTCTGTAGAAAAACAACTTACAAATCAGGTGTCATTGTCAATGATTACATATCATACTACTGTAGCCGCTAGACTCGACAGATCCTGCAGAAATATTTAGCAAGATGATGTGCACACATCCAGCGTTCTGAAGATAATAGTGGTTTTTTTTTAAATTAAAGACAGCTTTAATGACCTTGGTCTTCATTCAAGGTCACTCAAAATAGTATGTTTCAGAAGGTCTTATTGATGTCTATCAGCGTGCCCGGTTTGGTGCCTCTGCTATTGGTTTTTGCCAATGTTAGAGTTCTTAAAAGGTTTCAGCAAACAGTTTGTATGACGTGAATTTGATATAAGGAAAGTGAATACAGGTATGTCAGTATACGTGTTATCAATGTCTAGCATCATGTAAAGTTTGCTGCCTCTGGTATTTCTACATTATTAGAAAAGGTCAATGTAAACTTTCCAAAAAGTTTTAATGACCTTGACCTTGAGTTAAGGTCATTTAAAATGGCAAATTTTGAAAGATTTTACTACTATCTATCAGCATGCCAGGTTTGGTGCTTCTGCTATTTTTATTGTTTCTGAGAAATGCCAATGTTATGGTTTCTATAAAGTTTTTTCACAAACAGTTTGAATAACCCTGATACAAGGTCATTGAACAGAGATATGTCAGTAAAGTTCCTATTAATGTCTTTCACCATGCAAAGTTTAAAGCCTCTGGTGTCTGTAGTTTCTGAGAAAGTCAAATGTTAATGTTCCAAGCACACTGCTTTTGTGGCCTTGACCTTGAGTCAAGGTCATTCAAAATGGTATATTTTTAAATGTCTTATGACTGTCTATCAGCAAGCCAAGTCTGGTGCCTTCACTGCTTGTAGTTTTTGAGGAAAAAAAACTGTGTTAAGGTTAAGGTTCACGCACACACACACACACACACACACACACACACACACACACACACAGACGATGGTGCATTATTACGTAGGCTCACTTAAAAAAAAAAAACAACAACAACAATGGGCCTCAAAAGTGAAATAAACTACATAAAAGCCATTCATAAGAACACACAACCCATTACAAAAGTTACAAAAACCACTGACACTGACTCGGCTAAGTAAAGGGGTCATTTCTATCAGGAAACTTTCCCACAAACATACTTTCAGGAGTCCTACTTTCAAATCCGTTTGTACGTGACGGTTTAAGCCTTGCTTTGTTACTCGTATGACTGAATGAGGTCAAAGCAGGAAGCACGCAAAATGTGTCCGCTATGAACTGCACGTTGTAAGAGAAAGAGGCCTTCCTGAGAAATACAGCCAGCGAGAGAATGGGGCGTTCCTGAGAACTACAGCCAGCGAGAGAATGGGGAGTTCCTGAGAAATACAGCCAGCGAGAGAAAGAGGCGTTCCTGAGAAACGTGGCGAACAGCGGAAAGAGGTCTTCCTGAGAAATGTCGCTACACCACATGCAGTCAGTTGGGGGAGGAGCCTAACATAGACAGCCGTCGTTCAGCGTTTAAATATAGCTTCGTGTGAGCAGCACTAACTCCGCTATGTCATAGTTGACGCGAGTGGCGCACTGTTGTAGGGTGTAATATTGTGCGATGGAATGCGACCGATTTCTGCGCATGCGTTGAAATTAAATAGGGGTCTGTCACAACATGGTCGATAAAACCTGCAGACGTTTGCTGTAAGCTTGCACGAGTTGTCTGTTCACAAGACTGTTCTGCAGTGTATGTCTAGTAGGGCTGACTATTTTGGAGCCGCTGGCAATGTTGTTGTGGTTGTACTGCCGTAACGGGAGTAACAAAGATAGCAGCAGCAGCAGTAGTAGTAGGGGTTTGTTTTGAATGTTTGTCTGAATATGCTGAGCGGAAAATGCACTCTTGGCCATCGAAATGAAACTCTCACAAAATGTTGAGCACAAATATCACGAACGAAACTTTATTTTACAAGGGTAAAGATTAGGCGCGCAGACCTGTCTTACGTCTTGCTAGTCTACAACTACTACTAAGTAAGCTGCAACTAAGTAATACACACACACACACACACACACACACACACACACACACACACACACACACACACACACACACACACACACCATAAATATGTCCGAGGAAGGAAAAGAATAGAGAAAGCAAAAAACTCGACTACACTATTACATACATCAAGCAATACTCACAAACAATCAAATCATAAAATACATAAACAATAATAAAGGGGGAAAACCCGATGAATATGAAAAGTGAGAAAAGCAAATAAACTTTGAGGGGTATGTGTTTACACAGTTTAGAGAGAAACAAAATGACTGTGTAATGTCAATAAGTATTGGTATTCGTCTTTGCATCCTTATTATACAATAATTATCATATCGAAAAGTACGGTAAGGAGCATTTCGAGATGTTCAACAGATGATTAAGTAGTTTGGCCTTGAACATTCCATCCGAGGGTGCTGACGAGTTGGAAGGGTATTCCACCTGAGTAAGAGAGGGAGGTTATAAAATGTCTACCCTGGGCTTCGACACCATGAAATCGTTTCACAGTGCTCGGTACGTCACTTGAAAGCGTGTGAACAGACTAGCGAGATATGGCGGGCTTTTTGGCATTAGCACCAATTTTGTTTAGCCGGTCTGGATTTTTATAGCATTTCGTTAAATCATCGTCTCATATTTGTTTTCAAAAACAGACACAAAACGTACACTTTCAGCGTTAATTTAATGGGATTATAAGTTCAAAGTTATCTAGTTTGCTGGTCGATGAAATGCTTCCTGTTGTATCATATGTCCAGGGGTCAGATCACAACCACCACCGCCACCCCACTCCCCCCCCCCCCCCCCCCCCACACACACCTCCCGATGGGCAATGTAGGCAATGTAGGCAACAGGGAAATATTTGTATCAAATTATATAGCACAAACTATTGAATACCACCCTTTGTCTGGGCCCATCCGAAATATGTCAGTTGAGTGTCGACGATAGACTAGTTACTCTAGGAAGTTCAATGATTTGGGAGACATATAAAACATCTCTGGAGATAGAATTTATCACAGGCACAGAACATTCTTCCCTCATAGTTAAAATCCACAATTTTCTGTGGACTTAAACAGATAAACAGAAATTGTAATATATTTTTGTGGCAGCTATAAAAAATACAAAAGGGTTCCTTTTTTCACACCCAAATTCACAACAGCCACCGACAACCACTACAAGAAAGTATTTGCATGATAATTTCACTCAGGTTTGCGAAGTTTACTTTGAGACTGTTATACGTTGCGGCAGTCACGTGCTGCGTTCTTTCCTTGAACTATTTACAAAACAGAAAAAATAAACACATATGCACATAATTACACTCCAAAATTGGAAGTATTGCTTTGACAATGTTTTGCACAATATAGAAACAAATAAAACACATAATTATGCTGTTAGGTAAAATAAATGTAATGAAGTACATTCTCTCTCGCTCGCTCTCTCTCTCTCTCTCTCTCTCTCTTTGATATCACCCATACGCGGTGGAAAAGGATGTTAAACGTTGTTGGAAAAGATCAATATAAAACTCAACAAATCACTGTATCAAGACTAGAGGCATATAGACAAGAAAAATATCAACACAAAACTGATTGTTTTACATGCAGCAGTAAACTCTTTGTAGCTAGAAAATGAACAGGATTGAAATCATCGATGTTTATGCCGCCTGTTTCTTCCTCGAGTCTATGGCAGTGTGTTCACATATAACGGTGGAGAAAATCTCACATTCACTGTTTCCTCCGTGTCAATGTTTGCATTTCCAGCACATACAAAGACACCCAAAACAACAGAGTTAGCGTTCATGGCGTTCTCTGACGCTCATGTGTCTGCGTCTTGCTTGTCAGCTGTAGCACAATACGAATCGCCTGTTGCCCGCAAGACAGGTCTTAGTTGTGTGTTTTCATAATAACGTACAGTCTTCCACTCTGTTCCTTCGTCTTCTGTCTCGTCACGTGACGGTGCTGGGACCAGGTAGTCGTCAGGAGGTTTGCCCGGTCCATGGCAAACTGCTGGAGGTGCTTCTGTTTCGTCATGAGATGGTTCTAGGTAGTCATCAGGTTCGTTCTCCTGTCCGCGACATGGTAAGGGGGGCGCCACTTGGTCTTGGAAAATAAATATATATATATATATATATATGTTGCCGGTACCATATATATATATATATATATATATATATATATATATATATATATATATATATATATATATATATGGTACCGGCAACATGTATATATATATTTGTTGAGAGAGAAAGAGAGAGAGAGAATGCAATCACCAACGGGCAACAGTTACTGCACATGGGTTGCACAAGGGCAAATTATCTACTCTTTCAAAGAACAGGGATCGGGAGTCAAATTTACCAAATGGACCATAAACCTTTTGCTCTGTGTGTGTGTGTGTGTGTGTGTGTGTGTGTGTGTGTGTGTGTGTGTGTGTGTGTGTGTGTGTGCAGTTACCAGCAAATTCTTCTTCATTAGAAGAAGGTGGGGAATCCGGTACGTAGAAATACTCGTGCACACTTTGCCCAGATGCTTGTGCTTCAAACGCCGCACTTTGTCTTACAGAAGATGGTGAATCGGGCATCACTGCTAACTCTTGCGAAGCTGCAGGTCGTTGAACATTTTTCCTGGCTGTCAGTATGCAATGAAAAGAAAACAAGTTTTCCCCATCAACTTTCTAGAAACTAAAAAATCCTACTATTCCCCTTATAATTTTTTTTATCGTTATTTATCAATGGATCTGGGTGGAGTGGGTGGTTTTTTTTTTTTTTTTTTTTAGGTGTTTAACGTCCTTTTCCACCACGTGTGGGTGATATCAAAGACGGGGCAACGAGAAAAAGGCCTGCACAAATATTTGGCCCCAGCCGGGATTCGAACTCACGACCCGAGTATTGAGAGCCCAACGCTCAACCATTCGGCTACCCCGGCCCCCTATCAATGGATATCAATGGATCTATTATTTTATGAATGGGTTCACATTGTTGTAACTGCAACTAATTAACTCATTCTGCCCGACCTACGACTACAGTTGTAACAAGAGTTCAGTCCCCAAAGTCACGCTACAACTACAGTAGTAACAGTCAGTAGTGTGTGAAATCTTTGTTCCGTACATCGTTGCTAGCTGTTACCAGGTTTTCTTTGAGTGATTTGCCTTAGAAAGAGTTTCTGTTTTCGTTTGTTTCAGAAGGCGGCTTGGTTTCACCGCGGAAGTTCCGGGCAGATTTATAATGGTGACATTAGTATGGAAAGGGTTAAGGTTAGTAGCAGGACAACTGAAATTGCACACACAAATATGAGAATTCGATAGAATGCTAGATTAATTTAACTGATTGCGTGGGTTCGGAAATATCAGCAGACACAGCAAAATGAACAGCATTAAACATGAGTTCTAAAATATACAACGTAATTACCAGTATATGGCTTTCATACCTTTCGTTGCACAATAGATGCAAATAGTGACATTCAGGAAGACGAAGAGAACGGCTGCAGTACCGGCACCAATGAAAACGTTAGCATCAACTGAAAAATAGCCTGAAATAAAAATTAAAAAAAATTCAGAATGTAAAAAGGTCACGATTTCATACTTAGCGGCACATTGAACGGCGTTTGGGGAAAACAAAGAAACAAAACCAGAAGTGCTACTAATTTAACAACTTTTTCACAGTTTGGCACGGCGCTAAGAAAGAAACAAAGAACAAACAAACAAAAACAAACAAAAACAAAAAATACCACCACCAACAACAAACAAAACAGCAACAGGTGCATGACTTCTTTATGAATTCAAAACAGATTGATTTGACGTACTATAGCCAAGTATGTATGTTAAAGAGAGAGAGAGAGAGAGAGAGAGAGAGAGAGAGAGAGAGAGAGAGAGAGAGAGATGGATATCTATCTATCAATCAGATTTTCCAAAGGAGCAAGCAAACGAGCAAGCAAACAAAGAGAAAATATAACTTACTGTTGGCGTTGTTGCTGCGTTCATTGTCTGTTGTCTGCACGACGGTAGACAGCCTAGTTACCGGGGAAGCATTAGAGGTACTCTGGTCTGGCATCAGATGATAAAGAATAAAGTGTAAATAAAAGCAAGATAACGACAAACAGACGATATTTCGGCTTTAACTGCCTTCGTCAGGGCTGTGACAGAAGATTT
The DNA here is from genome assembly GCA_018292915.2 of Batillaria attramentaria. Lineage (NCBI taxonomy): Eukaryota > Metazoa > Mollusca > Gastropoda > Batillariidae > Batillaria > Batillaria attramentaria. The sequence goes on from JACVVK020000632.1 coordinate 81,801, forward strand.
GTTCATAAAATAAGTATGCATCAACAATAAAAAATAAATAAATAAAAAATAGAGAGAGAGAGAGAGAGAGAGAGAGAGAGAGAGGGAGGGGGAATAACAATAACAATGAAAATGAAACTTTATTTTTCAACGGTAGAAAATTGCAGCACACGTGCCAGTTTATAATTTGCCGTTGCTAGACTACAAAACGTAAAACAAAAAAAGAGACAAGAGACTCCCCCCCCCCCCCCAAAAAAAAAAAAATAAAAAAAATAAATAAATAAATAAATAAAAAACAACAACAACCAAACAAACAATTAGACTACAACTAAAATAATATTAAGTCTGCGTGAGAATAACAGTCTGACATATACATGGCAAAATTACATGTCACAGAGAGAGAGAGAGAGAGAGAGAGAGAGAGAGAGAGAGAGAGCGCTCACGAACGTACTTAGTCATAACAAATAGCAAGTAGTGATTGCCAAAAAGCAATAGTGCTACTCAAAGGAAACGAAAAGGTATGGGAACGCTGCAACGGACAGAACTGTGCCTGTACTGGAAGAATAATCTAGCATTGATTACAACTATTGTTGAGTCATGTTAACTAAACTGTAAACGAACTATGCAAGACAGCTTTGTCTGACTGTTTGTACAAACCTTCAGTCACGTTCAGCCAGAGATCCCAATGTCCACTGCCTGCGTCATTAGTAAGTGTCAGTGTCCACTGTCCATCGCCCTGTTTCGTCACATTGTCCAGCCTGACAGTCAGCACCAGGTCAGGTGCGGTGCCAGTTACAGCGACCACGTTACAAGGGGCTTCAGTGAACGAACTGTTGATCTTACAATCCTGGATATCAGCCGTGTGCGCCCGTATCCACAGCTTAAGGGAGGATGTTTGTTGTTCGTTTTCAATGAAACTGACCCATTCTATCTTTGGAGGGCCTGCAGATCAATAATGAACCAATCAAAACAAAAGGCATGAATACACGAGTTAGTAGTTCAACCAATTTTATAGACAAGTTTTTAATTATCATCTTTCTCTGGTTAAGTCATTAACCTTCTTCCGGGTCCCGATTGCACTTATTTGTTAATGAAAAAGACGTCAAGTTTACGTGACAAACATACAGATAAGTAAAACTGAAAAAAAAATGAATACACTGAATATCGACTGGAAAAATACAGTTTACAACTAAAAAATATTAAACAATATTAGCCAGGCGTACTACACTTATAAGCAGGCGTTTGTTTTCGGTTGAATTTAATTCTTAAACTTCTTACATTTCACCAAGAGTGTCATAGTCTTGTTTTCAATAGCACGTGGTGCCTCACAGTGAATGAGGCCAGCGTCCTGACAGCCCACAGCAGGAAACCTGTATCGGATCTGTCCGCTGATATAAGTGCTAGTTGCCAAGATGACTCCATGTCTATCTCGTAGGGAGGCGCCAGCGGTCGGGTTGCCCACGTCATATAAACAGGTTATATTTACGTCACTCCCAGCTTCTACAAGTTCACTGGGACTTACGGTCAGATTTGCTACTTTTGGAGAATCTGGAGAAATCAAAATTAAACTCCGCGTTTGTACAACAATAATAACAACAACAACAACACAAAAATAACATAGAAATAAACACACAAACTGTCAAGAGTAAATTGCGGTAAAATTTGACGCCCGCACACATTAAATGCATGATATGACTCAAGTCATTTTGACACGATCTCAGATACAGAAGCTGCACCATGCGTGCGTGCGTGCGTGCGTGCGTGCGCGCGCGCGCGCGTGTGTGTGTGTGTGTGTGTGTGTCTGTCTGTCTGTCTGTCTGTCTGTCCGTGTATTACTTACACACAACAATGAAGGTAACTGTCCTCTCTCGTATGACTCCTGTGTTTGCTGACCATGTCCATTCTGTTGGCGGGTTGTCCGAACGATGCAATGTATGCTTAAAATGATACACCCCTTTCTCATCTGATGGACAGGTACATTTAGTAATCCCCTCAGGTTGCTGACATGTACCGTTAGTGTGAGCAAGAATACACTCAACTGAATGCAATGAGGGTGGGATTCTTTTCACTACTTGAAGAAGAAAATGACTTTCAAAGCATATCGGAGAATGTTGAGTTATTCTGAAAGGGATGGTAACTGTTACGTTCTCCTTTTCCGTAAACACAAAATTAGTCATGGTAAGAAATACGATGTCAGCACCTGAAAGGACGGAAAAGAAGAAGAAGAGTTAGTTCATTATTTAATGCTTAATGCCGCGCAACGAAGAAGAAAAAAAACGATGTAACACTGCAGTGCGTTGTGGTTTTGATGTTAGCCAAAGGATCAGTCTCGTAGTTTACTGGTCACGTAAGCTTATATCTCCATTATCTAAACCGAAGTCACAAGCCCCCCAAACCGCACACTTCTATGGCTTACAGTACAGTCACAACAGAATGATTTTTCAGCGTAAACAAATTAAACAGTGTTCAGGTAAAAAAAAAAAAAAAACAAAAAAAAAAAAAAACAACAACAACAAAAAGAAGTTTCCAATTTTAAATTTGAAGAGGTGAGCTGACTGTTTTCACCATGTGATTAAGAGGATACAAAATACACAAAAATGTAGGATTATCCACAGGTAGGACAACTTCAAGTCACAGTTGATAAAGTATTTTCAAGTGACGACCCCGTACGGCTTTGTAGAGCGTCTCAGTATTGAAACCGAAGAAAACAATTGACGGCCCTTTGGGTATACGTATACATACACACAGTGCCCCCGATCAACACAGTTTCTATCAACGTGAGAAAGACGTTTCGTGATATATGAGAGATCAGCATGCAGTCTAAACGATATCATTGATCCTACTTACACGGTGCAGCTGATGACAGACAGCTAATCTGAGCAAAGAAGAGAAGACTTCTGAGCAGTCTTGTGTGCAAATATATCAGTCGGACAAACATGGTGGAAATGACAAGAAACTAGTTTGAACTTCCAAGACGAATACTTTCCTGTGGCTGACTATAAATACGCAAAAGGAAATAAATATATAACACCCTCTCTCTCTCTCTCATCCGCGCGCAAGCGCGTACGCATGCACTACGGTAGTTCACAGCAGCAATGGATGAGGAGGAAAAAGACGATAGTATTTTCTCAACAGCCAAGCGAGATTCAGCCTGGAGTGGGTCTGACTCCCATCGAGATAAACCATCTGGAGTTCACTCCCATACATGTCTGCATCTTGCTATCCACGAACAAGCATGCTTCTACCATACCGAAAAAAGCCAAAAGGCACTTTTTGACGATTATCATGACACAGCAGGCGTAGTCTAAAAGCACACACTGCCACGATCACAAAATAACGGGAAGCGTACACCTCACCTACTTTACCGGCTAATTGTAACTATTCCACATCAAATATACTATCATAACTTCCATCAGCCTGCTAGGGAAAGGCAATAGATCTCTTGTCACACGCCTCTTTGTCAACAGATACTACAGACGAAACAGAAAGGGTTTTTTGTTTCTTTCTTTCTTTTTGGTTTTGTTTTTTTTTTACGAAAATTGTTGTTTCAAAAAAATTCAAGTGGAAAAGGCAGTCCTAGTAAAAGGAAAATGAACATAAAGTTTTGCTACGCAATGGTAAGTACGTCTGGTATGACTTGCAACATAATTTGGTATTGTGTTCATACCTGTGTAAGGAAAAGTCTAGAATATGGGGCTTGTTTTCTCACAACTGTCGGATGACTGCATGGCTATCGTACACCCAGAGCCACGGTAACACCCTGACTGTTGGTGAGGGCCGGGTACACAGGTTGTCCTCGTGTGCTGTGAAGACGCACCCCATTACATAATGAGGGCAAGGTCGATCGTTGCGAACATGGAGTCAACGACACAGGCGATACGAATGGATCTTGCAGTACAGGTAATATTTGCAACTCAGTCGTCGTGATCCCATAGTATTTCATGAAATTACTGATTAAAAATCAAAGAGCACTGGAATAAGGGAACATTTGGTCATTTCCCGGGCTTCATAAGCCGAATGACATTTAGGGAGAGAGTAAAAGTCGATGACTAGACACTGTGTTCCGACTGAAGTGATATTGTGCTTGAAATGCTCGAGAGATTTATTGAGCTGTAATGCACTTTGTGGTTGACGACAGACATACAAATGTGACGATGTGTGGCAGATTTTTTTCAAAAGACAGGCGTTTGAGAGTGATTTTGAGGTGTGGCTGTCTCCCTGAGAAGCTCAAAAGAAACGTTAAAAGGACATTAGACAAACATGTCCCAGCTTGAATCGTCGAACCACACGTATGCATATTATCAACTACAGTCAAATTACCATTCGCAAGTCGGGTAGTCGTTATCTATGTAAACCACGCTTATTATTGGAAACATTCAGAAAACTATTCTCTTTAATTGACATCCAGTTTCAAACGTCTGCGTCCCTTGGCAAGGCAATCTCAGGCAATTTAAGACATTCGAAGCCCAAACATCACCGTTACGCTGTTTCAACGCTTATTCCCTTCATTAGAGTCTATTCAATTCAATTCAATTCAATTGTTTATTGTGTTGGGCCGCCAGCCCGTTCACATGGGGAACACATGAGGATACATGCGGGCAATACAGTACATGAGGGGGAATACATATGTTCAACTGTCAGTTTCAGGTACATAATCTATGAAGGACTGTCTTAACTGTAGAGCATGATGTATGTACATTGCCGTTTTCTTAGCAAATGCTTCGTTTTGAAGAAGAGACTCCAGCAGATTACCTGACTTGTACTTCAGAGCAGCAGCGATATATTTGTCTCTAAGACTGGAGTAGGCTGGACATGTGCACAAGAAATGATGTTCAGTTTCTTCAAATTCATGGCAAAATGGGCAGTAAGGTGATGTCAGTTCCCCAAACCATCTGTTGCACCGCAATGGGCTGAGTCCCATGCGGAACCTTATCAAAACGTCTCTAAACTTTTTGACAGTAAGAATATCCAAATATGGTTCACGCTCCAGAGATGACTTAAAGGTCCTGTATGTCACAAATCTTGGGCTTGTCTTTATTTTGTTACACCATTCCTGTTTGTAGCAGTCAATCATGCGTTGTCTAAAACAACGGAGAAAAGTTTTTTCGTCGGCCACTCCCCCATACATCCATACCCCAGAAAACCCGTACTTGTCCGGACTACTTTTCACCATAAAGGGCCAACTTTCTTTTATGTTGTTGTTTAACAACATCAAATACGATTGTTTAGGTAGTCTTTCGTCTGGCATCTTCTGTAGCCTGAACCAGTATCTCAATGTACTAATGGTGCTGTCAATGAACAAAGGGTATCTACCTGTTTCTCCATACGCGAGATGGCTTGGCGTTCTGACATCAACATTGAGAAGTTTTTTACAAGCAAATAAGTGTGCCGACTCAACCGATGAAAATCGAGTAGCACCCCATACTTCAGCAGCATACAGTAGAAGGGGTTTAACCTGGGCATCAAAGACTTTAAAAAAGACTGATGTATCCAAACTACCCAGTTTCCACATAATCTTCATCAAGGATACAACTTTTGCCTTTGTCCTGCTCGCAAAATCTTCAAGGGCAACGCTGTAAGACAACGTAGTTGTTAATACTAGCCCTAGGTATTTGTATCTGTTTACAACCTCTATTTGCTTTCCCCTTTAGAACCATTTTTCATGCTTTGCAAGGCGCCCTCCTTTTCTAAATACCATAGCTTTTGTTTTGCTGAGATTCACCGACAGACCCAGAGCTGCTGAAGCCTTATCCAAATTATTAATCTGTGTTTGTAAACCAGTAGGAGTAGAAGACATGAGAACAATATCGTCTGCAAATAGCAGTAGGTAAATTTCCTTCAGACCTGGCAGCAACTGGATTCCATGCTTACCATTCAGACCTACGTACTTAGCCACTTCTGTAATCAGCAATGAGAATATCAAGGGACTTAACTGGCATCCTTGCTTTACACCTCTTGGACAATCAAAAAAGTCAGACAGATTTGGACCCCACCGTACACATGACTGTACACAGCTATAAATTGCTGTCAGCATTTTTACAAGTTTCGATGATGTATTTATTTTGTACAGAGTATCCCAAAGTTTTTCTCTTTCCACTGTGTCAAAAGCTTTTTTGTAGTCAATGAAAACTACATACAGTTTACCTTTCTTCAGTTGAATGTTTTTGTCTAAAACCAGCTTGTTCCTCACATATTTTGCCCTCCCGTTCCGCCCATACATACAGTCGGTTATTCAAGATGGACGTAAAGACTTTACTGACAATAGACAGTAATGAGATGCCTCTATAATTGTCTGGGTTTGTAGGTTCACCCTTTTTAAAGAGGGGTACTATTATAGAACGACACCAAGCTTTGGGAAAATGACCCATCTCGTAGATCCTATTAAACAGTTTTGTTAAGAATGGTACAATTTCCTCTGCCGCATACTTGAGAAATTCGCCAGGAATGTCATCGAGTCCAGCAGCTTTACCTGTTTTCAGTTCTTTCACTGCTTTTCTCACTTCTGATTCCGTTATCGGTTTGTCTAATTCCTGTACTTTCACATGACTATCTGTATCATCATATCCTTCATCACCTTCATTAGAGTCATGTCCAGAGTTCCTCGTTCATCAGCTCAGATACTACTGCAAGTGGTCACTGAGTCCTCTTTTCATTTCACAGCAGAATGGCACTAAGTGTAGTGTGAGTCCTTAAAACTGCAAGCTGACAATCATATTTTAGCGTGTAGTATCGCGGTTCATCCACCAAACGGACTTACTATCAGCACTAAGTGTTTGTCACAATTGCTTTGCAAGTGTTTTTCTGGTGAATAGGAAGAATGTTAATGTGTTGCTATTGTTGTTTGTTTGTTAGTTGGTTGGTTTGTTTCGTCCCATGGAATGTAAGCCATGTTTACACAAAGCGCGTGTGTCACTGTGACATGTGTCTTGAAGGACTGACGAGCACCGTTTATTTATTTTGGGGTAGGCAGGTAATATAGACGTACCAACTGTCCTATGGTATGTATCTGCTTTTTCGGGTACGGACCAAAATGCTGCAGTGCAGAAACAGCTAAGTCCGTGCTAAAAGCAACAACAAAAACAACAACAACAAAAACAACAACAACAACAACGATCACAAAGAAAACAAAGCAAAAACACAACAACAACAACAAAACAACAAAACAACGCTACAGGTTATAGCAGCTATGTAGTATTAGCCTATTCCATTTTATGTCGCTCACTGTTGACACGTCTTATTGAAAAGCTACCGAAGGCAAAGAAGTTCATGGTTCACTGTACGTCATATGATGCATTTTCAACACAAGCGATAAGGGGCTTTGAAAGTGGGTCGTTTCGTCACTTAGTGGGATCACTTAGAAGATAGCATGTGTGTGTGTGTGTGTGTGTGTGTGTGTGTGTGTGTGTGTGTGTGTGTGTGTGTGTGTGTTTGACTGTAGGGCTGCAAAAACAAATCACTTACTTTGGTTTCAGATTCAATTTTCAGCGCTAGGCCTCGCCTTCATTGTGGTTAATTTTCGATGATAGTCATGATTGTTTTTGTTTGTTTTCAGGCCCGAGCAAAAGCACTCATTTGCATTCTTTGCTTGGCAACACTTTCTTCTGTCGTACAAGGTATGTTTTTTCTCTGTAGGACCACATTAGTTGAAAAATGCAAAAGCTGACTTCTAGGCAGATGTGAGAATCTTTTTGTCTGATGATCAAAAAATGGTATTTCATAGCCTCTATATTTCTTCCACTTCCAAAGCTCTTAGACTGTTCGTTGAATCAAGAAATGCCCACTGTGACCATTTTTGTGACTTGGCGGCTTCTAACAGTAGAGAAATATGACTGCCATATCTGTAATACGAGTCGCCAGAAATAGCCGCCAATCAGCGCTGTCTGGCTTGTCTTCAGCAAGCAACCAGATAATCTGCTCTGCTCATAAACGCCAACAAGAGTCACCACAATGGTTTCAGATGCCATGTCATGTCCCAAGACAACGTTATGCACTCTGGGAACGTTTTCCACAGCCGAACCTTTATAAATTGTTTTTATGGAGAGTACCGAAACGTCGTGTGTGTGTGTGTGTGTGTGTGTGTGTGTGTGTGTGTGTGTGTGTGTGTGTGTGTGTGTGTGATAATTAAAAGAATAAGAATTTTGATAATTAGAAGAATAAGAATTTTGATAATTAGAAGAATAAGAATTTTGAGAGATAATATGTGACTTCTGCAGGAATATCAACAACATGTCGCATTAAGACTACGGGAAAATCTGGAATACTGACTTGTGAGTTCAGTGCAAACATCGCTGAAACACGGCACAGTTTCGTTGTCCAAAGATATGACCTGCATGCTGACAACATTCTAGGTTAATAAATCTCTCTCTCTCTCTCTCTCTCTCTCTCTCTCTCTCTCTCTGGCTTGGCCATCGTCTTGAATCTTGATCTTGAATTGATCAAAAGCCTTTTTTAGACCCAGAAACACAGTTGCAGATTTGTTAGAATTGTTTCTCTGTTTCGTCGATAGTATCCCCGCTGTCACCCCGGAATGGATGGACAGATTTGTCGTTGGACACAGTGACAGAAACAAAGAAACAATTTTGCCTTTTAGACGATTTCAATACGTGGAAGTCCATACTAGATCTGCCTGGCGTAAAACAACTCGTCAATAAAACTACCGAGAGTTTCTCCATCTCCATACATATCTCCAAACCACTAGAAAAACATGTTTGCGCAGATTAATTTGGTTATATTTCTTGAGGCAAGCAAACTGCTCTTAGCAAACCAGTCCGGTTTCCACCCTAACCACTCGTGTCACAGGGCACTTAGTCACCTCACTGACAGATGGTTCAATGAGATCAACAATTCTAACAAATCTGCAACTGTGTTTCTGGGTCTAAAAAAGGCTTTTGACCTTGGTGGTCACCAAATTCTCCTTCAAAAATTAGTCGTTTTTTTGGTTTTCCAGTCATATCTAGAAGATCGCAAGGAAAGTTTTTTTTTTTTTTTTTAATCCTTCCTTAGCCACAGAACCAAGCACGTGTCACGGCATCATTGATGACTAGTTAAAGTGGGAGACCCACGTAACATCTGTACCAATTTTTTTTTTTTTTCAAAATTAAAGGGTATTATAAACACTTTTTCGATAGTTTCTTCCCCCAATCTCTAGTTTAATTTTTACGTGTGTTATCTCTACATATCATAGTTTAGCAAGAACAAATTGTAAGACAGGTTCTCGCAAACCTGTATACATATCATCATCATCATCTCTCTCTCTCTCTCTCTCTCTCTCTCTCTCTTTTAGCGAGGGGGCAAGTGTGTGTGTGTGTGTGTGTGTGTGTGTGTGTGTGTGTGTGTGTGTGTGTGTGTGTGTGCGCGCGCGCGCGCGCGCTAATGGATTTACAAACTCTGTAACAGAAATAATACTGAGCTGCTCCTGGAGACAATGGGGATTAGCCTGCAGGTCTAAAGACGGTTATGACTTCGACAAACAAGTGACAAGCGTGCTGCATGTGGATATGCCAACACTTACGCGGGAGATGGAAGGGCGATACGTTTGTCAAGTCGTCGGCAATGACGATGCTGACGACAAACCGTGCTCATATAGTTACACAGGTTTACTATTTTGAAACTCTCTCTCTCTCTCTCTCTCTCTCTCTCTCTCTCTCTCTCTCTCTCTCTCTCTCTCTCTCTCAGTCTAAGTCTCTCTCGTAAACATTTCGCTCTCTCATGCAAAGAAAGACAGCCGGCCTTCACAAATATCTCATGATCTAATACCTCTGAATTTTATACGTGACATTATATGCTCCGTGTGTATTTTAACTCCATTTCTTTTTTTTGACTTCGCTGCAAGATAGATGTGTAAAAGATGTCCACTTGTTAGTGGTGTGTGTTAGAATCACGTGATAATATATAGGCGGATCTTGGTGTGGATGTTCTCCATTTTTCGTTCTTTGGGGGTCGTGGAAACGAGCTGTGTTTGGCCTACAGGATGTAGTGAAGGGAAGGGAGAAAGTGATCCGGGCTGACATCATTTCTTTTCCTCTTTGTTTGGATCGACTAGTCTGCAGAATTAACATGTAGCCCACAGGCCCGTAGCCAATCCCTCTGATTCTCAGTGGCAATCCACCTGATTCCTTTCAGATGGTAGGTCCATGACGTCATTTGATGGGAAATGGTGTCATTTCAGGACACTGACGTAATGGTCCTTCATCCACAAATAACGTCATGCGTTTACTGTTTTGCTGTTACACGGCAGTTTTGTTAAGCAAATGGAGGGTTCCCCGTCATTAATACGGACAGAAAGAAGAGAGAATAGAATAGGACGCTCCGACAGGGATCCCTAGAATACTCCGACAGACAATCCCGAACGTGCGATTTGTCTTTGGGAGTATTGCTGCTGCGTGCCTGGCTGTACTGACTTTTTGATCAAAACCTGGCTAAATGTCAGTTGCAATGGTTAGTTTGAATACTGACACTTGTCCTTTCCGTTCAGAGTCCTTGGCAGAGGAAACATCTACAGTTTCGACGATTGCCCCGCAAGTGCAGGAAGACAGTGGTGGGTTGAAGTCAAATGATTTTTCTTTGACTTTTTTATGGAGTAGCAGCGTTGTGTTAAAAATCGTTCACAGAACCATACAGAAACTGCCAAACACTTCTCTCAGCATTAACTATACACGCTTGTCGTCATTCTATTACTGATAAGTAATAAACGGATAATTTGACTGCAAGGGTGCATTTTCCAGCTAGGAGTGTATGTATATATGGTTATAAATTAGTTTGAGTGTTCGATTTTTGTTAAGAGAGAAGATAAGTGGCCACTGTCGGCCTCAGGTACCGGACAAACACAGGTCACCTGGCCAACGAAAAGCGGCCACAATAATCATCACCATCCAGCTGAATAGTTTTCACAAAAATACGTGTTCGTCAGATTGCTTTCAGCAAGTGTCTTAGCAAGTTCATTATGGTGGCGACTGTGATGTTGTTGCGGTTAGCGTTCTCCTGCTGAACACTACCTTGGATGAGCGTGCTGGATCCTTTCTATGAGGCGGTTTCCGCCATTTTTTTTTTAAATCTCCGTGATAATGGCTTAGTGGGCTGCGTGGGTGGGTGAGTGATAAATGACACGAAGTTAATGATAGTTTGACAGGTGTGTGTGTGTGTGTGTGTGTGTGTGTGTGTGTGTGTGTGTGTGTGTGTGTGTGTGTGTGTTTTCTATGTACAACGGCAGTTAACGACAACAACCTTTCGCGGTATTTTTCAGAAGGACAACAACAAAAAGGTCTCATCATAACGACCACCGCTGCAGTGATTGTTGCTTTGTTGGCGCTAATATTGACTCTTGCATTTGTGATACGTGGTAAGTGTACATAACTATTGTATTTCGTCAGATGTTTTGTTGCTGTACCACACTGTGGATAAAAATAAAACACGATTATTTTCATGTACATTTCAGGTTTGATTTTTTTTTATTTTTTATTTTTTGCTGCCCCAACTCTTTGCCAGCTCCAGTGGTGTTCCTCCCATGTCATGGGTGGAACCCACGGAGGACTCCGAAACTGGGACAATTTTTATTATACATGATGATGGAGATGAGGATGATAGTAGGATGATGCTATGGAGGTCCGTGTGGTTTGGGACTGCGGGACAGGGCCACATTCCACGCTTCCTGTCATAAATATCCCGGCATTAACCAGGCCCTGGAAATACGGCACCTGCGGTGCCGGCCGTGTAATCATCCACATCATAAGACGTGTCACACTAAGGGAAACACCCCCAAAGTCGCACCCGTGAAGTGGGTGAAACTCGGCTGTGTGGCAACAGCGTACACATCGGGCCCATAGCACACCCGCTCTGGGTAGGAGCCGACCTAGGTTGGAAAAATCCCGCTTGCCTCGGCTGGGATTCGAACCCGGGTCTCCCGGTCCATGGTCCGAAATGCTAACCACTACACTACGGGGCCGGTTCAGGTTTGATTCTAGTACTTTTCTTGTTTAGAGTTGCTCAATAATTTCACTTGTTTCGTATCAACAGGAAAGAAAAGAATTCGAAAATCAGTTGACAACGTTCTCAGGGACGTTAAGGTGCGTTTTCACAAACACCCTACTGATCACGTGGAGCAGACAGATAATACTAACGGTCGCGATCCTGCAGTCAAGGAAAAGGAATCACTGCTGTCAATGACTGGTACGTACTAGGTGAAAAGACTGATCGCAGGCCGTCTTTAAAAAACAAACAAACAAAAGCACTTTCTCCTTTCGCTTAGGTGTTCTTTCTGTCAAAAATCTGGTAAAGTCCGAAATATTTTGATCTCCATATGTTTCACCTACAAGGAGACATGATAGAAGGTGTATTACATACAACAAGGTGGAATCAAAACGATGGAATATTTTCCTTGCTGCCTTTTCGGCTCTTCAAAATTAAAATAATTTCACTTTATTTATCGCAGTGATGTAGTTATGGTATGTTACTGTTTATCTGAGAGGTGTACCTTGTGTCACTTCAAATTCCGAATCTGTAAAGTACTGTTTTTCTCAAATGAAATCTGATACTTTCAAGATTGGAGTTTAGGTCGCGCACAGATCTGGCCGGCATCAATAGAAAACTTTTAATGTAAACTCCAGCGGACATTTTCAACATGCAAATGGCTATGATAAAGAAATATAATGAATTGTCTTTGAGAAAAACAGCACAAGAGCAAAATTCACTATGCTCTCCCCATAATGCAGAATTTGGTGAACTTGACTAAAGTGGATATGGCATCAGCGTGTACTCTCTTTGTACTTTTTGCAATGTTAAAACCATCACACTTTCTTCTCCTTTTGTATCTGAATGTAGACCCAGAAGCTGAAGCCTGGTGTACCCGCGAGCGCCTATCACTTGAAACCATCCGTGCATTAAAGGATCAAAATGTAATGAAGATGGATGCCCTTCGTCACTTGGCCGCTGAAGACATCCCTTGCCGCTTCCTAAAGAGTGATTTGTTGTCCCTTGCAAACTGTATCGATCTCATGAAGGCAATAGGAAGACTCTCTGAAGGTAAGTAAGGGACACCCGATTTCAATGAAAGCTGGGTTAAGATTGGATACATTTAGAGGTAGCTAGAACATGCACATTATGTGCATCGAAGTAAAACAGAAAAAAATCGACAAAATGAATCGAGCCAGAAATAGACCTCACAGTAACCCATGACTTTACTCCCACAGTGGCTCCGTCGGGCTCCTCTCAGCCATCATACCAAGCGACTGGCCCACCGACTGATCCACCCGAGGTTCGAACAGGTACATAGATCTGTCTTTATTCTGAATGTATATGTGAATGCCATGGGCCTTTTACAGAGCAAAATTCACCCACTAAAACGCTCTCCCCCCACGGTTTTGCTCGGCTGCCTTCTTTTAGTTTCGGTGAACTTGCAACGATCTTTTTTCTTTAAAAGGTCATTAGTAAATACAGTCATTTGTAAATTGTTCAAAGTCCTTTCCATCCATACGTTTATATCTTGCTGCTTGTTCACGAGGCAATGGAAGAAACTACATTATTACATGAGTTACATCTTCCACTATGTACAGTCAAGTAATGTCATTATCCTGTAAAGCAATGCATTTTCACAGGCACACCACCCGAGGACGGCTGGTTCCATTTTTATGTGTTACTGTAAGAATGTTCATGTTTTACCTTAGGTACCGAAATGGACCAGTTCCGGCTCCTGGTGCTTGGCAAAACGGGAAGTGGAAAGAGCACGACAGGCAATACAATACTGGGAGATAAACTGTTCCCTACAGGATTCTTTCTGAGCTCCGTCACAAGCAGATGTGAACTGAAACGCTGTATCCGCATGGGCAAAGAGATAGAGGTAAATTGCTGCATAGACAGACCATCTGGTCTGTGGTTTGCGTGAAAACATACATTTTCTTTAATTTTCTTAATGAGATGTTGTAGTTTTACTTGTAGTTTTTATTTAGATGATTACGTTTTTAAAACAGTCATGTTTCTTTTAACCCTGATCCAAATGTTACTTATGTCGGCGAGTGAAGTCATTTCACAACATGTATTTGCCTAATCGATCACTCATTGTACCGTGTTTTTCTTCGTCTACCTTAGATCATGGATACCCCCGGTGTCTTCGACACCAGTAGACCTCAGACGGAAATCTGTGCCGACATTGTACGAGCCGTGGCCTGCTGGCAACCGGGTCCTCATGCTATTCTCTTCGTGGTCAGGTTGGGCTATTTCTCTTCGCTAGATCTTAGTTGCTACGTTCGCCTGAAGGTGCTTTTTGACGACAGCATCACTAAATTTATCTTTGTGCTGTTCACGGGCGGCGACGAGATGGAAAAGAATCAGACAACATTCTCTGAGCTGATGAAGACCGCACGGAAAGAGCTAATCAGTGTCATCCGGGAATGTGGCAACCGAAGTGTCGTCTTTAACAACAAGGCCGACGACCCCGTTCCTCAAGTAGAGGAACTGCTTGAACGTGTCCAAGAGTTAAAACAACAAAACGGAGGTCCCTACTTGTGCCCCATGTACAAGACATTCGGAAAAGGTCTTGAAGAGGAAGTCTCCAAGAAACTCGCTATGGCGGACAAGAAGGAACTTGAGAAAACTGAGGACGTCTCACCAAAAGAGAAGAAAATCAAATAAGACCCCCAAAGTGTGCACTAGATCAAAGAAGGGTCATTGAAACTAAACGAGCGGACAAGACAGAAAGCTTTCACTGTGTATACCGATCGTTCAGAGCAGCAAGGGCCTTGAACCGATGGCATCATATTTAGCTTTCAAAGGACTGGAAAACGACTTAGGGTTTGTTTATATTGAGAGACAAGTATCCGGCCTGTACTGGCCGTCTATCCAACGAAATCGAACGGCACAATCATGCGTCTGTTCCCACCGTCCGATAACGTGGAATCCACATTGCTTTACTGGACATATTCACGTTTCTACGGCAAGAGGAGAGCAATATTGATAACTGCTGATGTCACCACCGAAATGTTTATGGACAGAGGCCGTGAGAAGGAGCCTATGGAAATTACAATGGGTTGGATGTTTCTACTGTCAGTACTCGAATATTGCTCATCCACGAAACCAGATGTTTATTCATGTATTTATTTTTAATATGTATAGATTTATATCTGTAAAGTACATAACTGCTGTTTGATTAAGAAGAAAAGAAAAGAAAACTTGTTTGTTGTTCTTTTAATTACAAAGTTCTTGGCACTATTTTATAAGTCTTTCATTGAAAGCATTCTTACCTTCTCTTTTATTTGCTGGTTTGGCTCTCTTAGTGTTAAAAACAAAAACTCCCCCCAGAAAATTGTCAACATCAGTTCAAAAGTGATTGGTAAGCCACAGAGAAACCTTCAGGCGTTTTTTGAGCAGCAGGTCATCAGGAAGGCCAGTACCATCTTAGGCATTCATGCTCACATTCTGTATAGAGAGTTTGAACGTTTTCCTTCTGGTCGAAGATTCAGAGCCCACTTCTGTAAAACTAACCGTCGAAAGTTCTCTTTTATCCCAACTGCAATATCCCTTCTCAACGAGAAGCACTGAGTGCCATAATTACCGTGATGTATTTAATAAGCTGCTGCTACCGCTTCTGTGATGCTTGTGATACTTGTCTGTGATTTTTTTTTTTTTTTTGCCTCATGCTTATAATTCTCCGGTTAGTCACCAAGTACAGGATGTGTGTGTGTGTGTGTGTGTGTGTGTGTGTGTGTGTGTGTGTGTGTGTGAGAGAGAGAGAGAGAGAGAGAGAGAGAGAGAGAGAGAGAGAGAGAGAGAGAGTGTGTGTGTGTACAATTATATGAATTTAGTGATCTTAACTTCTTTATGTGTTTTATGCTCGCCAGCATGAATTGCCCTACGGGGATAAATAAAGTATTTTTGACTTGACTTGACTTGACTAATTTTCTACTAAAATTATATCGAGGAAGTAGCCTTGGAATGGACGACAAATGCACAAACTGCATGCAGAAAGAATGCAACGACGCAACAAAGGAAACCAAAGTCCGCAGCGCCACAGATATGGCAAGCAGTCCATGGAGAAGAGCAAGGACTTCCCTCACTACTGTGACAAAAGGACTACCAGTGTCAATATTGTACAGGGGAGCCGAGGTGGCCGAATGGTAGAGCGATGGACTTCCAATGCTCGGGTCGTGAGTTCGAATCCCGGCTGGGGCCCAACATTTGTGCTGGCCCCGTCTTTGATATCGCCCGTATGTGGTGGAAAAGGACGTTAAACTCCCAAACGCCCCCCTAGCCATCCACCCCAATATTGTACAACTACAAGAAATCAACTGATCGACATATTTCTCCCTTTTAATTCTTCGTTTGTTTTGTTATTTTGGTTAGGGTGGTATGAGCTCTGAAAATATGGTGTCACGTGATCTGTCATCCAAACAGAATAAATTAAACAAGACAAGTCAACATTTAGCGATCATGCTGAAATCTGAATTTCAATGCCGAAACAGTGAAACTGCTTTGACAAGGAAATCAGGCAGTGTGTTATTTCCCCTGGGCTGAGCACAATTTTTACCTAAGTCTAACGAGCCCCAGCCGGACCACCGCCTGCCACCATGTTCAGCCTGGTCAAAAGGAATAAGTCACCACATACCAGTAGCAGTCACTTCACGCCACCATTACACAAGGCCCGCTCGGCCCGAGACTACTTCAGATTGCTAATAAGAAGAAAAAGAAGAAGGAGAAGAAATTGCTTTTAAATAGCGCAGTATCGCAGGGGACGCAGGCTCAGAGCGCTGTGCAATTACAATTACACACACACACACACACACACACACACACACACACACACACAAACACCACTTTTTTTATTTTTTTTTTAAACAAACATTTATACAGTACAATACGCTACGTAACAATACGGTGCGGTACAGTGTATTACATCATACAGCAGAATATGTCACATTATGAAATGTTGCATTACATTACATTGCATTTCGATACAATACGCTGTACAGCAATACACTATACAATACATAAAAAAAACGAGACTTAAGAAATCCAAGCACCTCTTTGCATTTTTGTTTTGTTTTTAATATCACTTATGTGGTAATGCACAGTAAAAGCAAAACCGAAGAAAGAACACGTAAATGATCAAAGTTTGTGTGTGTGTGTGTGTGTGTGTGTGTGTGTGTGTGTGTGTGGCGGAGAGGGGTGTGTTGGGTCAGCATATATTCTCTGGTGGGTTGACATGTTGGTCTTAAAAAACAGAGAAACAGTGAGAGCACATTTCATGTAACTAATAAGAGAACAATGTCTACACAAAGCGTTTAGAATACTTCTACACGTATACTTCCTACATAATTATACCTTACATAAATATGACGTAAACCGTTTCATAATATCTTCTCAAATGACAAACATAATGACAGATATATGTACAACCAATACGCCCATCATATTATGTTGTCCCAACTGGACTTTTTCACACAGTATAAAAAGTACAGAATCTAGAAGGAACAACGTAGCAGATAACGACCAGAAACGTTTTACAGCTCTACTAAACTGAGAAACACAACTTTTCATACGATATACGACGGAGACATGTCACTTGATATACATAATCTAAATTTAAGTGTGTGTGTGTGTGTGTGTGTGTGTGTGTGTGTGTGTGTGTGTGTGTGTGTGTGTGTGAGAGAGAGAGAGAGAGAGAGAGAGAGAGAGAATGCGAACAGTAAGTGTCCCTTCAATATTCTGGCTATATATACATATTAAAGAATCCATTGTTGCAACACAAGACAGTTGAAGCCTCATTATAATCTTCCTGTTTCGAACAGTGATTGACCCTAAGTGGTCCATTTAACATGCCTTCAACAAAATAAAGTATCAGAAATAATTTGCAATGTTTCAGTATAATCATAAATTATTATCAATTATTTAAAAAAAAAACAATAGAAGTATATACACTGAATCAACGCAGTCAAGGTGTCTATTTCACAGTTTTTACAAATAATCGCAGATATAAACGCACTCCGTTGAGATGCTATACAGTCGAGGCGGGAACAAAAAGGCACAGTTTTGAAAGCTTCCCCAGCCCCCGCCCTGCCCCCTATAGAGAATCTCTGACTATAGCAGAAACAAAGTAGGAACCACAGTTACAACAGACAATCATTCCACCCCTCAACTTCCATTTTCATGGGAAATAGGTCCATGACATGAACACAGGATCTGTTCCAAACACACGAAAGATCCGCATGTCATTTTTTTTTTTTTTTTTTTTTTGGGGGGGGGGGGGGGTCCTTGTCGTTGTTGTTGTTCTTGATGTTGTTGTTTTCAATTCGTATATACGTTTGCGCGGCTTTAAGCCCTAAAAACTCACTCACTCACCCGTATATACGTGTTTGTTTTATTTTAAAAAATAACATACTCATTTACATTGACAGATTAACTTTGAAAAGGTCTGCTTGTGCTGTGTGAACACTACACGTTTCCAGCTTATTTATGCATGGTCCAATTTTCAACTTATCAAGCCACGATTGTTTGTGAAGTCTTGTTTCAAGGTCCAGCACACAAAGATATCATCGCTTCATGGCGAATCTGTAGTCACGAAGGGGTCAGCGCTGTCGACAATGTTCTCTGAGCAGCCTGGAAATAGAGAAGTGCACTGTGAGTTGGCCAAAGAGTTTCAGTAAATAACTAAACAAGTAGCTCGTGTATAAAAATCAGTCACACCATACCCTGCCATACTTTCTCTGACCTGAAAGAAAACAAAAGAAAATAAGGAAACAAAATCCTAGCTAAATATTATTCGAAACTGATTCAGGAAAATCCAGTGCTGAAGTCAGACAGCTCGAGAATGGAGTAAAGTTCACCGGAACAACATCATCATTAATCATCACGAGAAACCCATCTCATTTTGAATTGGTGTACATGTATTTCCTTAATATGAATTAGATATTTTATATAGCAATTTTCAGGCGGTGTCCGTACATGTCCTGCAACAACATTAAAACCTATGAAAAACTATACTCTGAAACATTTTCTATGATGTTTTTGTATTAAAAAGTGCTCACAGACTGTATCTTCTGCCAGTTCTGGTCCCTTACGTTCCAGTATTTCATTGATTGGGACATAGTCATTCGCTGAAATAAACAATCAACACATGTATAACAGAATTAGATGTAACAAATCCTCTGTGTCAAGGGGTAGAGCAGTATAAAAAAAAAATGAGAGAATAGAACACTACGTATTCAGAACTCACTCTCTCTCTCTCTCTCTCTCTCCCCCCCCCCCCCCCCCACACACACACACACACACACTCAATTTTTACTATGGAAGGTGCGTGCGGAACCCAACACTTTGGAACCCAGTTGTTTTAACAGCTATTTATGTCCGGAATATCTGCTTATAATTCGTCTCATGATGCTTACCATCCGCTCCACCAATGGCTTGCTCGTTTACTTCTGCATAGTCGCTTTCCCCAGCCCCTCCTACAAAAAATAAACACCAATCAGATCACCCACGATTTTGTCCATAGTTTCGGAAATCAGACATATTACACGATTTTTCTCCAATAAGTGCATATTTCATTGATTATCTGATAAAACTCACATATTTCATGCGTAAACATTTACACTCACAAAATTTATTCAAATCGAAGCAGTCGAAGAAATAAAAAGCTTACAAAGTCTGACTATAGATGACAAACTCTGGTTAACGTTGGTTAACGTCTCTGCCAAAAGACTCATTGGAGACGTCCCCAACAGGCCGGATATTAACGGGGGGAGGTGGAGGGTGATGGGAGAAGGGGGGCAGCTACCTCAACTGACTGCCTTGTCGGCCACAAATAATAATTATTGCAATCGACACGTTACACAAACAGATTCCATTCACACAGCCAGAGGAAACAGCATAAACTATTCCACCTGCCTCAGGTGGGGAAGAGATCGTTTCTGGACACCTTCGCACGAAAGCGCACTGACCAACCCACTAGACCGCTCTGGTAACCAAATCTTAAACTCCTTGGATAAATCAAACTGTTGTTGCAGCCCCCCCCCCCCCCCCCTTAAAACAACAAGTAGCTTTCTAACCAGTGTTTAAATATGTCAGCTGGTATCAGTAGCATATATTACAACAGGTTTTGTGCTTGGGGTGACAATAAAGGCTGAAAAAGTACCCACGTGGTAATGGAGCTGGCGGTCTGTTGTCTATGTCCAGTTTTACTACTGAGAGGTCACGAACTTCCTGATACACAGAATCAGGAATCTCCGGCAGGCTTCTGGTTCTTTGGTACAGGAAGTTGGGAATCATCACACACTCCTCGGAATGGGTCAATCGGCTGTTCCGCAGTGCTGCAAGACAAAAATGTGTTAAAATGATCTTATTCCATTCAAGTCAGATTAAATCGAAATTAAAATAATGATAATAATATTTATATAGTGCGTATACTCAGCGAGCTCTAAACGCTTACAAAGGAAATAAGATTAAAATAAGGTAAGAAACTTATACCAGAAAGAACAAAAAAGACACAGCAACTGTCACACACACACACACACACACACACACACACACACACACACACACACACACACACACACACACAGATCTGCCAATCCCTCATTACGGCTGCTGAGCTGAGAAAAAGTGTGTTTTGATTACAGTTTTACAGGTAGAGACCGAATCTATATGTCTTATGTTTGAGGAACAGTGTTGCAAGGGGTGGGTCCTTGGTGAGAAAACGACCGCTGCATAAAGTTATGTCTTGCAACACTGGGAACACGAAGGTCACGTGAGTCAGTTGAAGATCTGAGCTGTCTGAATGGTGTATGCAGAGTTAGTAAGCTGGCCAGGTATGTAGGGCCAATACCAGCACGGGGTGGGGGGTGGGGTGGGATTTTCACGTCCTTTCCCACCACGTGCGGGTGATATCAAAGACGGGGTAACCAGAAAAAAAGGTCCGCACAAATATTCGGCCCGATCCGGGATTCGAACTCACGACCCGAGCATTGAAAGCCCAACACTCTACCATTCGGCCATCCCAGTGCCCCGTACTAGCAAGGGAGGTGTGGCATAGACACATCACTTTGTATTGAATGCGGGACTACAGAGATAAGCAGTGGAGAGAATCGAGGATGGGGGGGATGGGGGATCAGACTTCCTGGCTTTCATCACAAGACGGGCAGCACTGATTTGAACTTTCTGAAACTTGTGCAGGAGATATTTTGGACAACCAGATAGAAACCCCCTTTATTGGCCGGAATGGACCTTATTTTCAGCCTGCAGACCGTCCAGGGGTGGTAAGCGCTAGCTTGACCATGCATCCCCCTGTTTCCCCCTTCTTTCGCTCGCTGTGCTGTTACGTAATGGCGTGCCGCGAGCGAAAGAAGGCGGAAACAACTACATGTATTACAGTAACAGAAGATGCTCATGGTCACGAAATCAGTCTCCCATAAAGACTGCTTACCTGAATGTTGCTTCAAACGTCGAAACTGCTGTGCCTCCGTAGCATACACTTCCTTGAGTTCCCTGATACAGATAGAAATAATTATGTTTGAGTATTTTTAAAACCAACCCCATAGAAGACTCTCTCTCTCTCTCTCTCTCTCTCTCTCTCTCTCTCTCTCTCAGTGACATGCCATCATTTCTGAACTGTAGACACATGCAGCTTACACGTATTGAAGATATAGAAAATGAAAAATTCCAAACCTGCTCTTGGCCCCTGAAAGATTAAGGAAACCATGTCGAATAACTCGTTTTATAAATCAGATTTTATAGAGTGTTCACAGTTAGGTGGCCCCGATTACAGACGAGATTACAGACGATACACTACAGGAGTTTGTTTTTTGGCCGAAAAACAATGCGAGTTTTAACGAACAGCTTTTCGGTCAAATAAACAAACGAGAGTGATGTATTTTACGTAATTAGGGTCATTGAATTGAGAAACGTCTTTTTACTATGTCTGTACCTGCATTTCTTTGATATGAAAGCTGACCAGCATTGCAAAATTTGGCTTACGCGGCATCTGTGACTGAGGTGCTCTACTTCGCTTCGCCCATAGTCGCGGAGAAGTCAATATGTCCGTTTCGAAGCGACGAACTGGAACTAGGCTTAAATTTGTTATAAATACGGCCGATCGCGATTAGAACGTAGCAAAAGATTAACAATTTTACATCCAGCTACTGGCAAAGCTTCTTCGGCCCCGTTCGAAAGCTTGTCGTGTCGTGGTGTAAATCATTCTTCAGTTGCTTTTCACGTCATGCCGTGACGTAATTCCTTCAGCCAGAATATGCTGCTGGCAGAGTGGTATAAAATCCAGTATAAGGTATGTTAGCTGCGATGCGATATTTGTAGATTTTTTTAAAAATATAAGACAAATAATCCAGTGTTAGGTACACACATAGGTGAAGAAGTCATGTGAACTTAACAAACAGTACGCTATTTGTAAAATAATAATAATAATAATAAGAAGAAGAAGAAGAAGAAGAAACCAAAAAGGGTAGGAGGGGGGGGGGGAGGGAGTGGCGATATTGTTTATCACATCGGGCTAATTGCTACGAGACGAAAGCCAGCAAAAAGAACCCGAGAGCTGACAATTTCTCTTGACGGATAATGGAGTTTGGCAAATATACAAAAGCACAAAAACAACAACAACAACAACAACAACACACACACACACACACACACACACACACACACACACACACACACACACACACTTGATCGGCTGTCAACTTACCTCCTCGGCTTCTACAGGCCAAACGTGCAGCAAAACCGATGACAACCACTGCAGTAAGAACAGCTGCACCAGCAGTCACCCATGGCATAGATGATGCGAGGATCACTTGTGTGTTCTCGTCTGAAAACACACACACACACACACACACACACACACACACACACACACACACACACACACACACACACACAACAACAACAACAACAACAACAAAAGGGCGAAAAAGCCCTAGCAAAATATTTTGCTGGCGATAAGATAATTTACATGAGATTTAACTTGGCTTAGTATATTTTCAAATCACAGTAGTTTCGAATAAGTTTTGTTCGAAATATCGATACTACATGTTAAATACTTGAAAAATTAAATGACTGTGTGCCACCTACAAGAAATGCAATGGGTATACATGTAATTTGATTAATTCAAGTACCTTCTGTTAATTTGGTTTCAGCTGACGACATTGTTGAAACGTCTGTTGTTGTTATTGGTTGTGGAGGTGGTGGTGGTGGTGGTGACGTCCCTATTATGAAAGATACTTATATAGTTTGATTATTTTTGAATATTCATCTTTTGTCATCTTTACGAATAATAGCAATCTCAATGTAGGTACCACTGTCATGATTTTGCCACAGGGCATAAGCATTGTAGTCATGTTTCATAAAATTCAGCTGATTCTCCTGACAACGATCAGTGCAGATTAGACTAAAACTTACCGTTAAGAGAACCACGTTTTTTCATGCTATGATACCTGCGATATGATGTACTTGAGGTGACGAGACCAGATTTGATCTCAGAGTTGTCGGTGGCGGATAATTCGGATAATTATTATTATGTGATTTTGTTGGAAACAAGTATACACAGTGCATGCCCGTCGAATTTAGCCGCGAATTAGCCTTTGTTGCTTGCGCGGCGTTAAGCCCTAAATAACTAACTAACTGTCGACAAATAGACAGTTTTTGTCCTTGCGAAATTGCCGGGTGCAGGCTGAGACGAGTTCTTGCCCTTTGTTGCAGGCTGAGAAGAGTTCTTGCCCTTTGTGTTTGATATGTGGCCTCTTTATCCCAGCTTTTCGCGGTAAGTTTAAATTTCTTCCAGTTTTACAAAATGGTATGAGTTGCAAGGTCGCCAGATTTTTCTGATGGAACGTACATGAATGAAAGCGATCGCCCCTATCACAAAAGCGTTATTTGCCGTTTAGGGATAAAGTCTGGTTTTAGCAAACGTCGTTTAACCGAATGTATGTTTGAAATGTTTTGACTTGTCAGAACTTATTTGACACACTCTGTCGCCTTCGAAAGAAACGTGTTTCAGATTGAAACTAAAATTGTCCTCGAATATAGCACGCCAGTCATAACACTTTCTCGATCCTGAATACTGCGAACCCTTTGCTGGACAATTGATTCGTCATTATGACCTATTTTGCTTTAGTTCTGGGTGTTAAACGACAGCTTCATGCTGCCAGCTAAGTAGGTCAGTAACCAAGTTTGTATTGTGCGTGCATTTTGCAGCAGCAGTCCTGTATGAGTATGATAAGCACGAAATCCCACGGTCGTATAATATACAACACTTACACGGGTACGTAATGGTGATCCTTTCTGTTTCATTGGAGGGTTCAACTTGTACTGAACAGTACCACTGCCCGCTGTGCGATTGACTTGCTGTTTGGGTGAAGTTAGTCGTCACTGTGTCCGCGGTGCAGCTGCAGTTGCTCTGAGATGCAACACTGCTGGCTCTAGGTGGGATGCATGTTTCATTTGCAAACGTAACTGCACATCGTAGGGCATTTGGCTCGTTTTTCCCAAGAATTACGAAAACGTCGTTCTTGTTGCAGCTGGACTTTATCCTACATCTCACACGTATCGTCGCGTTTTCTGCACTGGTTTCTGATCCATTTTTATCAAGCCTTTGAATATCCAGACTGGCACCTGGAACAGTAGCGGCGAAAATAAATCACAGTCTGTATCTGTAGTCAGTCTACGCAAAACAAAGCTCTCCAAAACAGGACACAACTGGAGACGTAGGTTTAGAGTGTCGTCTCCGAGCGTTCGTATGAAGGATGGGTACACATGTATCAAACCCTTAGATCAGAGCCTTAGCCTAGACTACTCCGATCTGATGATCTAACATGGTATCCAACGTGCTGCACATGCCACCAAGCATTCAAAAAATAAGCGCATCTAATGTGATTCTCTGATCTCTAAAACGGCTGTGTTATTCGCATTTATTTGCAAAGCGAAAAGGCACTATCGCAAAACATGCCAAGCTCAGACCTAGTCTGTCTTCTACCTTCTAAGCAATAAAGCTGAATAAGATTAAAACAGGACAGAACCTCAAATTAGAAGCAATTTAGACAACACGAGCTGTTTCGCTCAACAACGCAACAGTCAATGCAACTCGGGCGAACCTATGGAATGTAGTTATGAGGTTACTTCCCTTCGCGCCGTTCAACTGCTCTATATGCGTTTTTATAGTGCGGAATCTTTTGAAAAAAAAAAAGGGGGGGGGGGGGGGTTCCAAATGTGTTGCATATCCGGAAAGAGGTGCTGAAAAGCAGTTATATCTGTATGTTGAAATAACTGAACAAATCAAACACTTAGCGGGCACTAAACCGAAACGTTTAGTTCGTCTTCGGAGTGCTGTTTCTGAATGACTCAAACTCGTTACACTTTAAACATCCACAGAGAACCACTTTAGTATCTTTACAAGTTACTTAGTAAGTTGAAATCAGCATGACGTGGATACATGAGGTACTATACTTACACCCTCCAGAGGTCAGTAGTGATCCACGGAAAAAACTGACGAAAAGAAACACAAACAGTTCCAATTCCATGCTATTGTTTAGCTGACACAGCGCACTATACTTCATAAGCAACTTGTGCAGTCTACATATTGTAACATCAAAATGAGTGAATGAGGACAATTGCAAATAAATACTTCCTGATTTGAAATTATCTTCCTTGTAACACCAGTCACCATAACAACATTCACAGGATTAGGTACCCTCAACAAGCCACTGACATTTCTTATTGAGCTGTTGATATAAATAGATCAAGAATACGCCCTTTAATGGTAGATATGAATGAGATTTATTAGAAATGATTAGGTTTGTGCCACAACCACCACTATTAAAACGATTTGTCAAGCAACTTTCTTGAGTATGTGAGTAACTGTGTTTCTCCAGAAATATAGTGATGGCGGTTGATGACACAAGTCGTGTATATCTCCTAACGTTCATCCTGTCCTGCGGTAAACGGATAACGCTCCTTTGATTTCAGAATACCATTGCCCCTTTTAACGAAACAATCTGATCTAGTTTATCATACTAATCAGGAGCGGGAAGGGGGGAGGAGCTACGCCTACGTAAGACCAATACATAGCTGGTCACAACTGTTTGAGTGCATGCAAAGTGCCCACACAAACAAAAAAACAAAAACACAAACCACTAGTACTGACGTAAACAAAAGACGGACATTTTGGAATCCCCTCATACGCACTTAAACATAACAATACAGAAACTAATCATAAAAGCTGTATAAATTATAGAGTGCGTTGGCATCGGAAGCTTAATCGTGCCATTTCCATGTTCACCCAGCCAACGTATGTTTTGCGACAGTTTTGCTCGTGATTTCTCATGTATGCTCGAAATACTCAATATGCATAGCGAAGCTGACGCTTTCACGCTGGTGTAATGGAAACAGCTCATACATATATTTTACCCGTTGCCTGTTTCTTTGTCTCTTTTTTTGCGCCATTCTGATGGCGACCGCACGGCATACGAGCGACACTGACCAAATTCAAAAGTGACACGACTTGTATGGGGGTATAGTGGACAGTAATGACTCGGCCACGGCTGCTGTGATGACCACTGCACGGACGGATGACCACTGCACGGAGATGTGCACAGTGGCGTGGACGGAGCCCGACAGGAAGTGGGAGCAGTTTTTCGGCACGGTTTTGTCGATGTTTCTCGACACTGTGTGAACTCTTCAACTGTGACAGAGCTGACTGTGCTTATACTCTGTAAATTCGGCCACCCCAAATCCCCTGTTTCACTCTCTGTTTCAGCTGGTCTTTCTTTCGAGTTCCAGGGAAAAAGCATGGCGCTTCATTTATTGGTGAGTGTGTAATCTGTACACATTATAGATGCTTCAGCTTTTATAAGCGACATCGCTAGTCCTTGGTGTTTCCCCTACACTGTAACTCTAGCCCTTTTGATTTCGACTTAAAGTGTATATTGTCAACACAATAACACTAGCGTGGAAGATTATTATGGTGTCCGAATTCATCGATCAGACCAAGGTTCAGGGTCTTATCTCAGTTCTTCCAGTCTCAAATCTACTTTTGATATTCATAACAAAGCAGCAGGTGTTTTTTTTTTTTTTCGAGATAGCTCGATTCATAAAAATCTTTTTACAGCTGGAAGTTGTTCTACTGTCGTTTAAACCTTCTAAGAGTACGTCTTCTTGCTAGGTACACTTTTTTCTATGCCAAGCCAAAAATGCTAGATTGAAAATGCCTTGTAGAATGACTCGGAGGCACTTTGATTGTTTAGCTGCGTTGACCTGTAACACATTTAGCGTATACAAACATCGTTCTGGGTCAGTGCAGCATCACCCAGCTTTCAACTACAAATACCCTGGTCTAACTGGTGCAGATGAGTGCACCTCAGTACACTTTACACATGCTTTTCAGATTTTCTTGTCGCTGTCTGGAGTTGCAGTATCATCTCCCGGTAGGTAACATTGTCAGGGTTAATGGTACACGCACACGCACGGAAATTACAAACGGCGAGATTTCTTAACGTCGAAATGAAATTACTTGTTAAAGTTTGTATTTGGTCTTGACTCAGACATTTCTATTTGACATATAAGTTTCTTACAGGTGTGGTTTTTAAATATATAAACCACAGCTCTCTTCCACTTTCATGTAAGAACATACTAATTTCCAGTATTCTGAGATCTGTTTTGCTTCTCGATAAAGCACTTACTTGCCAAATAATTATGCAGAGAGACCCAGACCGATAATTATCGTTGTTTCGCCTTTTTTGCCGTGAGAAGTACACCAGAAGAGATGCAGCTTAGATTTCAAGCATCGTTCAGCAACTTTGACCTTCTTCACTGGATATGACCTCAGCAACACAAAGACGGTGGATGGCTTTTCTGTCGTGTGGCATGGTAACAATGACACTGTTATAGGTAAGGTGTAAATCATATACGTAAAACTGATTTTTATTAAACGTACACATGAAGATGCACTTTTCGTTGCTTTTCAATTTAAAATTATCTGCTTCCTTTCTTGAACCAAATGTGTGTGTGTGTGTGTGTGTGTGTGTGTGTGTGTGTGTGTGTGTGTGTGTGTGTGTGTGTTACAGAGCCGGTAGTTGAATGCTTCTGGTTTACTCAGAAACAACCGCGATGTCTCAACCGCCCAGGCTACAAATGCGACAAGAAAGTGACAGAACAAGTCAGAATCACAATTGCAAATTATCGACCAGAACAGCATGACGGGAAATACATTCTTCAAGTCTTCCCTTTAGTGCCAGAAGGCAACATTGAATGCGTGCTTCCACAGAACAGTAAGTTCTCTCTCTCTCTCTCTCTCTCTCTCTCTGTGTGCTGTAGCTGGGCCTTGAAGGTTGACAAACAAACCCACAAGCATCAACACACTTCCATCCGCTACAGGTCACTTAAACACTTCAGTAAGGATGCTTTCCTAGCGGAATTGAATGAAACTCCCTTTCATTCCGTTTACCAACACAGTGACCCTGATGACGCTCTAGCTGAGTGGTACAGATTGTTCCTCGGGGTACTTGACAGGCACGCGCCATGGCGTGAAAAGAGAGTCAAACATCCTCACCCCCCAAAATGGCTGACAAAGGAAATAACAGATGCCATGGCCATTAGAGACGAGCTCAAACGCAGCAAAGATTTCCCCGCTTTTCGGAAACAACGTAATCGCGTTAAACATCTAGTTTTAGAAGCTAAAAAGATGCAGTTTCATCGCCTCATGGAAAACAAAAAAGACGTTATATCTGTCTGGCGCGCGTTACATTCACTTACAAAGCCTAAACACACTAGCTCATGTAGTTCCATTGCCGCTGACGCATTCAACAACCATTTCCTTTCCACAGCTGACAAATTGTTAAACAATGTTGTCACGGACACCCCCTTGCCGCGTGTGTCTGAAAAGTTACAAATGTTTTGCGATCGGAAGTTAAATCCTGATATACTGTTTCATGTTCCCTTTCTGACTGTATTTGACGTTGGCAAATCCATCAGTCAGATGAAAAACAAAAGGTCCTCCGGTCACGATGGAGTTAATAGTTTTTTCATAAAGCTAGCGCTGCCGTATATAGTCGACTCGCTAACGTATATCTATAATCTTTGTATTCACCACGGAAGTTTTCCGGCCATATGGAAAGTTGCCAAGGTAGTCCCTCTTCCCAAAACTAAAGACCTCACGGACCCCAACAAGTTTCGACCCATCTCCCTGTTATCCTCTCTGTCTAAACCGATTGAGCGCCACATCCACAAACACTTAAGCCTTTTTCTTGAACAACACAATCTCCTTCACCCCCTACAGTCAGGTTTCCGTGCCCGGCACTCTTGCCACACGGCTCTAGTTCATTTAACTGACAAGTGGCTTACTGCAATTAACAATGCAGAGATGACAGGCGCTGTGTTTCTGGATTTTACCAAGGCTTTTGACTTAGTGAATCACGGCCTCTTATTAATGAAACTTTCTTTGTACCGCGTTAGTGACAAAACTCTGGAATTTTTCGAGTCATATTTAGACAACAGACATCAATATGTCTCTATTAATGGCAAATGCTCATCGATGGGGAAAATCAATCATGGCGTACCCCAAGGGTCTATTCTGGGACCTCTTCTATTTTCCATTTTTATTAACGATCTTCCTCTACATATTTCAAACCCCAACGTCACATGCAGCCTTTTTGCCGACGACACCACCCTTGATGTTTCCTCGTCGGATGTATCGGTAATAAACAAGTCTCTTCAGGCGAGTCTAGATGATGTATCTGAGTGGTGCAGACAAAACTACATGATCCCTAATCCCTCAAAGACAGAGTGTCTCCTTGTTACCACCAGACAAAAACACCAGTTGAAGCCCCCACCCCTTATTTTGTCTCTCAACTCAACCCCAATTAATCAGGTTCATGAACACCGTCTGTTAGGTGTTATCATTGATGACCAACTTAGCTGGAATGCTCACGTTGACCACATGTGCAAGACCCTGTCTAAAAACCTTTTTTTTTATTGTCGAAATTAACGTATTTTACCGATGCCGAAACAAGAAAACTTTTTTATTACGCCCACATTCAACCAATCATAGATTATGCCTCCTGCACCTGGGACGGCTGTAGCGACGCTAATCTGAAAAGAGTCAACTCTCTCCATCGGCGAGCGGCCAAGTTAATCCTTTGTAAGAGCTCTCAGAGCACTGACGACCGACTTAAGTCCCTCCAGTTGTTGCCCCTCCGTAAACACTTGCTATTCAATAAGGGTGTGATGATGTGGAAAGTCCGCTCTTCTAAATCTCCACCGTACCTTTCGCGTCTCTTTAACACCTTCACTACACCGTACAAGACCGCGAGGAACAATCTGGTGACGGCAAGACCCCGCATAGATCTTTTTAAGTCTAGTTTTTCATATTCTGGAGCCTGCATGTGGAATTCACTACCGGCACACATTATTTCAGCTCCAACCATCAACACCTTCAAGGCCCGGTTATTTACCCATTTGTCCCTATCATAAACTCAATAACACCTGCCAAGGGTTTTTATCCCCCCCCCCCCACAGTTTTCCTTTATTTTTTACTTTTTATTTTTTTCTTTTCTTCCTTTATTTTCTTCTCTTCATTACGAGTTGTGTAATTATGTGTTTGTACTACATGTACATGTATTAGTATGTGGTGTTTGTTTTTGAATTTTGAAACGTGCTTTGCCTTGTTTATATATTACTGACTATGAGTTCACCTTATTACTGTAGCAGCTGATAGTAGTTTAGCAACCGTGTGTGTGTGTGTGTGTAGAGTAGCAAGGACAAGATGTAAGACAGGTCTGCGCACCTAATCTTCTATCCTTGGAAAATAAAGTGTCATTGTCATTGTCATTGTCATTGTCTCTCTCTCTCTCTCTCTCTGTGTTTTGGTCTGTCTTTAACTATCTGTCTGTCGTTGGCTGGTTGTATGTGTCTCTATCTCTCAAATACTGTACCTGAGAAGTACGCTATATAAATGAAATTTATTATTATTATTATTATTATTAAATAACTCGTAGCTTATACCGAACGTAGCCTTGTAACAGTAGTGATGGCATCGCCTTTGCACTATTACTTTCAGGTGAATTACACGAAACATCAACAGTTGCTTCATCGACATCAAAAAAGTCAGAAGTGGATGCCAAGAAAACAGGTAAACACACACACACACACTCTCTCTCTCTCTCTCTGGATATGCAGTCAAGACGCACAAGTAGGCTGGCAATATATGACTTAGTTAAATGTCCACGTACCAGTATAGCCGCAATGCTTAGATTAGACGAGCAGATGCTCCTGGAGGAGATATAGTTCACACACAAACGCGTCGTCTATCACTTTCGATGCGAGAGCCGAGGGAATCCAGTCAGTAGTAATGATGTTTTTATCCGTCCTTTTTCGGGAAATTTAGACTGCTTTATCCAGCAGAAGCCTCCCGCCATAGTGCTATAAATGGTGTATATAGTGTATATATATGGTGTTTATATGTATATATACAAAATTTGGGCTCCATGCTTTGTTCAGAATAATAGTTGATTACAGCTCTAAGGGAGTTTATTTTCTAGTTTATATATATATATATAAACAGTACCTACTGATATCAAACCCAGGCTTCACCTTGACGGTGACGACTGGTCAGCCCCACACCTACTCATGAAACATTGATGATTGATTGTTCACATCAGCAACGACACCATGAATTACATCTCTCTGTGCTAAGGTCCCCATCTGAGATCCTCACGTTCACAACGCTTGCCTGCGTGTGTCTCGTTTCTGCGAGCGCCAGGGGAGCCGGGGTGGTCGAATGGTAGAGCGTTGGACTTCTAATGCTCGGGTCGTGAGTTCGATCCCGGCTGGGGCCAAATATTTCTGCTGGCATTTTCATCGTCGCCCCGTCTTTTATATCACCCTATGTGGTGGAAAAGGACGTTACCCCCCCCCCCTCCCCAGGAGCGCCAACTTTGTATTATCATTCAGGGAACTGAATACAGCCCTAGCAAAACGGGTTTCTTTCGTTCAAAGGGAAGCAACCATCAATCGCTATGCCAGTTGAAAAATCGCTCGGCATAGAGAAGTTTAACCAAGAGAGCAACGACAGTAACGCTTGTTTCTTTCCAGATGGCCGCTCAGACTCACAGAACGCACTACTGATTGTGACAGTGGTTCTTGTGTCAGTAACGCTTCTGTTCGTTGGTGTTCACGGGTAAGAGCTTGTTTATTGAGAACATCGAACACACGAGAGGATCAAAGTATTAACATATTCACTTATGTAAGAGAATTGTGCCCCTATTATTTGTTTTTCGTTGTTTTTATAGGGTTCTATTTTGTTTGTTGTTTATTCTTGTTTCCTTTTGTCTTCTTTTCTCCCTTCCCCCTTTCTTTTTTCTTTTTTAAGCTTTCTTGTCAGTTTTACATGTCTTGTGTTTGTTTTATCTGTCTTTTGTGTTTTGTTATGTCTTAATATGAATAAATATGTATTTTATGTAAAGCGCCTAGAGCTTAGATAAGGTTAGGCGCTATATAAATATTCTATTATTATTATTATTATTATTATTTCTTTATATTTTTTTGTGGTTGTGTTAAGAATACTTTTGTTTGCATAAATTCTCTTCAGGAAGTCCTAAGTCAGTGTTATTTCAGACAACGTACTATCAATTTTTTTAACTTCTGATTCATTTATCATTAATATCGTTTTTGTATTTTTCCCTTTTTGACAGGATTGTCATCGTCAAAAAATGGTGGAGGCCGAAGAAAACCGCACACGACAGCTCAGAAAAACAGCTTCAATCGCCCAAGCCCTTTCTGTGTTGCTTTGTTGGTGTTAAAAAGTGAATTAATATTTTGCAACAAAAGTGAAACTGGTTGCTATAAACTTTTAACATCTGATTATAAGATTAAACAGCTCAACAGAAAGCCTCTAAGACGTGAAAATGAAGCTGAACTTTTTCATAATTTTCGAAGTATTTCGTTGTGCTTTGTTTCACAAATACAGCGGTTCATCTTAAATCTGCCAAGTTTCCATGTATATGTTTTTGTTGTGTTTGGTATTATGCCAATCAACTGGCCTTGGCAACCACATTTCACTTCATCTAACCATGATGTTTCACCACATGAGGATATCCAGTGCATCCCATTTTCATGGATATTTCAAGCTAATGCCTTTGAATGGATCGGGACAAACACGCATCGTATTCCCGCGACATGTATACACTACAAAATCTGAAACAACATGTTTTCTGTCGTACGCAACACTACAGCAATATTGCTGAATGACAAGTTTACAGCGAATGGTACTAAGGGACATCTGCTTTTACGCTGTTCCGTGCTGTAAGAGGACTGATATGGCCGCAATCTCATACCCAACTTTATTCAAAATACAGACTGCTTTTTGAGAATTGACGTTAGCTATGAGCCAAGATCTTCCATTTTGGAGAAGAAATGCAGAACTGTTATCTCCTGTAGTATATCCTCTGAACAGCAGTGGAAATACACATATTTCAGGCAGAAGACGTAGTAGGAGAAGTAGTAGCAGTACTAGGAATAGTAGCAGTAGCAGGAGGATAAGTAGTAGAAAATTAGCTTCATACATAATTTTAGGAACAGTGGTAATAGTAGAAGTAATAGAAATGTTATTTTAAAACATTTTATAGAGTAGTTGAAGTAGTAGTAGTTACAGCAGTGGTAGTAGCAGTGCTAGTACAGGTGGTTGCAGTATCAACAGTACTAGTAGTCGTATTGATTGTTGTTTTGTTGTAAATTGCCTTCTACCTACCAGCTTTCACATTTCAACAGACAAGTCTCAAGCATTGAAGGTGATACAGTTCATAATGTTGTTGGGAGTGTTTACAGTGTAACGTCGAAGCCGGCTACTTTCTATTATTATAATGTAAACATTCCTGTCATAAAGGTAGAATGAATGTAAATAAATGTATAAATTACCTAAGTGCTGTTCAAACAATATGTGCATAATAAGCGTGGCTTTTAGTCCTTTTTCTTCTTTTGATTACTGCGTATATAGACTCTGCGAATGTTAACATGATTTCGAAATATTTGCTGAATTTATGGTAATTCTTGATATTTTGTTTGCTGCCTAGACATATGTTCTGTGGATATTCCTGTGTTTGTGTTTCAGTGTTCATACGTATCATATGATGCATCCTTTTAATAACGTGAACACACACACACACACACACACACACACACACACACACACACACACATAGCGCAAAACAGTGCAAACTAAAGAATGTTTGTCTTGCCACATGGTCACATTTATTTGAGTTTTAATGTGTTTATTTGACGACGTCTGTTTCAAAAGGAATCCATTTAAGTATCTGAAACATATGAAATTAATTGCAACATTTTGAAAGGGCTCTTTGGTAAGGACAATTCCTAAGTTAAGAAATTTTGTTTTCTCGTGTTACTGAACACCGCTTCTACCAGTCGTGCCCAACAAACCCCCACCTTCACACACCCCACCCCAATTTGTGACACATTGCTCTAGCTGTGTGTCCTCCTTCAAGCATTTTCAGTGTGACTGTTAAAGACTACAAGCAACACTATATACAGTGAAACTCTATGTTATCTTCTTGTAGTATTAGTATATAATATTTTGCATACATAAACTAGGCCTTTGCTTGTTGTATTGGCTAAGATACGGGCAGTGAAAGATGCCTATGAATGCGACACGACACGAAAACAAAAAGCTAAATGTAAACATTTCCGGGCCTAAGCCCTTTGCAGTCATTTCTCAGGAAAAGAAGTTTCGCGCTAGGCTAGTCAGGGTGTCCCTCTCCTGTAAACCAGGATGTGACTTAACAGCTCCGTCTGCACACAACCACTACACAAAGTGTCTTCACCAATCCAGCCGAAACTGGGTCAACACCACCTGCCGTGTATAAGATTACAGGGTGTACCCTCGCACGCCACGATTTTGTACATACAAAAAAATTATCAACAGAGTCATGTCTTGCGGGTTTTCAAAGACCTGTTGAGGGCGCCACAAAAGTCTTCCTGAACTGCGAATACTCACTTATGCCGTCTTGGTCGGGTATTTTACCATTTCAAAACTAACTCTGGGGTCAGCTTGTCTTCGCTGTATCTAAAAGGCAATTCTACTAGGAGGCATTTACAGATAGATGTGTGTCCTTAAGTGTTCCTGTAAAGGTAAACCATACACTCTTGCTGCAATGGTGGTTAATGCAGGTGTATTGTGCGCGTAGGACTATCAGTTGCGCACTTTTTTATGCACTTAGTTGTCAACACGAGTTAAACGACGGCACACCTGCATACCTGACCTAAGATTACGAGTGTCAGATTCCTCTCTCTCTCTCTCTCTCTCTCACACACACACACACACACACACACACACACACACACACACACACACACACACACACACACGTTGCGGGCACGTCACATGTTCGTATGGAGACACAACGCGCTGCTGGGTCAAGATGCTTCTCAAACAAAGATCCTCTGTTAGCTGAGGAACAGTTACAAGCTTGCCACGTAGGCCTACACTATATCTAAACACTTCCTTGTCTTACTCTCTAGCAAACTTCCTGACTGAAACTCAGTGACATACTCATGCAACTGTCACTGTGAATCTACAGTCAAACATCAATACCATCAATGTCATAGACCGAAACACTGCCCACTGTCTTTACAGTTCACACTGTAGATTCTACTCTAACAGTCTTGAACTTGTCCTCCTCCTTTTCCTCGCTGCTATTTTCGTACAGAGGTTCTGCATTTGATGATGGCTCAGCTTTAGACTCGTCATCTGCAGACTGTTCACCAGTAACGACTTTGTCTTTTGAAGCAACAGGGTGCAGGTAGTCGTCAGGTGGAGGTGATGGTCTTCCACATGGTGCAGGTGGCGGAGGTAGTTGTGCACCTGGTACATAACAAAGACATATAACGAGTCACAAGATTTCGTGTTGGGTATGCCATAGATTTCACAAAACTTTGTCTCAAATACTTTGATAATACTTGCATAATATTTGCTTTCTAATTTCTCGTAATTGAACATGCATTTGGCACGGTCATATCGGGTTTTTTCTCAAGGTTGGGTAAAGACACTCACGCTGAACTCACTGAACGCTGAATTCTGGCAATGTTTCCTAAAAGCACAATGGAATGTCGATGACGTTTGTATCGCTGTCGTGTCATTATGCTTAGCTTATCAGCTTCTGTAAATCGCAAACAGTGTAGTAGCAACACAAAAAAACATTATTCAACCAGTAATACAAAACTCAGTCAGGAGACATATTAAGCAAGTACCTTGTTGCTCCTCGGCGTCCTGAACATCCTCATACGCATGAGATTTCTGACTTGAACTACTGCTGGACCTCTCCTCGACTTGTACATCTACAGCCGCTTGAGGCACTGGGACAGGCACCATCTCTACATACGCCGATGCCTGGTCAGCGGATCTCCTGGCTGAAATAAAAAGAATACTAATGTTAAGCTGGTACCCTGTCTGATGCCTGTTCTGTTCTCTATTTATCAACGCACAATGCGTGCACTGATGTTCCAACTGTGCTTTTTCAAAAGCCATATGCAGCTGACGTTTTTGCAAGCTTAAAAAATAGAGTACAAATATAAAAAGACGTAAAACAAATGATAACTGACACCCAGTCGCACAACAAAATTAAATAACAAATGACATGTAGCCAGATTCTGATTGACAACTCGGCGCAGTCAGTCACAATGCACCAGCACTCTGTCAGACAAATCACACGTGTTGGATTGCCTGTCGGAGTATCCGAGGGTTTCCTGCCAGAACGTCCTAATAGTATCTCTCCTGGCAATAGGGAAACACAGTAAACCGATGACGCCATTTTGTAGGGACAAACATTACGTGAATGTTTTTCATCTTAAAAATTAACCTTTTCCCCCATCATATTACGTCAAGGACTTACAGTGTTGTGACATCGCACGGCAGAAAGAAACTAGATGGGTTACCGTGGAGAATCAGACAGCGTTCCCACGGGCTACACGTTAAAAACAACAATATAAATCAACACACCTCTCCTAACACACGTTACGCTGACAGTGACAACAGCTACCAAGATAATGACGACGCCGGCGATGTTCGCTCCGATGATGATGACGATTCTGTGGTTTGTTACATCAGCTACAACCAGACTGGTAACATCTTTGTCAGACAAACCATTGACATCAGAGGACATTGATGGGTTCGTGACCAATTTTACGTCAATTGTTGATGTGTCTGCGACTGAATCACCTGAAAAGAGAAGTTTGACTGTGGCTGACACTAATCCATAAAAGCGTTTCGGTTTCTTTTTTTTTTCTTTTTCTTTCTTTCTTTCTTTCTTTCTTTCTTTCTTTATCTCTTCTGTGTGTATCAATAACTCTGTTCCTACCGCCACCACCGAAAATGTCACCACATCCGGTATGCTGAACGTACTTTTCACACACACACACACACACACACACACACACACACACACACACACACACACACACACACACACAGACACACACACACACACACACACACACAGCGAAACCAGAGAGAGAGAGAGAGAGGGTGGGGGAGGGTGTTTGGGGGTTTAACGTCCTTTTCCACCACATAGGAGAGAAACTTGAAACTTTATTTGTCAACGGTAAAAGACATAGGTCCAGTGGTCCAGTTTTCATTCTTGCCGTTGCTAATGCTACACACACACACACACACACACACACACACACACACACACACACACACACACACACACACACACACACACACACACACGCGCGCGCGCGCGCGCGCACGTACACTATCTACGTCCGCTCACAGACAGGACATACAAAAGGATATAGGTGTCAAATGCAAGACACATGGAGAGAGAGAGAGGTATGTGTGTGAGTGTGTGTCGGGGGAGGGGAGGGGTGTTATGTGTTACCTCCAGTGAACCTGAGTTCGAAGTCGAGATGACCTTGCCCAGCATCATTGGTCAGTATCAGCCGCCACTGTCCTTCGTCCAGTTTCTCCACAAGGAGCGACAGTCTCATGTCCGGCGGTAAGCCCTCCAGTGAAATGGAACTGGAGGACAAATCAACGAAGACTGTTATTATCATTGCATCTTTCCTAGCCGAAAACTATTATTTCAATTACTGTCGCTAAAGTTACAACATTGACCACCTTGTATTTCAAACAAACAAAATTGCGTTCTGCGAGTGGTTCATACGTTTGTGGGTTTGCGTTTTGCGTCGGATTTGTTGTTGGTATCGTCTGGTTGACAACACGTATTTCTAGCCTCCTATTGTGGAAACGCTGCATACCTTGAACAGTTCCTTTTCCTTTCTGACACAGTGTTTTTCTCACTAGCCAGAGGGATGAGCCAGCATTCCTGGATCTTTGAAGAATGTGCTCGCAGAAGAAACCTCAGCTTCTCGTCTTGTCCAGGGAAGACCGAAAGCGCATTCAGAGAGCGAGGGCCGATCTCAGGTGCACCTTGGGGCAAAAAAGGCCAATTCAATACGATAATAAATAGCATCTGTTATTAAAGTCACCTAGTATTACCGTTGGTATTACCGGGCATCAAATAATGATGACAAACGATATTAATTCTAAAATTCATGCTCTCACAGAACATAGCAAAAGAGGACATGCCAGTGAGCAACGTAACTAAATAATTAGAAAACAAAAAATAAAAGAAAAATGTAACACATTTCCAAACCGATAGTTTCTTTTTCATTTTGATGACAGCTAAGTTTTAAGTAGTGTGACACTTGGACGAGACGCAAGAAAACGCATCGTACTAATTACATTGCATCTTACTTTTTTTAAAAATTAAAAACAAAACCTTACATCTGACCAACAATGTCGCGGTTTTGTTTTCACTTGCAGCGGAAGCCTCGCATCGGATAGTGCCTGCATCTTTACAGTACACTTTCGGAATCACGTGCTGAAACTCTCTGTCTTTGTACGGGCCCGTGGCTATCTCGGTTTCGTGTCTGTCCAAAACGCGAACAAAGGTCGGTGGGTTGCCATCCTCCCAGCTGCAGACAAAAGTGACGGCGCTCTCTACCTCCACCGGGCCAAGCACTCTGCGTCCTTGCAGATCTGTTAAAGCTAAGTCCGTGACGCGGGGAGGGTCTGAAAACAATGAGTACTTTGACTCCTGATGACTTCAAACAAACTTCTAATTATCTACCCCACCTTCCCTCCTGTACCCCCTCCAATATGGAATCGTGTGGCTCATCGGCTTGAGCGTCTGACTGAAAGTCACTCGTTCAAATCCAGAAAAGGCGAATATTTGTACAGGCGCTTTTCAGTGTTGACCTGAACCCCCCCCCCCCCCCCAATCAACGTTTACCTCCAGCGCTGCATCTTTCTTGTTTTCTTTCAGATGACTTAGGAGCTTTTTAACATTACATTAACAGAAATACTGAATTTACCACTTCATCCAAACAACGCTGTAAAAAGTCGTTTCCGTATTGACAAGTCTTTTTTTCTGTTTTTGTTGCATGTTTTATTTCTAGTGCCGATGGCAAGCGAAGCAAGTGGTTATATTTTGAATGTAAGAGGGTGGGTGGGTGCGTGTTTGGGAGTTTAACGTCCTTTTCCACCACATACGGGTGACATCAAAGGCGGGGCAACGATGAAAAAGTCAGCACAATATTTGGCCCAAGACGGGATTCGAACTCACGACCCAAACATTGGAAGTCCAACGCTCTACCATTCCGCCCACGGCTCCCCCTGAATGTAAGAGAGACGGACTATACAAAACAAACTGCGCAGTGGTGCATAGATCAATATTGTTGTAGCCTGACGTGTTTGTGTACCTGATATGTGCCCAGCATATCGCTACGAGCATACTGCGCTGGAGGAGAGTGCAAAATCGACCACAGAGAGAGAGAGAGAGAGAGAGAGAGAGAGACTCAACAAAAATATTTGTTTTCAAGTCAGCCAGTGCGCTCGTATCTTGTTTGACGCAATGACCTAGATCGGTTTTGTTGGGCAAGTTCAGAACGTGCTTGGCAAAGTGCCAAAATATGTGACTCGAATAATTATCTCTTCAAAGGTACGTGGTGCTGATACATCTTGTGAACACACACACACACACACACACACACACACACACACACACACACACACACACACACACACACACAGAGATAAGGGGGTGGGGGGTGGAACGTGTGGCTGGGGCAAGGAGGGGGAATAACAATGACGTCAGTCGATTTCTGTGGTCTACTCATTATGACAGCATTATAGGCTAGTTATCCGGAAGTTCTGTTCACGCCATTCGCTGGGCAGGTGAGTCTAGAAAGATATCAGTAGATTATATTTAAAACTTATAATTCCTGGATTTCTCCATATACCTTCTGTTTTGAGTATACATTTGCAGGGTAGTGGAAAGTTTTAATCTAATGATTAAATCTTGACACAATTGTTTTTAAAGTATCTGGACTGATCTGAGCCATCATACTTATGAGCTGTGATCTCAAAATGCGCAATGGGTGGCATCATATGCAAGTCTAATAGTGTCAGTCTTTCTTTTAGCTCCTTACCACTGCTATCTTTTAAGGTTTTATCTGGCGCATTTCAATCTGTCCTTTTGTTTTGGGTTTGATCACTGGTACTTGTTCTTGGTTTTTAATCTTGGTCTCTGCCTGTCCTTTATTTTTTTCTACTCATTTATTATGCATGATGATGGAGATGGGGATGATAGTAAGATGATGCTATGGAGGTCCATATGGTTGTATCACTGAAACTTGCTGCTGCAAAATCTGCCCCGCAACAAAAACGTTGTTGCCTTTTGTAAGAAAGCTTCCTAGTTTGATCAAGACTTCAGGAGATAAGTTCGTGGACAGTGTGTGTGTGTGTGTGTGTGTGTGTGTGTGTGTGTGTGTGTGTGTGTGTGTGTGTGCTCTTTTACTTTTATTGTTGTTCTTACGTAGTGTACATTGAGTGAATTTTTTTTTTAACTTCGGTTTTAGATTGTAAGGCGTCTAGAGCTCGCTCCCCGGGGATAGGCGCCCTATTATTATTATTATTATTATTATTATTATTATTAAAGTGGTGGGAATATGTGCAATGCTGTGTATTTTTATCTGTAGCTGTTTTGACGGGTAGTACGTACGAGTCAGCAGTGTTCCTTTGCTGATCAATGCTCGAACTGGCAAGTGTCCAAAAGAACCTGTTGTGGGATTTTCCAGCCGTTGTTGTCATTGCTATGCTGTTTATTGTTTTCGGTGCTTTAAATGTCTACGCTGCCTGGGGCTAACATTTATTCCTGTTTGTCACAAAGTTTAAACCGCCGAACAACGTTGAAGCTTAGACAGCTGAGGGGGAATGCACGTGTGTTTCTAAAGGTTTTCCTGATTTTTCACGTACATCTTTCTGGTTTGTCTGAATTCTTGGGTTCACGTATGTGAGGACGGAGCGACTGAGGTCGTCATGATTCATTTCTTCCACGCCTTTCTTGTGCTGTCTGTTCATCAGATCATGATTATGCTAGTGTGTAGCCGATACGACACTATATTCTAAAAGATAATAGATTTTGTCTTCCAAGTCAGCAAGTGAAATTTTGTTATGGTGGGGGAGGGGAGAGAGAGTGAGGATGAGATGGGTACTTACACAGGATATCAAAGAGCACTTCAGTAGGTTTCAGATTGTCGTTGTTTGAGGACCATTCCCATACAGCGTTGTCCATCCGATCCACTGTGTGAGTGAGTAGATATTTTCTGGGCTCCTCCGTGCAGACACATTTCGCCAAACGAATCGGGTAAAAACAAGACTTGTTCTGGTGTAGAATTGCACATTGAACTTCCGTGAACTGTGCAATTCTGGACACTTTCAGTATAAAGTCATTTGTAACATCGCAGTTTTTCTTGATTTTTAATTCAAAAGGTAGAGTCACCGTGCTGTTTTCTTCGGCGGTCACCACTGAGCCGTTGAGGATCGGGAATTCGAAATAAGCACCTGCAATTATATATCAATGTGAGTTACCCCCCCCCCCACACACACACACACACGTCAGTGTTAATCAAGCTTTTGCACAGGGCAACAGCCTCGGTGGATCAGGCTTTTCAAATGAAGAAGAAAAATATTATCAACACAGGACGAGCTAAAACTCACATGATTCCTGTGACGAAACTTTGGAAAACAGCAACTCGGATGCGTACAGTAATGCACAGATTTGTAAAAAGCAAATCATTGGTCTGTGATAAAAAGGTCTGTATTCTACGACCATCTCCCCTTGAATGTGTGGCTTAATCTCAATTTAGAAATTTTCAATTTAAGAACGTTATGTCGAAGCACAGACACACGTTGCCTTTGTTTCCTGTCAAATTGTGCACGAGTAAATTCTTGAGTTGTATTCCGGTTAGAAAGAAGGATAGGGAAGTATATGTGATTGCGCCTCTGTGTGTGTGTGTGTGTGTGTGTGTGTGTGTGTGTGTGTGTGTGTGTGTGTGTGTGTGTGTTTGTGTGTGTGTGTGTGTGTGTGTGTGTGTTCAGAGGAAGGGAGGGGGTAATTGGTCATTTGTTTGTGGCTGATTTGATGCTTATTGTTCGTTTCCCAGTTTATACCTGATTTCATCAAAGCAAAAGTTTTCTCAGTTTAGTTAGCATTTCTCGTACAAAATATCACCCGAGGGTCGCAGAAGCCTAATTTGTCATTCGAAAGTGGGCTTTGCCACTGATGACACTGGCTACCCAGTGAACTTCGGTAGCGTGAGATATGTGTTGATATTTTCCTCCAAGCGGTCGAAATACCTCTACTCTCTAAATATGTCTTTCTGTCTGTTCCCCCCCCCCCCCCCCCCATTCTCTCTTTCTAACATCCATGTTTTATCGCTGATTTATCAAAAATCAAACAACCATAAAAATACAATGAAATCTCCATATTTGTTTTGCAGGCAATGACTTCCAAAGTGCCAGTGGTCCTGCTCATAGGTTTGTGGATAATAGGAAGTGGTAAGAAAAAAATGACCGTTTTCTTTGGTTGGTTTTGTCTGTCTATCACTAACCTCCAAACAAGTTCAAAGAGCATGGGGTGCCGATCATATCCGACGTGAACGCATGTAAACACATTGATACAGAAAAGCGCTAGACTGCTTCACACTGAACTCCATCGAACTGTGAAATCTTTCACAGACAGCGACTTGCTGTGGAGGTCTTGTCAGTAGGGTGGGACGTTTCGGACAGTATCACCCGAAGCTTGGCGGAGGGAATCATGTCGTACACCGCGCGCAGGAGGTGGGCAGGGCAAGGGAGGCAATCTGAAACGGACGAGAAGAGGCCACTGTCAACCAGCCATGGGTAGATTGTCAAGAGTAACGCCGGCAGAATTCAGAGATTGGTTTGAATGAAAATCATGAATTTTTGGGTTATGAATAAGAATACTGTTTTCGAGACTATCATGATTTGTTTGTAAAGGAGAGTTTTCTCAAAATGTTTTTTTTTTTAATTTTTATTAATTTTTTTACATCTATGAACGTTAGTTAAAGAAATATATCCGCAATGTGCTCTGCAAATAAGAGCAATAAGATTACAACAACAACAACAACAACAACAACAACAACAACAAATATATTGTAAAAATACGACTAGGCAAGAAATACTGAACAATTGTCAGATCTACTCTTAAAAGAAACATTCATGAGATGTATTTCAATCCCAAATACATTTGATAGTCAACAGATTTTGAAAGCCAAACTGAAGTGATTAATGTGTCACAGTCACTTGTTTTCAGGAACATGTACACACCTTCTGATGACATCATGTAGTGTCAATGACAGACAAGGATCCACTACGGTGACCTGTTATTTCAGTGAAGACATTACACAATCTGAGCTTGTCAGTGGCATTAACGTGCAGCGTTACGACATTAACGGATCGGATGGACGTGCAGGTATGCGTAAAATGGACTGTTCATTCTACGATCTAACGCACAATCCCCAATGGGAACTTATCAGTGTCTAGGATTTTTTTTAAAAACAAAGGAAACACACACACACACACACACACACACACACACACACACACACACACACACACACACACACACACACACACACACACACTGTCCACGAATTTATCTCCTGAAGTCTTGATCAAACTAGGAAGCTTTCTTACAAAAGGCAACAACTTTTTTGTTACGGGGCAGATTTTGCAGCAGCAAATTTCAGTGATACAACCACATGGACCTCCATAGCATCATCTTACTATCATCCTCATCTCCATCATCATGCATAATAAAAATTGTCCCAGCTTCCGAGTGACCTGGGAGGAACACCACGGGAGCTGACAAAGAGTTGGGGCAGCAAAAAAAAAAAAAAAAAAAAAAAACTGGATCCACTATGGTTTAGCGGATCTAGTGTCTTCGGTAGGTCTTACAGACTTGAAAGAAAAAAGAAGCACCGACAACCAAAACTGACAACAAAATAGCACGAAATAAGGAGAAACAACTTTAAGGGATGGGGCCATTCCTCCTTCTTTTTCATCTCCACAGCTCCGGTGTTGGATTGCTTTTGGTTTGACCGAGGAAAAGGTCTGACGTGTGCAAATGGAAGTGACGTCTCTTGGCACAGCGATGTGACGGATCAGCTGACCGTGTCGCTGACCACACCAAAGGAGGGCAAATATCTATGTCATGTCACAGCCCAAAACATCATCGTGGATCCGAACTTTTGTTCTCTTGAATTAAAAGGTAGATACATTGTTTAACTTTGGGAGTATCTATATACACATATTATCAAACAACATGTAAAAATAGTTACACCGCTAAACATTCTGGTTTTGAACGAACATAGTTGTGATTTATAAATGGTGTACATTCTTGAGCAACGAATGAACAGCCTGTCACCGGTATCTGTGCCAGACCTCATAGGTACAATAACAACCATGCAATTATAATACAAGCTATACGAGATTTTTGTGTGTGTTTTGCTTTGTTTAACAGAAAAGAATGCTGGAGATCATCCAGA
Source organism: Batillaria attramentaria (assembly GCA_018292915.2). Lineage (NCBI taxonomy): Eukaryota > Metazoa > Mollusca > Gastropoda > Batillariidae > Batillaria > Batillaria attramentaria. The sequence continues at coordinate 126,678 of JACVVK020000632.1, forward strand.
TAAATCAGACAAATCACAACTTGAGGATGGTGAGTTTGCTCTGTGTGTGTGTGTGTGTGTGTGTGTGTGTGTGTGTGTGTGTGTGTGTGTGTGTGTGTGTGTGTGTGAAACAAGTAAAATGAGACTGTTCCTAAACAATCTTTCAGAATGAATTCCATCCTATGTTATTTAAAAAAGGTAGGTTTGCTCTAAACAGCTCTGTGATTAAACAGGTCATAAGTTAGGAAGTTAGTTGAGGTATGTCTGCATTAAACAGGTCTGTAATCAATTTTTATATCATGCAGGCAAGAATCTGTGTGATGACGGACATGGCACGGTTGGTTGGGTCTTTGTTGTGTTATTCATCACACTGACCATCGCTGTGGTGCTTGCCTGTGTTTCAATCTTTCGAATCCCTCAAATTAGGTAAGTCTAAAGGCTAGACATTTTCATTACGCACATCATGCTGTGTTTATTCATTGCATTATCACAAGTTTTTCTCGTCTTACTATTGCACAACTCACTACTCATCAATAGATTTTTGTCACGTTAAATTATTTTACCTACTAAGATTGTTTAGCAAAATGGCCCAAGAGAGAGGAGTGTGTTCGTTATGCTTGCGTTGTCTTTGGAAACTTTGTAACTTGCATTTATTGCAGGGTTTGCATGTTGAAAATGCTGCGCCAGCCTGATGACAAGAAAACTGCAGACAAACAAGACTGTGTAACACCGCTGACGATTTAAATGAATAATAAGGAACCAAAGCTCGCTATTACATGGAAACCCTATTTCCTAACCTGTTGAAGTTATCGGTTTTCTTAGATGACGTGTTGGCTCTAAAGCTATTAGAATGCTATCTATGAAAAGCTTGATCTTCATTTTGACATAAGAGTTTCATTACTTGTGACAAACTGTCAATGCGCGATACGAAGTGATACCAAATTTTGCCCTTTCCATTAGCGAGTCTGACGAGAAAAGTCAGTGTAAAACAAAAGAAAACTGTTCATGTTGGTCGGCCAGTCTTACAAATGTTGATAGGAGAATGTTTTCTATAAACTGAAATCCACGAAGAATTGAAACGGCAAAACGTTACAGTACGAAAAAGAGAAGATTGTACTATTTAGACACCATTCTACCGTCCACGTTTCAAATGTTAGTATTCGAGCATAAGTACAACTCACGTTCATCTTTAAGAAAACTGATTTTTTTCCAACAGCGCAAGGGTTTTTTAATTCCCATGTTTTGCTAGCAATGACATACTGTCACAATTGCCAGAGTTGAAGCAGTCTTTTGTATCACTCCTCTGTGATTGAAAAGGACGCCAAACCTGCACACCAACAGGTTTGAAAATTTTGTTTTCTCTACAGTAATGAACTTATATTTTTACACCGTCGAGCGTACCTTGTGCACGTTCTGGGTTAACTGTATTTTATCACATCGATACTTTGTATAGAGCATGTTGTACTGCATCTACACACCCTTTACTGTTGCCACAAATGTCTTACCTGACTGCACCAACCTGGCAGTCTTGTAAAATGCAGAGCGCACCCTGGTGTTAACTGTATTTTATCACATCGATACTTTGTATAGAGCATGTTGTACTGCATCTACACACCCTTTACTGTTGCCACAAATGTCTTACCTGACTGCACCAACCTGGCAGTCTTGTAAAATGCAGAGCGCACCCTGGTGTTTTCTTGTCTAGCCGAACCAATATTTTGGCCTAAAGTTTGTTTCTTCACACGCTACATGTCGGTATATATCAAGACCGTACTTTTTTTCGAATAAATACGTGTAAAAAAATGAGCGAGACAAGATTTATTTCAAGAAGTGAGAAGGGGGGAGGGGGAGGGGAGGATGGGGAGGGTAGCTTGTTTAGTTTAGCCGGACAAGTAAACAACCAGATTTCGGTTGTCGCCACTGCATTTAATGGACAGTTCTTTTGTGGTTATCTGAGTGTCCAGGTCGCATTCGTATCATGCAAATGTTCTCATGTCACTCGTATTTTGCCTTGTATTTTATTTCTCGTGGTGTGTCGGTTGTACAAAGCATGCTGTAATGGATCTGCACACCCTCCATTGTTACCCCAGTAGTCTAATCAGACTGTCGACTCAGTTTGGCAGTCTGGTAAAATGCGGAGCGCGCCTGTCGGGTGTTTTTTCTTGCCTGGTTGTACTAACGTTTCTTCTTAACGTAAAATTCGTCTCTTCATAAACTTTGTCAGTTTAGGAATGTGCACGTGAATGCAATTATTTGGGCTTAAGATCTCTGATGGAGAAAAAAAAACAACATCATTACAGCAAAGTATTTAAAGATTCGATACAAAAACATTGAGGACTAGAGTTAAGGTTGCGCAAAACTAAAACCATACACACTTAACATAATGTGTTTCGTAACGGCAGAAAAGAGGAAGAAAATCGCTCAGACAATCCAATGTGCGAGGTTGCAGAAATTAGTGAACAATAATTAAATTATAGTAACTGTTTAAAAAAAAAAGAAGTTACATTTTGTCCGAAGTTTCGGCTAAAGACTTCAATGAGAATTAAGCTTTCTTCTTCGAGGATAAAAAGGAGGATTTTCAGCCTGGCAAGTAAAAACCCAGATTTCGGCTGTCGCCACCACATTAAGTAAACAACGTATTAGTGATTAACTTTGCATTTGTGTACATCGCACATACCATTTGGATGTTCTTAGATTAATTGCATTTTACTAAATGTCTGTTTCATTTTGTTTCTGTTGTACATTATACTATTATAGGCTGGATTTCCGGGGGTAGGGGGAGGTGACAGAAGAAAGTTGTAGCCCAAGGCCGAAGGCCGCGGGCTACAACTTTCTTCTCTGTCATCTCCCGAAAACTACACCTAGGGCCCTACTCCCGAAAACCAGCCTATAATAGTTTTGTTTTCATTTCCATCTCTGAAAACTGAAGTTTAAAACCAATATTTTGGAAACAGTTAATAGCTTCTCCCTGCAAGCTTTGTTGGCAGAAGTAAATATATGAGGCGCCATTTGCACGAAGCAGACCTGAGGCCGAAGCTCCTGGCTGAATAGAATATCGCCGCATTGTTTGTGCGTTTAGCACGTACGAAACTGCTCAAAAGGTGTCACCTCAGTTTCCTAAACCTACCTTAATGATTAGACTTAGTTCTTAAAGCCGAGTTTTTGCGTAAAGCTGAGTTGTAAAACCAAGCTTCAGCTTTGGTGCACAGCTACAAAACGGTTTGCTGCAAACGTCACTCCATGTGAACTTGAAATCGGGGAATGGCGGCTTCCTGCTTGAAAATTTCCCTTGGCTTCTTTGGTATAGATATGTACGTGAAATGTTTATTTCGGTGTCTGGGCAGCTGGTCGTGTTCATCTGCGAAACGTTTGCGCAATTTCTATTCGTTCTCTGATCAGTTGCTTGCTCCAGAGTTCTACCAGTATCACTGTGCTGGAACAGCTATCTGCCGCTGCAGAAATGATCACAGTAGCAGACGACTTCCCGTTTGGCGAATCTTTTGCTGGATTTGCTAGGTCTGTGTCCACAAATCGGCAAAAAACGGTCTGTGTAGGAGCATGCTGATATTTAGTGATAGTTATAAAATGATTTCAAATCAGTTACCTACTGTTTGCATGTAATCTTCGGCTGAGCTATATCCGAAACGATTTCACGGCTTCCCAGCAAGAAAACAGTAGACGAAAGTCAAGCGCTCATCGGACCGCAGCTGATTGGCTGTTTTACCGCAGTGTCAAGGGCAGTGATTTTTTTTTTTTTAAGCCTGATAGGCTTTAGATAGGGACTCGGGCATTGTTTACGTGGGTATAACCTTTTGTTTACCAAAATATCTTTCGACCTTTCCCTTGGAGGTACATCAAGGGCTGCCCCATGGCTCTCCGCCAATCGCTGTAGGAGAACGAAAATGAAATGAAAACAAAGCATGTTGTACTGCATCTGCACACCCTCCACTGTTTCCACAGTTGTCTTTCGTGACTGTCAACCCAGGCTTACTGTTAGATGCAATGCGGAACTCGTCCTGGTGGTTTCTAGTTTGGCTGTAGTAAAATGCTGCTTCAGTACATCTCTACACATACTTCAAGTTCACTCATGTACACGTGAATGTACACGGTTCGGGCTGTGAGATCTATGTGGAAAAAAATCAGCATTTAGCAAAGTAAGTATGGATATTTATCGGTAGGGTTAGCAATGCCCATAACGGTAAAACTAAGCTGAAGGTTATATAGTCGTAACAGAGTCAGTGGTAGCGAAAAGTGAAATAAAATCGATACCGAAATTTTGCTATAAGAGCTTGTAACACGGACCAAACAATGATTCATTTTCAGTAACTGTTTTATAACGTTACATTTTGTCAAAAAGAACTCGTAAAACTAGATAGGACAATAGAATTATTTATTAGAGATGAAATGGGGAGGTTTCAAGGATACAGCCTGACAGGTATACCACCAGATTTGGATGACTCCCCCAACATTTTATGGACAGTCCGTTTGTGGGTGTGCAGATTGCATTTGTATATATCGCACACACATATCACGTTTTTTCTCTTGGGTTAATTTATCACGTCGTTGTTATTTTGTTTCAGTTGTACAAAGCACGTTGTGCTGAATCCGCACACACCCCCATTGTTACCCCAGTAGTCTTACCAGATTGGCAGTCTGGTAAAATGCGGTGCACGCCCGTTTGGTGTTTTCTTGTTTGGTTGTACTACACGCAAAGTTTTGGGCGTAGAACCTGTTTCCAAATTTGGCTGGGGGGTGTGTGTGTGGGGGGGGGGGGGGAGGGGTCCTTCATTCAGTAAGTACTTAGCACAAACTAGCAAGAGTGTTTACCGTTAGGGTCAGGGTTTAGGAAGAAGCATACCTTCGAAGTTACAGACGACAGGGTCCTGCAAACAGCGAACGGCCAGACAGACTGGAGTGTATTCACCTGATTTACTCTTTCAGTTAGTAGAAAGGAACGGCTAACCACGGTTGTTTAAAGCACACTGTTTTCATCTTAGATGAACAGAATAGAGCATTAATGATACTGAACAGCGGTTCTTTCACAATAAACTAGGACATGGAAGGTATGTGTGTGTGTGTGGGGGGGGGGGGGGGGAGGGGGTAGCGGTATGTGCAGCCAGACAAGTAAAAAGCCAGATTTCGGCGGTGGCCGCCGCATTTTTTTGACAAGCCGCCAGTGAAGGACCCCTTTGTGTAGCTGCATTCGCAGCATCAAGACATTCGCTTTGTTCCACAGAATGCATTCGCATTTCTTTCTTTGTAAATGCACTAGCTTTACAATTCATTGCTTGCTTTTGGTGTCATCTGTCTTAAATATAGGGATGCCATTTTTGGTCTCATTGTTCTCACTGTATTTGGTTAAATGTAACAATTCCTCGAGTTCTTGTCATCCAAGGTTATATCGGACTATTAAACATCTCTATGCTGCTGGTTTTATCTGAGTTTTGAGCTCGTTATTCTTTCCACGTGAAATGTGTGAAAGTACTTACCTACCTAACTCTATTAACAGCTTAATAACTCACTCGCCCATTGGCTACTCGTGATGCAAAGCTATTATCCTTTGTCAAATTAAGTGCACACGCACTGTCGGCATTACTTTTCCTTTTTAAAAGAAAACACATAAAATGATTTATGAAATGCCAGAAAAACTAACGTCAGTTTGTGGTTTTTGAATACAGTTTCCTCGAGTAATTCTCTTTCAGACAGAATAAATCAGGAAACAAAATTTCCAGGTTTGCCCTAGTCTAATCGAGCAGACTACTGTTGAACTGATTCGCAATTATCCAATAATCCACTAGAATACTACAGTTATCACGACATGTACACTGCACACTACAATGATTTTTTTTTTTTTTTTTTTTTTTTTTGGGGGGGGGGGGGGGGGGCAGTTCCTGTTATATAAATAATTCAGGACTACGCACACGCACACGCAAAACTGAGAAATATATCACACTAAAGAAAGGCGCGTTCCTCAGAAAAACAGCTGTCGGAAGAAATACACGTTCCTGAGAAATGGAGCTACCCAGCTTTGCATGTGGGCGGAGCATAGAAAGAAGGGGCGGAGCCACGCGTATGACCCCAACACGGGGTCAGGACCAATGCACGCCGCGACAGTAGTGTACAATACGCGGATAGCTGCGTACAGAAGGACATTGTGGGGTGTGTTGTGCTTTGGAATGCGATTGATATCTGCGCATGCGCAGAAGCAAACAGCTGTTTTGAATTGAAAGATTAGCAGGTCGACAACCGCTGCGGGCATGTTCATGTGTGCAAACAAGAATTGTCTTCTGATTCATGTACGTAGTATGTCACAACGGCAAACGAGCACAAGCAAAGACACAATGAAAAACACTAAAGTAACATTATTTTAAAAAGTACTCTCTCTCTCTCACACACACACACACACACACACACACACACACACACACACACACACATATATATATATATATATATATATATATATATATATATATATATATATATATATATATATATATATATATATATATATATTGCGAGGTTTCAAAACCACCAATATAATTATGAAACGTCAATAATGTATCTGCTACATGTTATCAATTACACAATGTCTTTTGATTTAAACAAGTTTATTGCAATACACGCTGTAAAAGCATAACAGATCATGGGCATGAACAACAACACACACAAAAATCCGCTTGGTTGAGCTAGAATATTTTTTTTAACCCCGCGACTTCTATATTTCGGTTCATCCTGATAATAAACAAGATGGCCACTGACCAGCCCAATATGTTGTTTCCATTTAATCACCTGCTGTCGTCACGGTCGTTCTTTTGTAATGCCATGTATTCGGGAGGACACACACACACACACACACACACACACACACACACACACACACACACACACACACACTACACTCTCTCTCTCTCTCTCTCTCTCTCTCTCTGAATGGAAACAACTGACTTGGCTTGTCAGACCAATCTTGGTTTTGGAAGAGAGACGTCAAGTTGTTTTCTTTGAAATCTATGACGTTTTCCTCATTGGGATGACGCATAATACATTTGACGTAATAAATTTGACTCGGATACAATTCTTGCAATGAAAGCAGCCCCATGAAAATTGAAGTGTTGCTGCTGCGCAGTGTAAAGATCGAATTTATACCGGCTCAATGTGTTTAACAGACAAGTCTGCGCGGCGAACGTTTTTTCACTGTGTGTTATGTCTGCTGCGCGCGCGCGCACACAGACACACACAGACATACGCGCGCGCGCACGCACGCACGCACGCACGCACGCAGACTTGCGCGAGCCGCGTTTGTGCATGTGCTCCATTGAGACCTATGTGGTGTTCTCTCACTCTACTATGCTACTGAGTGAGAGTCAGTGGGAAAAACAAAGCTCACTACATCAATGAAACTCCCGCTTTCCCCGTCTACAAATAGAGAACTTCCGAAAAGTGACGACACACCCCCACGTCAATCAAACATGACGTCGGCAAACTGACGCTGATACAGTTTTGCGTCAGTGCGCGTGTGCCTTTTCTGCGATGTTTGTGAGGCGTGTGGCTTGTGTAAAGGAAATGTGCTTCGAGTACAAATTTTCGAGTCAACTGACGACAACGGCTGCAGTGAATTTTTCTAATTTTTTTGTATATTTTTTATGGCACCCCAGGCTCATTATCTATGTATAGTAGGAGCGATTTTGAGATCTAAAGTGTGTTCACCAGCACTTTATTCAGGTACGGCTTACGCCAAAAGTATAAAAGCGACAACCTCCAAAATTCACTCAGTTGAGAGTCCGTATTCATGCTATCTATGTCCCAAAAATGGAGTGGTTTAGGTAAATATTACACCTTTAAACGCCAGAAAGCCACTTTTTTTGAAAAGGGCGATAACTCGCAAATCATGTGTGCAATCGTACCTGGATCGGGCCTTCTTATTCAACAATCTTGATTCATTTAGAAATCCCAAATTTGAAATCGATCGGTTCAGTATTTTCGGAGAAATAGGCATCTGAACTGGGTTCACATGCAATGTCAACTCAGGCTCAGTTTACATGAAAACTATAAGAGCGACCATTTTCTAGTAGTGATTCTGTTCAGAGTCCGTATTCAAGCTATCTACTGCCAAAAAATTGAGTGATTTAAATAAATATTACGCCTGTACACGAAAGACAACCAACTTGTCTCAAAAGGGCAATAACTCCCAAATCACTTAAGCAATCATCACACGCTTGAAACGTCTAATGTAACATTTTGATATATTTGGATACCCCAAATTTGAAGCCATTCGGTTGAGTATTTTCGAAGAAACGGGCCTGGACACAATTCACACACGCACACACGCACACACATCCGCACAGACGGCACTCACTGAGGAGGAGAAGTGCGTTCGGAACACCATACGCGTCAGCATCGATGACACAAGTTTTCTTACGTCATTGTCAGAGTTACACTTGCAAAATCGTCTCTGCGGGAGATCGGCAGTGACGTGCGTTTGTACCACAGATGCTTGCCTATGAACGTGGAAATTTTAGCCCGTCCTATTATGTTGTTTCCATTACTATGGAAACAACATAAAAATAACAACTGTAGTAGTCGTGTTGTAGTACTACCGGTAGTGATAACATCGTATTGGTCTGGATCCGCTTAGCGAAGATTGCAACGGCTATCAAAATACAGGTAGGAAGATAAATTGGCTTGAAGCCATTAACTTAGTCAGCTGTTTTTTTTTTTTTTTTTTTTTTTTTGGTTTTTTTTACTTTCTTTCTTTTTTGACAAATATATACAATTATTGACAGACATTAACATTATCAGCATTGCATTCTACGTGAGACATGTTTTTCTGTTGATAGTTATCTGATACATGTGTTCTAAAATACTTCCTGCTACAGCAATATCAAACACAAACACTCAGAAAGAAACACTGTCTGCCTTAAGTTAACAAGAGAACAATTATCGTTTCCAGTCTGTTCATCTGACTCATGTATGAAATGTTTCCTGGTGTGGAGAGTGATTCAGAGTCACACCCGGAAACTTTGCTGGACTTGACCCATGTAGGTTCTGCACGTGCGCCTTCGTGAGAATTCCTGTTAATGCACAGAGGGTACATTCAGGCTAAACAGGCAACAGGACATAATTGTATTAAACTTTGCACCACAAGCCTTTCATCTGAGTGCAACTGAAATCAGGTACATAGGGATGAAAACAATCATTTTCAATATATGTACCAATGAAAAAAGTTTCATCGATTAATTAATCCCCCCCCCCCCCTTCTCTCTCTCTCTCTCAACAAAGAGTGAGGAGTAGTGGGGGTGGGGGTGGGGGCAATCTAGAGGACGTATTGCTGTAGCAAGATCTGATCAATGTGTGATCTATGACTTAGTGAGTTGCAACAAGTTGGGGTTTGTTGGTTGCTTACTTCTATTCAACTCGTTCAGGCAGGCTTGGTTTAATTTCCTTTGTACGTAGGTGATGAACTTTTCGTGTTGAATGATGAATAAACGTTTTCGTTCAGGAATAAATACAATTTCATACTGTCTTTTTAACTAATTTACATAAAAAGGCTTTTTGTACAAACCGTCAATGACACGCATAAAGTTGATCATGAGAATGATAGACGTGTTTCGTTAGATTCATCAATAGCACGACTATAAAAGGCAACAAGTAATCGAAAAAGGAATATACGTACAATAAATTTCACATGTATATTAAGGTGAATTTGAATCAATTGGTAAAATGTATACATTATGGAAGTTTTATGTCCAGTAATTTCACGTGAAGAACACGATCTGGAATATATTAAAACTACAACTTTTTATATTATACATAACTCAATGTGAAAAATAAAGAAATCTGCAACATATTCCGTTAATTGTCAGAGTATGAACACCAAAGAATTGGTTGGCTGACATAACACTCAAGCAAAATAAGCCTTTAAAACACTTGGTTCATATTTGAGAAACTGACAAACACACATTTATTGATGCGAATTGCAAGCGGTCTTCTGTTTGATATTTGTTTCCTGTTCCCAGGGTTATATCTGTATGCTACATTCCTAGTATCCTTCACACATATTTAGTTTGTACAACATCCTACTGGATGGCAGATAAGTCGGTGACACTTGAAACAGTTTTTGAGAAACGTGAACACGCACGCAAAACATGGCCAAAGTCTCAAAATTTTTATGATATGAATTTTATCAGTATGGAAAGATTCAAACTGCAATTAGAAAAACAAATCATACCAAAAAGCAACACCCCCCCCCCAAAAAAAAAAAAAAAAAAACAAACAAAAAAAACAAACAAACAAACAAACAAAAAAACAAAAACAAAAAACAAACAAACAAACAAACAAAAACAAACAAAAACAAAAACAAACAAACAACCCCCCGAAAACAAACAAACAAACAAACAAACACACAAACCGAACAAATGAACAACAACAAAAACCCATAATAGTTCTAAGTGTAATAGTTGTTAGCTATAGTTGTTTGAAGCTGGAATGGACAGCAGACAGTCCATGTACCCGGTGGCCGACCTTTTCACAGGTGTAGCTCAAAACACTAGGCTACCCACCTGGTACTGAATGACGCATCAGAAATGCGGGTAATGATGCTGTCTCTCTTGTGATGAAAGGAAAAAATGAAATACATGACATGGGATTTCATCATTATTCATCTGGGATGTCATCATTATTCATCATTCAATTTTGCATCACATGCCTTTCGTCTTAGAGCATACACAATCTGGTACATGGGAGTGAAAAACTTTTTTTTTTTCTTTTTGGAGAGTGTTCAGGAAAATTGTTCAATGATAAACGGGTACTTCATGTCTGGTTAGATAAGATATTCTGAACAAACTGAACTAAAAAGGAAACTTTCTAATACATGTATTTTTTTTAAAAGAGGTATATATCACAATGTGTAGAAAAAATTCCACTAACACGTTTGTATTATTTAAATATAGCTAATAAAAACAAGAGATCGGCAAATATATAAAATGGCTATGTACATTACAAATTCAATATCTTTTCTGTCGAAATATAAGTTTCATTGATAAACTCTCTCTCTCTCTCTCTCTCTCTCTCTCTCTCTCTCACCAACAAAAATGGTGGTGGTGGGGGGGTCTGCTCTGTTTGAGCTGTGACTATTGTCTGATCTATGATCAGCTTCAACCTTATTGCTGAAGTAACACACAAAAGGTTAATTCAGATGCACGTGTTTCGTCAGGTTTATCAAGAGCATGACCATAATAGGCAACACGTAATCGCGAACGTAAGTGAGTATTTGTTCAATAAATTACAGATGTACATCAAGTTGAATTGGAATCAACTAGTACATATGTACATAAGATGTAAAAATAAAAATGTATAAGTTATGGAAGATTTATATTCAATAATTTGATATGAAACATACAATTTTGAATCAAAGGTATACATTTCTGTCATACTTTAAAACTAAATGTCAAAATAAATAAATCTACAACATTCTCGGTTGTGTCAGAGGATGAACACTGACAAACTGGTTGTCTCATTCAACGCCTATACCAAAAACTAGGTTCATTTTCCAGAAATTGACACACAAATTCATGCACTCAGTATATGTCACTGTGAAACGCATACAATCTTCTGTCCGTTATTTGTTTCCTGTTCTCACGGTTATATTTGTATGCTTCAGTCACCAAGTATCGTTCACACACATTACAGGGAAATATTTCTAATACATTTTGCCGGGTGGCAAATAGGTCGGCGAAACTTGGCACCATCTTCACGATATATGACAACGCAGTCAAAACTATGGCCAAAGTCTCAAACTATCGAGTTATTGCTTTTGAGGAAACATTGAAACTATGTCCCCCGCCCCCCCCCCCCCGGGGGGAGCCGGGGTGGTCGAATGGTAGAGCGTTGGACTTCTAATGCTCGGGTCGTGAGTTCGATCCCGGCTTGGGCCAAATATTTGTGCTGGCTTTTTCATCGTTGCCCCGTCTTTGATATCACCCTATGTGGTGGAAAAGGACGTTAAACCCCCAAACACCCCCCACCCACATTTGTAAGAACAACAACTTTTATGTGTGATAGTTAATTGTTTGAAACTGGAAGGAATAGTGGTCAGTCCATGTAACGGATGAACTTTGACTAGATTAGCTTAAAACAGTACCCAGCGACTTAAGCCACGTTCTCGCATGCAGCATCATAAATGTAGGTTATAATGCCGCCTCTTGTAAGGAAAGGAAAATGTGTTGGGCTCATACTAAAGAGGGACAAAGTGTGATTTGGGACATAAGAAGTTACTGGTATCACTGGAAATACAGAAAATAAGGTTTCTTTCGGAATGAAAATCAATTCTTTGGCAAGGTGCTGGCCTGAGATATGTTTGTTGAAAACTGGCAGTGAAAACGTGGGCTGTTTGAGAAAATGGCTGGTAAAGCGTGATATGAGAGTCATACCTGTAGAGCGAATATTTTTATATGCGCGTTTTTAACACCTTATAGGCTACGTTCAGCATTGAGGGTGGGGTGGGTGTTTGGGAGTTTAACGTCCTTTTCCACCACATACGTGTTCAGCATTGAAACTTTCACAGAAGTTGTACTAGTTGTTTAAGGACCCAAAGTTTACGAAAACGCAAAATTTCCCTAAATCAATTAAACTGATCCACCATCGGTTTTTGCAGTTTTTCTCAAAGTGGATGGTGACTTTGTTTACCCCTTACGTGGGGTCCAGTCACAACTATCAAAGACACAACAAATGTGGTTTCATCGTTATGTACAGCGAACCTCAAGAACACAACCAAAAAGAATGAAATACAGCGATGAATATAAATACACAATTAACTTAGTGATAAGTTTAATAGATGAATAACTAGCTGAGCAGTACACGGAAACAGAGGTACCTGAAGACAAGAACTGCTGTCAATGACGCCAACACCGGTTTTGGTTGCTGTTGTTGTCGTCTATGTCTTTTTACTAAGAGTTGCGAGAATCGAAAAATAACTGACATTCCAGTAAACTCGAAAAGCCAATCGTGTTTATATCTATGGCATTGTGTTCTCATACAGCTGGGGAGAATACCTCACATACTCTGATTCAGTTGTATCGGATTTTGAGTTTTCAGCACACGCGATATCGTCCAAAGTCTCAGCGTTTCTGTCCAGTACCATCTCTGACGCACCAGTATACGTGTTGTCTGCTGTAGTAGTACTGAAGGAAGTTCCTGTAGCACCAACAGGCCTTAGCTGCGTGTTGTGGTAGAAAGGTACAGTGCTGAACTCTGCTCCTTCTTCCTCTGTCTCGTCACGTGACGGTTCTGGGTTCAGGTAGTCGGTCGGCGGGTTTCCAGGTCCATGGCAGACAGGGGGAGGGGGTTCGTCGTCTGAAAGAAAAGGTATTGGGTAATATTGTTATATACGCAAGAATACGAAAAGCAGAGTTCACTGCATTAATTTTACAGTGTTGTGTTTGTCACTGCATGGAAGGGGAGTTTGTGTTGATCTCTAATATGGGGAAGGTGGAAGGGAAATCAGATGTGTTCCCACTCGAAAGTACTCTCTCTCTCTCTCTCTCTCTCTCTCTCTCTTGTATTACCGGCAAATTCGTCTTCGTCCGAAGGAGGTGGAGAATCCGGTACGTAGAAATACTCGTGTACACTTTGTCCAGATGTTTCTTCCTCACGTTCCACTCTTTGTCTTGCGCGCACTGCTCGACTCTCTACCATTGGTAGTTCTTGTACAGGTTGAGGTTGTGCAACAATAACTGTTTGCCGTGCTGTTGATACAATTGAATACACATTATCTAACAATGTTCACACTTATGGAGAAAAGGCATTGCTTAGCGGTTCTATATTCTATAATCTGCATTCTAAAAGTTTTCAGTCAGATCCCACTGCCATTAAGCCAAACCAAACTGTCTTTCGTCAAAAGAGGAAAATCTTGATTATATGCAATCATACACTTGTAGTTTACTGTATTTGATTTCAGAAACAACAAGAACGGCAACGAAATGGGGATATTGTGATGCAAAAATCTAGTAATGTGTACCTTTCATGCCACATATGATGATGAAGGTGACACTGAGCAGCACAACCACAGCAATGCCAGCACCAACGATCATATTGACATCAACTGGAAAGTGATCTGAAAATAAGAATTGTAACCAACTTTAAAGATACCGCTTGACGAGGCTGCTAATATGTTAACCTCAGTAATGTCTTGTCTTGTAAGGTTAAAACGAAACAATGTGCTTTTGATATTGAGGCTGATTTACGAACTGTAAGTCTTGTGGGTATACATTTTCTTAAATTACAAACATTTACCTGACAAAATAGAAATCGCCCCTGAATTGTGTAAATCTAAGTGCTGTTTAATCTCTCTCTCTCTCTCTCTGTCTCTCTCTCTCTCTCTCTCTCTCTCTCTCTCTCACACACACACACACACACACACACACACACACACACACACAGAATTACTGACTGACACGTGTTTCTTTTCTTTCTTTATTAAAGATAAAGCTTGTAGGCAGTGCTGCCTATCTTACAGACTGTCCTTTCGAGTCTACAATACGTATCAATATGCATTAAGAACACATGAAATAACATTCAGTTAATCACACATGAAAAGCAAATTTAAAGTTTGTCGGAAAAGCAGTAAAGGAAAAGTTAGTTTTGGGGGCAATTATCAGCAAGATTGTGTTTTTTAGAGCACCAACGATACTTCATCAAGACTTTGCTGAGGCGTAGAATTAAGTTTGATCTCGTTTTGGTTAGAAGTATGCAGAGTCGTGTCGACGGCAAATAGTTCAACAACAGCAGTAGTAGACAAACGGTAGATCATTGATATTGAAAAGGAGAGGTCCAAACATTGTTCCCTGGGCGACGCCATATTTGTCTGAGCCTTCTTTAGAATAATTACAGTTGATGAACGCGCTTTATTCTATCTTTTATGAATTCTATCTTTAAGGTAAGAGGGTAAAAAGGATACAGCATTAGAATTGAATTCATATAGCGGCAGTTTCTTCCGTAAGATGGTTTGGTTAACTAAATCAAATGCCTTTTTTACAGAACGAGGAAATTTGTTCCGGATAGCTTCCGTTCACTGATTGCTTTCTAAGCTCCGAATGAATATATGGGTGAGTGCGGTTTGAACGAAAGCCAAATTGAGATTCCTGGATAAGCTTGTTATTTTCTAGATGTGTAAATAAGACTGTGTAAACGTGATGCTTGAGTGTTTTAGAAAGTACTTAGAGGATAGACTTCGGCCGAGAGTCGCTAAGGTTGTTAAAATGTTCATTTTTTTTTTTTGGCTCTATTGAATGCACAAAGAGAGAGAGAGAGAGAGAGAGAGAGAGAGAGAGAGAGAGAGAGAGAGAGCGCAATAATAATGATGATCATAAATCGTGTGAATGCCAAAGTGTCTTTAGACAAAGAAATAAATCTTACAATACACAATACCATGTTTGCTGTACATGTAAAATAGTGAAACAAATAAACGAATAAACATAAGTCAAATGTATAATCTCATACCATTCACCCCCTCCCCCCCCTCCCCCCCCCCACCCCCCACACACGCACACAAGGCATATATATTCATTATTTACACAACAAAGTAACTCCTGAATTTTCACAATGAAATTGGTTGTTTTTGGTCAATAAAAAGGTGTAATGGATTTTTCTGTGGAACCCTCATGTCCCTCATACTACATTCGTGTCCCACAATAGAAACACCCCCTCACCCCTCACCCCTCCTTGCCCCTGCGCTCCCTTGAAGACGGTGTGATGTAGAAGGGTTTCATTGAATTACTTGGTTATGGGAGAAACAAAAAGGGTGGGTGTTTGGGGGTTTAACGCCCTTTTCCACCACATAGGAGAAACAAAAAGAGATCTGTTTTCACGCGGAAGAAGCAAATCTGATTCACACAACTTTAGATTTGGAGTGCAGACTGAAGTAGGGTGTTACATGAAGCAAGCAACTTTATACGTTCCTTTTTTTTTTTTTTTTTTTTTTTTGCAATAACCAGTTGTGTGTAAGAACTATAACTTCCACCCCCCCCCCCCCCCAAAAAAAAAAAAAAAAAACGGAAACACACAAACTTAAGCTATTTCCCACAGAGTATCACTAAAAAGGCGGTGTATTGTGAAAAGTGTGTTTTTTGGGGCACTGCTTGGGCAGTAATTATGTACACATTTAAACGTACAGTTTCAGAAAAAAAATAACAATACAAGATTACATGTCGAAAGTCAGTCATCTGACATTCTGGGAAATTTACAAACCGAGTAACTTTATTTCTGAAAAAACAGAGCAAAAATGCTCTCTGTAATAGTACTCTCCTTTTGAATTTTGCTTTGTATTGTGTCTCTTCCTGTGGTGACCTCAACTCACGTTAGGCATTAACTAAAGACCGAAAGACAAACAAGGCCAAAATAAATTCTAAGCGAACTTCATTCTTAAGCACACACGACACAGGATTTATTCAAGTCAAGCAGTTCAGAAAATTCTACATCTAAAATAATTGCTAACTTGTTTACAACATCTAATACAATTTTACAACAAAATGAAAACACACAGTTTTCTAAAATTCTTTCAGACATTTTAGTATCCAAGCTGATTTGCATTTTACCCCCCCCCCCCCTTTTTTTCTGCACTTTCCCCCCTTGCTCTTTCTCATCCAAAATATGCACCGCACAGAATTGACATAAAGCTTAGACTCCATTGCTCTCATTTCGGAGGAGGGCGGTCGGCAGCAGGACTTTCCTCTTTGACATCACCTTCCTCAAGGGTTCCTTAAAAAAGCAAAAAGCAAACTGCACAAGAAAGACGGCAAAAGACCCTGTTCATTGTCCATATCTTACTACAAATCTTACCACTTCATTGTCCCCAGTCCCTCCCCCTTCCTCCTCCACCCCACCCAGGCCACCCGAAAGTGCACGGGGAAGATTACTCTTTTTACGTTATCGTGATATATATCACACCCTACTAATTATCTGAAAGAAATAGAAATACCCACAGAAAACAAAAAGGGGTCTGTTTTCACGCGGAAGAAGCAATTCTGATTCACACAACTTTAGATTTGGAGTGCAGACTAATGTAGGGTGTTACATGAAGCAAGCAACTTCATACGTTCCTTTTTTGAATCGGGGAGCCGGGGTGGTCGAATGGTAGAGCGTTGGACTTCTAATGCTCGGGTCGTGCGTTCGATCCCGGCTGGGGCCAAATATTTGTGCTGGCTTTTTCATCGTTGCCCCGTCTTTGATATCACCCTATGTGGTGGAAAAGGACGTTAAACCCCCAAACACCCCATCCACCCTTTTTGGAATCAGTTGTGTGTAAGAACTGTAATTTCAAATTACTAAATCGTTTCAAATGCTTCGCAATATGCATTACTTATGAACCAATTCTCCAGTTTTCTCATGCATCATCCATCATATTCTCAACATATCGTATCCTGATACTCACTGGCTGTATCTTGAAGTTGGGTCTGTTTTTTTCGTTCCAGGATTTGATTGATCGGGACATAGTCAATGGATGTGGCTCCGAGCTGGTCGTCTTAAGAACAAAAAAAATGGTGAACTTGAATGAGTACACTATGGGGCAAATCTTCACCATAGCATCGGTAAACAAACACAGATCAGTACTCAAACATCTCACAGAAATACAGCGTTGTCAAATGTATTTTAACATATTAACACTATATATTCTTGCTCACCTTCCACCTCGTCTGCTACGTCATCAACTTCTGCGTAGTCGCTGCTCTCGACCACCTCCTCCTCTTCTGAATCCGCTGCACAAAAAAAAAACAACAACCACACACAAAAAAAACCTTCAAAGTCAATCACCATGGAAATAGATTTGGTGTTTGTACGACTGTGAATGTCAAGACAGCCCTTATCTCGATTTTCCTCTCTCTCTCTCTCTCTCTTTTACCTACAACTGTTTGCCAGCTCCAGTGGTATTCCTCCCAGGTCATGGGTGGAACCCTTGTACGGCTCTGAAGCTAGCACATGCACGATGATGAGGATATGATATTCTGATGATGCTATGAAGGTCCACTTGGTCTGAGACAGCGTGACATGGCCGCATTTCACGCTTTATCTTCTTTCTCTCGAATCTTTCGATATCATCGATGGGCAGTGTTGTATTTTGCCCCATATGTCGAATGTTTAGATTCTTTTCAATGCCTGTAAGTCAGTTTTCAGTCTCTCAATGGTCTGATCTCATTAAATAACGCGAGTCGTTTACAATGTTACACGTATTATGCTTATGAGCACAGAAACGTAATTTACGTGGCAGTGGAGCGGGTGGCCTGTTGTCAATGTCCATGAATCTTCCAGCACCATTTGCACGAACGTCTTCATAGATGGAATCGGGAATCTCCGGCAGACTTCTGGATGTTTGGTACAGTACGTTGCGAATCATAACACACTCCTCCGACTGAGCCAGACGACTACAAGCTTTCATTCCTGAAAAAAAAGTTTATTCAACAGTTTTTCTTGCTAAACAAACAAGCTCTCTCTCTCTCTCTCTCTCTCACACACACACACACACACACACACACACACACACACACACACACACACACACACACAAACACGGAACATTCGCAGACAAAGTTAATTTACTAACAGAAAGGAAGTGTTGATTTGACAAGCTTACCGAGTTGCACTTCAGAGCTGTTTTCTTGTCGTTCAGATTCACATCTATCCAGTGCTAAGCTGTCAGAGAAATATCGAAAATGTCTTAGCTAGAAATTTCTCAAGATAATCAAAGTACACACGACTGCCCACCCCCACCCCCCCCCCCCCCCCCCCCCCGAAAAAAATAGTCAAATGTCAAAGAAAACATGACAACAAGAACATGAACAACAAAAACACTGCAGAAACGCATAACTCATCAGTTCAGTTTTTTCCTAACACTGTCGGGTGCATCTAGCAACGCATTGTTAGGCATGATATCAGCACATATTCCTTAGGTCTTTTACCAAGGTAACTTACATAGGACACTGAATACACACGTCTCTCTATTAACTGTTAAAACACCAGCCAGATCATATCTAGTTTCACTTATTAACCTATTCTGGCAATGCTTCCATTTTCCATACCTTTTCTTGAAACCTGCAACGGAAACGGCAAAATAGAATCAGAAATGATCTTTAGTTTAATATAAACAACTATACAAAAATAAAAGAAAGAAACTCTGTAATTCAATAAATTAACATAACAACCTATAACCAGTAAGCTTTATACAGAGAAATTGCGTGTTTTTATATGATATGAACATCGGCTTGTTGAACATTTACCCACTAGTTGAATGATCAGTGAGGAAACAGGATGAAGGACATAGCTGTCATTCTAAAGGAAGAAGATTAAAGAAGAGGGAGAAAGTTTGTACCTTTGTCTTTCCTACATAATCGACATGTCACAAAGACAACTATGGTAACGGCAACAAAGGCAGCCGCACCCGCAGTCACCCATGACGCCAGATCTGGTAGCTGAATGCTGTTCCCTAGCGATTTGCCCAGCAACAAGAAAAATTATCTTTTATTTATCAGACTCTCTCTCTCTCTCTCTCTCTCTCTCTCTCTCTCTCTCTGGCCGAAAAATGAAAAACAGAGAAAGAAACAAACAAAACAAAACAAAACAAAACTTTATTTTATTTTACAACAGCGAAAGTTAGCTAGTGGTCAAAAGGCGTGAAGGTTTCACTGTGGCCGTTTGTATGTATGGTTTGATTTGGTTTCCTTTTGGATTTGCTATCCCCCCCCCCCCCCCCCCCCCAGGGGGGGAGGAAATAAAACTGACTTGACTTGTTCTCAACAGGACAAATGCTTAATGGTAAATACCTTTATAAAAAAAAAGGATGAGCGGAGAGAGAGAGAGAGAGAGAGAGAGAGAGAGAGAGAATTAAAAACAAAAGGAAAAGCCCAATTTGTGATTCTGTCATGAAAGCTCGGAAAACGAAATATGCACTAGTATAAGTGTATAAGTTCATGTATTACCTGTCGATGTGGGTCTTTGAGTGGAAAGGAGAGTAGTTCCTTTACCGGTCACTGTTGAGCTTATCACTTTCACGACTACTGGCACTGCCAATATGAAAATAAATCATTTAAATTCGAGGCCTGTCCCTCATTAGAAGCTCCAGGAGCCATCACAACAGGAGGTAAGAACAAATTGTCATTCTAGTGAGCATTTCGAGGCGTACACGCACACACTGACACACACCCACACACATGTAAAACTCCGCAGCAAAAGTAAGACACGTAAGAGGTTAGTTAGTTAGCCACTTAGGGCCTAAATCTCCTCAACACGTGAATTAACGGTTATTCTTTGCGTCAAGTAATCCACAAGTTGATTTCAAACTTATGTCGACTGAATTTTTTTTTCAAATTGGAGATTTTGTTTGAGCCTGGTCGATGACATTATCATGTGTCACAAAATTTCTTTTCTGTCGTGTAATTTTATATAACTGTAACAAATTTGATGGTTCTTGTATGTTGAATTGTTGCGTTTATTTTCCTTTTCATGTGAGACAGGATAAATAAAAGAATGACTTTGAGCAAAGTTAAAAAAAAGAATTACCTTCCACAATCTTTAGACTAACATCGAGATATCCTTCTCCCGCGTCATTCCTGAGTGTCAGTGTCCACTGTCCCTCGTCCTGTTTCCTCACATTGTCCAGCCGGACAGTCAGCACCAGGTCAGGTGGGGTACCGGTTACAGTGACAGAACTATATAAAACAAGATTCTTGTTACGATTACGATTAATACCGATTAGTTTTCAACGATCCTACACGTAATCCTGTAAGATGACATTGAGTTAAATAATAACATGAAACTCTAACATTCCTTGCATCAGCATGACAATTTTCTTGAACCCATGTTGAGGCTGCTCTTTACAACTTATAGCAAAACCTACAATTTTTAACTCAGAAAGAACATATTGTAGTTACATTATGTACTTTCCAATAGCTTCGCACATACCTTGTACAGTTCCTTTCGGTGGTGTTTCCATGTGTCGTCTTTGCATCCCGGCGCATCCAGCATTCCTGTATTTCAGCAGTATGTGTTCTCATGGGGAAGTGTCTTTCTGAGTCATTACCAGCGATCACGATGATGTCATTAAGGGAATTGTGGATAAGCTTGGGGACACCTGTGAAAATATCATCATGTAATGATTTGATTCGTGTGGGCGAACATCAACTGTATTATGACCAACGTTAACGGACCAGAATGGGGTACAGAGAAAAAAAAAATAGAAGAAGAAAGAGAATGAATCATAAAACACAATGTTACACCCCAAAGTAGCGAACTACTAACAGTAGGAAATCACACTTTGACAACAGCTCTTGTGAAGATTTCTCTCCTTTTCCTGACTTAAATACTTACACTTGACAAGCAATGTTGCTGTCTTGTTTTCGGTCGCAGATGGCCCAACGCATTGAATGCTGCCGGCGTCTTCGCAACGAACATCGGGAATGTTTTGTCGGAGATGCCCGTCGTTATATCCCCCCCAAGCAATTTGCTTTCCGTGTCTGTCCAGAAGACTAACATTACTGGTTGGATTTCCGTCTTCCCACTCACAGTCAACATCAACAGTGCTCCTTTCTTCTGCAGGGTGTAGCTTGACATCAGAGCCATTTTGAGTGATTGTCAATTTTGTCACTCGTGGAGGATCTGCCGGCATAAAATGTAATGTTACTCGAGTGTTGTCAATCAAAGAGTAATGATCATAATAGTGGATGCACAAAGGTGCTTCTCAAAGCGCCGTAAACTGAACCCAACACGCACGCTCACGTGTATCACACGCAGTCTCTCACACACGCTGGTGCAATTACGTTGTGTAAAAATGTCAGGTAAGCTATGTAAGTTTCGAAATTGAGAACTGCATTTGCTTTTGATTTTTTTTGTTAGATCAGTGATAATGTATAAAGCAAATAAGGAGAAAGCCACTCCGGTGTAACACGAACAAATTACTCTCATAAGTGATTTCCTCCAAATTAAACACATGTTACAAAATTTAAAATCCGGATGAGTTTTTTGTTTAATGATATTTATACCTCGGAGTAAATCCCTTTGGGAGTAAGTGTGTCTAATCACACCGGCTTCCCAGCCGGAAAGAACCCCCCCCCCCCCCCCCTACCGACGATCGGTCTGAGTGAGGGAATGCAGTAATTCCACTACACAGAGTGCCGAATTTTTACACTTTTCTAAATTTGTGTGCAAAGTAATAAAGGAAATGGCAATCAGTGGCGGCTTGTTGGCTTTGCAAATAAGTTTCATGCCATGTAGTAGTGATACAGTGAAAAATGGACCTGGTCGCTGCTAGCATTGTCAAAAATCAACAGATTGGATTTTTTTATTCACCCTACACACGAGTCTTTCGCTGCTGTATTTTTGTGAGTTCTTCTTGATGAGTTTTAAAGCTTTTCTAGGCTGCCACGCACAACGTTATGTTTAACAGAAATATAATAGCGTTGTCCCTGAAATAGGAATCTATACTGTGTAGCTTTAATAGTACGTTCCTCAGTAGTACGAGAGAGAAAAAAAATCAATGCCCCAAATAAAGTGGGTCGAGAACCTGACCTCTCTCGCAATGGTGGCAGAGTCTTAACCGCGGACCTGCCCGACAGTAGAGGGAAGAATACCTTATGGAATACCTTATGAAAAGAATACACTCAAGATCTTTAAGATCTACTCATAATTATACTCTCGTCATGTCACGCGAAAAGACGAGAACGAGATCCGCCATACCTGACAACAATCAGACATAATTTATTTCCTCTCACCTAAAGTCGTGATCATTTCCTTGCATCGTGATACTGGTATTTGTTTGGTTCCCGGGCGATACAACGAAGAGGTAGGTATATTTTGTTTCCGAATGGATTATATACATCCTTAGAGAAAAACGAACAGTGTTAACGTAGAACGCCCCTGACATTGTTCAGTTTTGTCGTCTGTTCATAAAGTAGGTCAGCCTGATCGGTAAACCCGGTCTACTCATACTGCAGTTGGGCACTTCGCCATGTTTACGTTTCCTTGCCACAATGCACAATTGAGATTTCCTGACCGGGCGTATGTAGGAAAACTCTCAACGATAGGGAAAATGTGCGACCCCAGCATTAGAAGCCCAACGCTCTAACATTCGGTTGTCCCCAAGTTGGGAGATTTCATATCCGATGCATTTTAAGTGGTTCAACATGCTTAATTTTTTGATTGTTTTTGCTTAAAAACCCTCTCAGGACGTTGGTTTACTTTTACTTTTCAGTTTCTTAAACATCCTTCACATTTTCTCCGCTATTTGCTTTAAACATGACTGTTCCTTGGAGCAATTGTTTCTAACAATGGATCTTGCATATAGCTGTACAAAGAATACCACCATCATCATTAAAGCCAGTATAATCAGTAAACGACTGCTTACTTAGCTTCACGTTAATGTCTGTCTTGGAGTTACACGCTGGCAAACAAACAAGCAGTGTAAGCAGGCTCGGGGTAGCATCGATCATGAATTCGCTGAGGAGCTTGACAACAAGTCTCTCTCTCTCTCTCTCTCTCTCTCTCTCTGTGTGTGTGTGTGTGTGTGTGTGTGTGTGTGTGTGTGTGTGTGTGTGTGTGTGTGTGTGTGTGTGTGTGTGCACTTACACAGTACAGTGAAGTTGAGCGTTGTCGTCTGGATGTCCTTGTAATCGGAAGACCATTGCCACACACCACTGTCTGACCTGTCAATTTTGTGGGTCAGCTGATAGCGCCCTGGCTGCTCCGTGCATTCGCACTTAGATCTCTGCACCGGATAATAACACGAACCGTTCTCTTGTATTATTGAACACTGAATATGTGTAAGTTTTGTGATCCTGGACACTTGCAGGCTAAATTTGTCCCTCTTCTCGCAGTTCTGTGCATGTTTGACTGCGAAGGGGAAAGAGACTGTGGTGTTCTCGGCTGCAGTCAAAGTTGAACCGTTGATCGTTGAAAATTCAAAAGTTGCACCTGTCATAATACAGAACAAAATAAAATTCTCTAGCGTCACTGATTTCTCAAGAGAAACAGTTTCACATTCTTCCACCCTTTACCTCCAAAATTAGCCCCCACTCCTTAAACGACATGAGCATTATGACGACGGTACCAACAACACATCTGATCATAGAGCAATAACTTCACCGCTGCTTCTACAAAATGTAAAAAAGATTTGTTACGGTATGATACCAGTCTGTGTTAATTACCAACATGTCTAAAAAAAAAAAAAAAAAGAAATACAAGACGTATTTGCAAGTCATACAACAGTGATATCATTTCTGTCAACTCTAACATAGTTTATGTTTGGTGTCATTGTTGTTGTTTTGATTTTTTAAAGGAAAAACAACAACAACAAAAAATAACACAAAATACCATTTGTATATTTCACTGCAAAACCCTACACACAGTACGACTGCTTTCGGTTCTACAGATTCGTCACACCCGACAAAGTTGGCAGAGCATCCGATTACTATCATTTTAAACAAGACAAGGCAAACTATACTTACATGTGTTCTGCGCCAGCGTCGTAGAAAAGAGTACTCCGAATAAAAAGAAACAACGAAGAGACATGGTCCCTCTTCAACAAAAAGAGCTAAAATAACATCGGGCAGATCGAAATTTGCACATGACATCATTTCCCTTTCTCAGTACGTAACTTCCTTTTCGTGTTTCGGGTTGCAATTCAGGCCAAAATATATTCCTCTTAATTGTCTTCGCTTGAATGAATACAGTACAACAGTACAATAATAGTAATTATTGCTTTTCACAAGCGCAATATCCCAGCTGATGCTGGCTCAAAGCGCTTTACAATCAGTCAAATCACACACACACACACACACACACACACACACACACACACACACACACACACACACACACACACACACTGCGTGGGTGGGTGTGTATGTGTAACTGTGGATGTGTGCCAAAGTATAAACATATTAGAATTTTATCATTTTCCCAAGGATGGTGAAGGAATTACTCTAACTGACGTCGATGATACAGATGATGGTGGTGATGATTTTTTTCGCTATTGCAGACGGTGAAGTGGGAGAATATGACGACCATTTGCGTTTTCCTGATTACTATCCTTATGAATGAAGGTATCGAGATACGACTAAACTAGTTCGATCCGTATTATTTTCACATGAAAATTAATGGTGTGATTGCATCTTGCAATTGTATCTTTGTAATGTATTAATGTATACCTCTGAATTACGGTATTCACGTCCATAGCTGAATTCCCTCAGGGCTAATTAGTTTTTACTACTTTCACTTGAGCTGTTGTCTTTGTTACTGTTGTTGCTGGTGTTGTTGATGTACACACCGTCCACACCGTCGAGCAGAACCTTTGTTTGCAGTAATTCGTTCAATTAGTTAATGATGCAAAATTGAAATCTTCAGTCATGTCCTACCGCATAGTCATGTGATTGTCGTAATATTCATCTGTCTTAATGTTTTCATCGTTTTTTAGCAACGCTCACAACATGATTTCATAACAGGGCTTGCCTTTTGGACAACATGCAGCACAGAAAATGGAGGAACGTCAGCGACAGTGACATGCACTTTTAGTGAAGACATAAATCTCACAAATAGTGCTTCGGCGGTGACTATTCAGCGCTACAGCCTTGATGAGTCAGACCCTACAGCGGGTATGTAACTTGTCCTGTCTTAGTTCGGCATTTGCCAACATACCGAAAGAAAGCGGGCACCTCCTGACTTAACCCGGAAGTTGCACTCTATAAGCAATACCTACCCTTTCTTGATGTTGTTTCCGTGTCGTCTATGATACGGAACGGAGTTAACACCCCCGCATTTACCGTAGGTCCAACAGGCTTGCGGGTTCACCGTCTCGTTGTGTTTGCTCGGTGATTGTCCTTGTTTGTTTGCTTGTTTAGATTGCGTGAATTTTGTTCTTTCTTTCTTTCTCTCTTTTGTAATTTAGAGTAGCAGCGGCAAGTTTGGAAATGGTAACTGTGCCAATAGCTTTACCGTTGAAAAATCAAGGATCATTGCCATTGTCATTGTCCAGTCTCGTGTTTACCATTGTAGTACGCCTGCTACTGTGCTCGAACTTAGGCGTGAGGAGTTGTCCACTTTTTCTCCCTACTTTTGGGCGCTAAACAGGAAACCTGTCGTCCAGGTTTCCTGTTCGTGGCTGGTTCAGCCCCCAAAACAGTAGTGGAATTCGCAATAATGCTTTTCTCCTGGAATCTTGGACTTGTGTATTTTATTAATCCTTTTGCAAACAGTTATGTATAATAAATTCACTGAACGTGGACAACTCCGCCAATATCTGCCTCTCGGGTCGTGTGGTAGTTAGTGAAGGATTTTGCCTGTGGTACCTTTAGAGTGGGTAAAGATGCAAACAGAGAGTAGATTTTCCGAAACTCTTTCCCTGTCTCACGAATGCCAGACATAAATAGTGCTTCGGCGGTGACTATTCAGCGCAACAGCTTTGATAAGTCAGACTCTACTGCGAGTATGTAACCGGTCCGTTGAAAAAGGTGAAACATTTGAACGTTTCGCTGCTGAAGTGGCACCTATTACACGCGTTTTAACTACGGTAGACTCTCACGGGAATCAATTCACACACGCGCTGTACTCTCTACAGATACTGTGGCAAGATGCTACTGGGTGCATGGGAAAAGAACACACTGTGTTGTGTTTTCGGAGGGCTACCAGATCGACGGAGACGTGTCGAAAACCCTTACCGTCTCCGTCCCTCACATGGGAAACTTGTTTGCAGGCAGATACCTCTGCTACGTAACACTAAGACACCAGACTACACAGCCTGATCTCAACTTTTGCGTTCTCAAACCAGGTTGGTGTGCCAAAGTAATATAGTGTTACACACACATGTACATATCGCTTTACATACAGGCATGTATGCAAATAATTTTATCTCATTGTTTTCTCACCAAAGAGTTTGTCATGATCCACACACACACACACACACACACACACACACACACACACACACACACACACACACACACACACAAAAAAAATAACAAACAAACAAAGTGGAAAACAGAAGAAGAAAATCCAGTAGGTTTTTTTTTTTTTGGCCGTTTGCTAGGCCGCCGAAGATGGATGAAAACTGAGATGATGTCGACTAAATTTGGGAAGTCACACACACACACACACACACACACACACACACACACACACACACACACACACATGAGCGCTCGCTGATTGATAATGCCGTAATCGGCAGAATGGTCAGCTGTAAACCTTGCATTGTATCAACAATGACGCAATCGTTGAACATTTTCTCTCCACCACGGCGGATTTAGTCTGCAGTGGTATATTTGGTGAAAATTACTATGTATACTTTACTTGACAAAACTGAATAAGCCCATGTTTGCCTTTTCTACTTTTTCATAGTTGTTGGACAGAAAACTACAACTAGAGAGACAACAATTCAGCCAGTTTCCGGAAACTCTAACACGAAAAGCAGTATGTCTCTCTCTCTCTCTCTCTCTCTCTCTCTCTCTCTCTCACGGGCCCCAGTCGTCACAGCACGATCATGTATTTAGTACACAGCATGAAGTAAACTAAGGATCTGCAGTGTGTGTGTGTGTGTGTGTGTGTGTGTGTGTGTGTGTGTGTGTGTGTGTGTGTGAAAATGAAGACTAACAAAAACAGCCTTTCGCTATGCCGACAGAGTGTTTGTTGAAGTTATGTCCCATTTGTTTGTGTCGTGAGGAAGGCGAAAGCCGAAACGTTGACCCGTGCCGTCCTTTGTGAAAGTTAAGTGGTTTCTGTCCTTTTTGTGTCGCTTTCATTTGTTTAGCCTTTCGGTATTTTTTCCCCCAGACGAGACTGGAGCTGCCAAACCTGCACTTCTTGTCGCCACGATCGTTTCAACGGTTCTATTCATACTTATTGCAGCAGTCTCTTTGGTGATTCTGTTTCGAAGATATAGTAAGTGTCTCTATAGTAATAAGTAAAATGTTTGTTTCTTGATACACACTTTTGCACTCCTCAATATATGTATCTATTTCAATCGAAAGTGACACCAGGATCATGCAAAGTACAAGACGTAATCGACTGAACTTTACCTGTCTTCCCCAGGCTTAGGAAAGCTCAGTGACATAAGTATCTCCCTTCCACTCTTGTACGATCCCTGAAACACATGAACACATTGAACAGTACGAGGTTTCCTTTCTGGCGTCATATCAGGCAAGAGAAGTGATCCTGCTTTTTGTTGTCACCACACAGCTGTCTCCAGCCAATATTGATTGCGCAATAGATCTTAAGACCGATTGTAAGACCGATGATAAAGAACAAAACAAACATTAACTATATTTTAAGGTAATTAAGAAAGGGTATGGAGAGACACTTGAGTACCTGAGTATACCTGAATATAACCTGTTATTTCCCTCGAAACCGCCTGTTTCTCTTGAACTTTGTGAAGGGCTCTAGTTTCGTACTTCTTTCATTGTTTCTTCTTGTTGATTGCAATATATTGTTACCACATATTACAGTGTTACCATTTATTATAAAACCAGGGAGGATTCAAAGTCCATGTGGACAAGTGATCAAAGGTCTTGGGAAGTGTGTTCAAAGATCGCAGACTGCAGCTGGTAGGCACAGGAACTCGGAAAGGAGAGAGCCCACAGGAAAGAAACGATTCAAAGAAGAGCAAGGACTGATTTGTGAGCTCGGTATGTACTCAGTGAACAAAATATGAAAAGTGTGGTCTGATTTTAATGTAAATGCAGGCGATGACTGGCGTGATGAGACCTTTTATGGCGGCCAACCTTTACTATTGTACCACTTAGGTCAAGATCACAAGAGTTGCATGAGCGTTAAGGGCTTTTTGTGTATATATACACTACACATGGTTTATCATTCAAGCGCCCTTATGCCCTCCACATTTAGTAATAACTTTGATTTCTCGAAAACCTTAATAACCTTAATTTTTGGCTCACTTGTGTAACAAAGTGAGTCTATGTAATAACTCTCTGTCGTCTGTCTGTGTGTGTCTGTCTGTGTGTCCGCAGTAAACCTTAACATTGGCATTTTCTCAGAAACAATGAGCAGCAGAGGCACCAAACTTGGCAAGCTGATAAGACCTTTCAAAGCATATCTTAGTGATTGACCTTGACACAAGGTCAAGGTCACTAAAGCTGTCTGTTTGGAAATTTTACATTGGCATTTTCTCAAAATTTAGAAAAGCCAGAGACATTAAACTTTTGCATGATGATAGACATTGACAACACCTTTACTGACATACCTGTATTCAGTGACTTTGAATCAAGGTCAAGGCCATGCAAGCTGTTTTGCGGAAAACCTTCCAAAGCCTTAACATTGGCATTTTCTCAGAAACAATGAACAGCAGAGGCACCAAACGTGGTACGCTGATAGACAGCCTTAAGACCTTTCAAAAATACCATAATGAATTATTTTGACCAAAGGTCAAGGTCACTAAAGCTGTCTGTTTGGAAATTGTACATTGGCATTTTCTCAGAATTTAGAAAAGCCAGAGACACCAAACTTTGCAAGATGATAGATATTGACAACACTTTTACTGACAAACCTGTATTCAGTGACTTTGAGTCAAGGCCATGCAAGCTCTTTTGCGGAAAACCTTTACATTGGCATTTTCCCAGAAACAATGAACCGCAGAGGCACCAAACTTGGTAATAATAATAATGAGTATTGTATAGGCGCTTTACCCAATTTCATGAATCGGCTCAAAGCGCCGCGAACTGAACCCAACACGCACGCTAACGTGAATCACACGCATTCTCTCACACACTGGACATAAACACATTACAATCACGTGGTGCGAAGGGTCAGCTCAGCTATTTAAATTTCGGAATTTAGAATTGCATTTATTTTTCAAATTTGGTGGGCTGAACATTTCCAAAGCAGAGGGGGAGGAAGCCGGAGTACCCGGAGAGAACCCCCGACGATCGGCCCGAATGAACGGTGCCACATACGAGAAGAAAAAAAAATTGCCCCAAGTGGGACTCGAACCCCTAACCTCTCGCATTGGTGACAGGTCTCTTAACTACTAGACCACCGACCGCCCCAACGACCGCTGATAGACAGCCATAAGACCTTTCAAAATATACCATAATGATTGACCTTGACCCAAGGAAAACCTTCCAGAACCTTAACATTGGCATTTTCTCAGAAACAATAAACAGCAGAAGCAGTAAATCTGGTTTGCTGATAAACAGCAGCAAAACCTTTCAAGACATACCATTTTGAATGACCTTGGCTGAAGGTCAAGGTCATCAAAGCCGTCTCGTTGGAAATTTAAAATTGCCATTTTCTCAGAATGTATGGGTACCAGAGGCATCAAACTTTGCTTGATGATAGACATTGACAAGACGTGTACTGGCATACTTGTATTCAATTTCCTCGAGTCAAGGTCAAGGCCATTCAAGATGTTTTGGGAGACTTTAACGTTAGCATTTTCTTGGAAACAACAAACAGCAGAGGCACCAAACAAGGCACAATGATAGGCAGCAAAGAGACCTACGCAGACTTACCCATTTGACTCAAGGTCAAGGTCATTACAGCTGTCTGTTGTGAAATTTTACATTACCATTTGTACAGAAACAACAAAAATTAAAGCTATCAAACTTGGCATAATGATGGTCACTGATAAGCTCTTCACTCACAGATCTCATTTGAATGACCTTGACCCAAGGTCAAGGTCATAGAAGCTGTCCTGGGTAAACTTTGCCGTGTTCTTAGGAAGTATGAACACAAGACACCTTACTTAAGGATAGCTAGTGATAAGAACTTTAAAAACATACTCTTTTGAATGACCTTGACCTATCTCACAAGTGAGCCAAGGAGGCTTTGCTCCTCTAGTTTTCTTGTGTGTTCATCACATCTTAAAGGAAGTCATGGTCAAGAAAAACATATTCAAGATATATTGCAGTTTTACGGAGAAGTTTTTAGAATGACTCTGATTTGAGTGTTTAAATCGCACAGATGTTACACCCGAGACCACCTGCCCTTCGTTAGTCCCTAACAGCGTCCATGTAAAGGAACAGAACCACAACTCTATTGACGCCGGATGCTCAACCACGCAAAAAAACAATCAAGGGGCGACCGCCATGGCACGAATAGAACCCACTCCAAGTCCACGTCAGCTCACCATGATACAAAGAAGCATTACAAGTAACAGATTTGGTCACAAGTTGTGTGTGTGTGTGTGTGTGTGTGTGTGTGTGTGTGTGTGTGTTTGAGAGAGAGAGAGAGAGTTGTAAAATAGCTTTATTTATGCATGTGAAACGTGGACGATGCTTAGTCCACACCGATCGCAATTGTATCATATTTTTTTCAAGACGTGTGTAGTTATCAGAAGGTCAAACACAACTTTGTTTCTGCCCCCCCCCCAACCCCCCCCCCCCCCCCCCCCAGGAACATAAACACCACGCATTAAACAACAACTTCGCTAATTAAACCTTTGTTTTGGGCAATTCTGAAAACGGCTCTGCAGACCCCCCCCCCCCCCCCCTCTCTCTCTCTCTCTCTCTAGGTCCTCGATCCCCCAGTCCTCTTCCCCACCCCCTTTAGTCCGCCCCTCATGTTTCATGCGACAGTTTCCACAACTTTCAGTTTGTTTAAATGAGTGTTAATGTTCTTTTCTACCCAAGGTGAAAAGAGAGAGAACTTCCGCCTCCTGTTGCTGGGTAAAACTGGAAGTGGAAAGAGTACGACCGGCAACACAATATTAGGAGAGAAACTTTTCTCGTCTGAACTCTCCACGAGCTCCGTCACGCGCGACTGTCAACTGAAACGATGCTACAGACTAGGCCAGGAGATAGAGGTCAGCTGATTAAACTAAAGGAAAAATGAAATTATTATATCGACACAAGGTTTTTGTATTGCAAACAAAACTCTAGGTATTATTCTTGTCTGCAGTAGTCCCCGACACGTAGCCGACCGTTTTGTGAGCAGTGGCCGGGATCTAAACAATTCTCCATGAAAATAGCAAGACAGAGAGCTTGCGGCTGGAACTTCGTCCTTGGCTGGTTGTAGAAAAGTGCATTGATTTCTAATTCAAGCAGTTGTTTGCATAATTTACAATTACTGAGAGTTGTGTTCGAATGTAGTACTCAAGAAACTACCTGGAAACTTAAAAACAAAGAGGAAAAAAGAGAGGGAAAAAAGGGGAAAATCTCGTTTGCCATATTTATTCATTCGTTCACTTGTCGTTCTTCCTTCTTTGTCTACTTCAGGTCATGGATTCCCCGGGTCTTTACGACACTGCTAAGTCCCAGCAGGAGATCTGTACCACCATCGTGCAAGCTGTAGCCTGCATGCATCCAGGGCCCCACGCCATTCTACTCGTCATCAGGCTGGACGATTTTAACAAACAGAAAGAGTTTGGCTGCTACCGTCGCCTAAAGGCATTTTTTGACGACCATATCACTAACTTCATGATTGTGTTGTTCACTGGCGGTGACGCGCTGGAGGGGAAAAATCAGACATTCGCTGACATCATGAAGACCGCACCGACAGAACTGATCGAAATTCTTCGGGAATGTGGCAACCGACAAATCGTCTTCAACAACTTTGCCCACGACCCTGTTCCTCAGGTAGAACAACTGTTTGACCTTGTCAGGAAGATGAAGGAACAGAATGGACATCCCTACGTGTGTCCGAAGTACAAGAAGATTGGGAAAGGTCTGGAGGAGGAAGTCGCCAAGAGACTGGCGGTAGTGGAGGAGCTGGAGATACAGAAGAGAGACAAGGAAATGAAACTCATGGAAACCGTAAAAATCTTTCGCCAGATGAACAATGTAATGGGGTCAAAATTGCGGGAGAGAGATACGGAGCGAGACCTGGAGATGATTGAGACAGGAGTGGCAGAAGAAAGACAGGCAGAAAGCAAGCAAATGCTTGAGGAGCAAGATGAACAGGAAAGAAGGAACGATCAGTATAAAGAGGTGTTGAGAATCATGAAAGACAGAATCGCTGAAAACAAGGAGCAGGACTTCACTGGTCGTCTTATTCACTTTGTGGTGAAGCCAGTTAAGGCCGTTTTAAAATTTTTTACACACTCAAAGATTTAACGGTTTCCCTTTCCGAGTCTGCTCGCGTAATTCGTTTCAAACGAAATAATGAGCAAATCACCACTATCATAATTTAGCCAGCCGTGTCAGAAACATGACTTCAGCTGTGAAAATTCAAAGCGGGCCTAATGATGGTCACCAAGAGTGACTTCATCCGTCTTGCTCAGAGAAATGTGAGGACTGTTATTTCTGCCGAACTCAACAACCACCACGTTTGGAAGAAATGTGCTTTTAATTATATCTTTTTCTCGAGTGAATGTGTCCCATTTGTCATATCGATGTCATTGCCAATGATAATATTTCCATTGATCTATAAGTTGTTCTGTTTGGAAGGGAGGGGTGCGGGATGGGGCAGGGAGGGAGGAGTGTGGCGGGGGGGTGGGGGGAAGGGGAGTGCGCTCTCTCTTCGTTAGGTAAATAGTACCTGTATTCATCTGCTGTATGAATGTCAGCTGCCCTGATTACATTCATTACTATGTACCATTATATGCAGACATAGCAGCATGGTTGTACTGTAAACATCAAGGGGGTATGGGTAGACTGGGCTTCACAGTTCACATTACCATAGGCCTTGATGTCCATGTTCATGGTGTTGGGACTTTATTTCAAGACTTTCATAACTACTGTGACACCACTTTTCATGCATTTGGAGCCATGATGCAAGCAGTTCTCAATCAACTTCAAACTGCAGACGTTTTTTTCGTCAAGTTTGTTAGTTCAGTTGTCGCTATGTAATAGGTTTCATCGATCATTTCGATACTCATGTTTTGTTTTGGGTTGTTGTTGTTGTTGGTGGTGGTGGTCGTTTGTTTGTTGGTATTGTTGTTTTATTTTTATTGTCCCTTGCGGGAAGCTTGAACCGGGGGAAGCGCGTCGCTGCGGTGCAGCGCCACCCAATACCTATCCTGTTTTTCAATTTTGCCGAAGGAAGACCGGATAACCCGGAGAGAAACCCCCGATGAGCAGCCTGGTAGCCAGGAAAAAACGGTATCACATATCACAAGCTCGACCTGGGCTCGAACCCACGCGTCGTTGCCGTGACAGCGGTTACGGCCGTTCAGTAGCGCAGCGGCTAAGTCCGGTGCGCTTTCTGTTAGACCACCCAGCAATGTTGCTTAAGATGTAGTTTTGTTCTTGCCAATCGATCATTTTAGTGATCCCTGGGACTGATTGTGGCCGGCATTAATCATCACGCACTTTAAGCATCCATATTGTTTGTACTGTTTTGGGAATCTGTTTGTTATACAATACAAAAAGTGTTGTTAATTTCATTTAAGAATCCTCTACATCCTTATTTTATCAAAGAAAATAAAAGACGATGACATGTAATCCCGACAAATTACATATCTTACAGTTTGCTTGCATGTTTCTTTATATTTTGTCAAGTACTATACAGACTGTGATAAGTGTTACACGCAGCGTGTTAGTTTTATCTGTAATATTAGATGTGGGCAGTAAAACTCTTGATATCAGTGTTCATTTTTATACTGTTCTAATTGTGAAAGTACTGCAAACCAAAGTTCGTAATGGTCGCAAATAAATTAGTTGTAGGGATTGCAACTTGCAGCACAGCTTGTAAGACAGGCAGCAATGCCTAACTGAAATGCTCTATTCTGAATAAGAAACGTTTCATCATCATCACCATCATCTCTCTCTCTCTCTCTAAACGACGCTAAAGGTGTAAACAACACTACTACAAACCAAACGCGAGAACTAATGCAAACAATACAGGTAAGTCTCCATACAAAGTAAAACAACCGAAAACAAAAATAACGAGGGAGGGTGGGTGGGTGTTTGGGGGTTTAACGTCCTTTTCAACCACATAAGGTGATATCAAAGACGGGGCAACGATGAAAAAGCCAGCACAAATATTTGGCCCCAGCCGGGATCGAACTCACGACCCGAGCATTTAGAAGCGTTAGAAGTCCAACGCGATATAAACATGGAAAAATAACTAATGCCTTGGAAATGCATCAGGCGGTAGAAAAATGCGTTCCTGAGAAATACACTGAGTCAAAGCAAAACGCGTTCCTGAGGAAAGCAGTTATCGGGAGAAAGAGGCCTTCCTGAGAAATGGAGCAACCCGCCTGTGTTTGTGGGCGGGGCATAGCAGGGGCGGTGTAAAACGCATGACCCCAACACGGGGTCAGGATCACAGCACGCCGCCACAGTCCTGTACATTAGGCGAGTAGCTGCATAAGGGGAGGGCAATGTCACAGAATGTGGAATGTTTTGTGCAGTGGAATGCAATTGATATTTGCGCATGCGTAGAAGCAAAACAGCTGTTTCGATGTGAAAGATTTACCGGTCGACAACCACTGAGGGTCTCCAACAGATTCATGAAGAGTTGTCTTCCGCTTCACGCATTTACTTCGTCTATGCATACAGAGGGAGGGAGGAGTGTTTGAGAGTTTTTCGTCTTTCTCCGCTGCGTGTACGTGGTATCATACAGGGGACAGCGAGAAAAGACCAGCAGATATAATTTATTTAGCAATAGCCGGGAATCGGACATGAATCCTTTGACCATCATAGTACCATTTTTCCCGTTCAGCGACATGCCCACCATTTCTAAAGACCACTATGTTTGATTTGTCCATATTAACTACTAGATCTAAGTACTTAGCAGTATTGTACAAGATGTTCAACTGGTTTTGCAAACCCACAATTGTATCAGAAATTAAAGCTACATCATCAGCAAACAGAAGGATTAATAACTGGACTAAGTCCGGTGAAAGCTGGATACCATGCCGCCCACTGGACCTAATTTCTTTTGTCAGTTCATTTATAAACAGCGAAAACATAACTGGACTGCAAATTTCCCCTTGTTTTGAGCCACGGGGGCATTCAAAAACATCTGTTACGTCAGCCCCAACGCGTACCCTAGCTTTGACTACTTTGTACATACTCTTTATTGCCCTAAAGAGTTTACCCTGCATCCCATTCTTATGTAGAACTTTCCACAGTTTATCTCTAGTGACTAAATCGAACGCTTTACGAAAGTCAATGAAGGATAACATATAGTTTCTTGTGCCGTACTAACTGTTTTTGTATTACAGCCATAAGAGTAAAAATATGATCAACTGTGCTGTTTTTTTTGTTTTTGTTTTTTTTTTTAATTTAAATCCTGCTTGTTCTTCACCAACTATATCATTTTCCTCAATCCAGTGGGTTATTCTCTTATTAAGTATTGAGCTGTACACTTTACTACAAATATTTAGTAGGGAGATACCTCTATAATTGTCCGGTTGATTCACATCACCTTTTTTATGTAAGGGCTGAATAATGGATTCACACCAAGAATCTGGGAAGTTGCCAGTGTCAAACAACGCATTGAAATATGAAGAAGGGTGCTATGACATCTAAAGAGTTCTTAAAGAATTCACCAATGAGCCCATCAGGCCCAGCAGCTTTGTTGTTTTTCAATGTGCGAACAGCTAACACAACTTCTTCCTCAGTTATCTTACTATTTAACCAGTCATCATCATCACTATTACTAACACCATCAGCAACACTGAAACTACCTACAATACTAACACTATCAGCAACAGTAACATAACCACTACTAACACCCTCTGCAACACCGAAACTACCTACAATACTACTCACACTATCAGCAGCAGTCACACTACTCACATCATTAATACTATCAATAGCAGTAACGCTACACACATTTCTAACACCATCAGTATCAGTAACACTTCATACATTACTAACACCATCAGTAGCCATAACACTACATACATTACTAACACCATAAGTAGCAGTAACATTACTACACACATCACCAGTACTAACACCATCAGTAGCAGTCACACTACACACATTACTACATGTAACACTATCAGCAGCATTAATACTACACGCATCACTAACACCATCAGTAGCAGTCACACTACACACATTACCATTACTAGCACTATCAGCAACAGTAACACTATGCACACTAGTAACACCATCAGTAGCTGTGACACTACACACATTACTAGCACCATCAGTATCAGTAACACTACACACATTACTAATGCCATCAGTAGCAGCAACGTCACTAAACACATTACTATCACTAATACCATCAACAACAGTAACACTAACCACATTACTAACACCATCAGTAGCAGTAACACTACACACTTTACTAACCTCCACATCACCAACACCATCAGCAACAGTAACACTACTCACATCACCATTACTAACACCATCAGCAACAGCAATATCAACTACATCACCACTATCAGCAACAGTAATACTGCAGACATCACCATTATTTGTAGAACACTGCTCAATTTCCTCAAAAACAACCTGCTGTTCATGTGATGTATAAATAACCGGCAAACAGTGAAAAACACCCTGAAAGTGTGCATACCACCTATCAACAGTTATATTATTTGTACCAGAGGTTTTGTTTTGCACAGACTTTACAGTGCTCCAAAACAGTTTCTGATCTTTTGTACTCTCTTTTAATGTGTTTAGAGTTTGCAGTTTGTGGTCAGCCTTCTTGCATTGCAGCAGTTTTTTATATTCCCTCCTTTTCTGTATGTACAATAGCCTAGCTCTGTCCAAATGAGTTTTTCGAAATGTCATCAAATATTTCCGTAGCCTAATAGCCTGTGCTCGGAGACCTGTCAGTTTAATTTCATCATGATCAATGGCAAGTTTGAGAAGAGAGGGAGAGAGCTGGTGTTTTTGGCGGGTTTCAACCTTTTGTGTTTTGAAGTACAGTGTATTGATAAGCACGTGATTAGATGAACACCGTGAGGAAATGTCATTTAGACCCTGTTGGAGAGATTCAGTGATCTGGGATACTTGCTAACTCGACACATGGAGAGTACTGTTATCGACAAACATGTCACATAGCACTGACGTGTTTGAAATATGTATCGGCAAGTCATTTATAAAGAGGGAGAAGAACAGAGGTCCTACTACCGATCCTTGGGGGACCCCATGCCGAATGTGCCCTTCGCACGAGAAGTTTCTAAGCAGGAGTACACTTTGCTTTCGGGTTTCTAGGTACGATGTTCATGCATCCAGCCCATACAAATGCAACTTCTACAATAGAATTGAATGACTGACAACATCAAAAGCTTTCCTAAGACCCCAAAAAGGTAGCTCCTGATGGCTCTAAATTATTTATAGACTGAAGACATTTTTCTATAGTCCGCGCCAAACACGCCCGACACGAGTGTGTTGCACGAAACCTATACTGAAGGGGATATAGCAGGTCGTGATTCTCTAGGTTGTTTGTCAAGTGTTTGCAGAGCTTTTGAGTTTTCTCAAGCAATTTTGACAATTCTTTGTTTTTCACTTTTTTTTGTTTTCCGACTTCATATACCGTCATTAACAGGAATGAGAATGATTCCTTAACGCACTTTGTTTTTTACCTTTCCAAACTGCTTGATACCATTAGAACAGACAAAAACTGAGAGAGAGAGAGAGAGAGAGAGAGAGGTGAAAGTAGTTCTACTTTCACACACACATGTACCTGAATACCTGCTTGTAGTTGTCACATAAACAACACAAAGGAAATCAGAGAAACAGTTTAATGCAACAAGAAACAGTAGTATTCCGGGTAAGAAAAACAATGACCTGAGAGCAAGCAAACAAACACGAAATATCCGAAAGAGATGTTGCTGAGGAACAAAAATAACAGCAATAACTGAATAAGACATCTTTGAGAACTTGAGAGAAGAGCTGCTCACTTTTGCTGTTTGCCAGCAATAGTAGCTCTCTTGTTTATCAGCCTGTAATGCAGTTAATGTCTTATGAGAGACTATTTTGAAGGCAAAAAGGTGACTGCGTGATCATTGAAAAAAAGTTACAGTTCTGAATCAACAGTGGCAATATATAGACAATACTAATGATAATGATAATAAAAATTGGTGTTATCAACAGCAGCAGTAATAACAGTTTGCTTTGCTGTGCTTTGCTTTGCTTTGCTTTGCTTTGCTGTGCTTTGTGTGTGTGTGTGTGTGTGTGTGTGTGTGTGTGTGTGTGTGTTTACTTTAAATTATTTGAAATGCTTGGTCTGATAATGCAACAACAAGCAGATGACTCAACTGTCAGGAGGAAATGATAACAAAAAGTTTAGTATTTGGATAACATGA
The DNA here is from genome assembly GCA_018292915.2 of Batillaria attramentaria. Classification (NCBI taxonomy): domain Eukaryota; kingdom Metazoa; phylum Mollusca; class Gastropoda; family Batillariidae; genus Batillaria; species Batillaria attramentaria. The sequence goes on from JACVVK020000632.1 coordinate 165,793, forward strand.
CATCATGCCATTGACTCATGTGAGGGTGGGTGGGTGCTTGGAAGTTGGAAGTCCTTTTGGCTCATCGTTTGAAGAATTGACACGCGCAAGAAGTGGATTTTCTCACGTTAGAAGTAGTGATAAGTCTCTCGTTATCTAGTGTATTAGTTAGTCGAGGAAATGTTTCCTACTGTGTAGTATTTCCCACGGTAAAACCCATGGCCCACACTGGTCAGGAACCTTGAAGGGTGTGTATTTTCCGGGTGCAGCACTTAAGACAAAAACGTACATTCATGACAAACAAGGACGACAGGAAACTATTCGTTGACTATGTATCAGATATTCTTGTGTTTCAGCCCTTCGCCTAAAAGCGTCACGAATCTGTGGCAGTTTAGATCGGACGATAAACTATTTACTCGGACAGGTTCGCGCGATAAGGAAACAAAGTCTGGAGATAGGATACATGGCGGGCACATAAATTCTTCCTTTACAGTTGAATCGTAAATAAGTGTTCCTTTTTTGACCGTTCTTATGACTGCACTCTACCTTCTACATTCAAACTAATGTGCACCAGTCCCCCATACCCACCAAAGAATAGCAGCTACTCTCACCATTATATTCCTATGTTTTCATGTGTTGACAAATAATATATGGTTCATGTATCAATTAGAAAAAAAAATCGCACAAAAGAACACACAAGAAAATAATATGCACTTCAAGTTCAAAATGATTATCATATAAGTAAATGTAATTCGTATATATACAACGGATTCTGGGAGAAACATACTGTTTCTGTGTTTGAAATATTACATAGTTGGTTATGTTGAGAGTAAAAAAGTTCAACATAACAATAAAACATAATGAAATGATAATGATAATAGTAATAATGGATCGACATCACATACATCCGATACACACATACAAAAATTGTAAAAAGGGGGAGGCGGAGTTTTTGCGTGAATCATGTAGGTTTTCCAGAAAGTTGTATGAACTTTGATTTAGCATATATTTTGTATATCGCAGTATCATTTCCGCAAATCTAGTTTTCCATGTGTGTCATTCACCTACTTGGGTGAGCTGGGTAAGAAGTCAAGAAAACAGGATTGTATTACTGTATCTTTTGTCAAAAGGGAAGCATTTGACATGTCCGAGACACAATAATGAGTTGTTCGAAATATTAGTGAACAAACTTAAACACAATGAACAGCCAAAAACAATTAAAATAAAACAACACCAACAATACCCCCCTCCCCTTTAAAATAGGAAATTTATTATTCCCGGTTTGAAATCTCGCAGACATGCTTTGAATAATGTTTCCAATTTGGTGCCCCCGATAAGTAAAATGCCCCACCGGCCCCCGCAGTGTAGTGGTTAGCACTTCGGACCATGGACCGGGAGACCCATGGACCGGGAGACCCGGGTTCGAGTCCCAGCCGAGGCAAGCGGGGTTTTTCCTACCTAGGTCTGCTCCTACCCAGAGCGGGTGTGCTATGGGCCCAGTGGGGAGGCTGTTGCTACACAGCCGAGATTCACCCACTTCACGGGTGCGACTTTGGGGGTGCTTCCCTCGGTATGACACGTGTTATGATGTGGATGATTACACGGCCGGAACCGCAGGTGCCGTAGTTCCCGGACCTGGTTATTGCCGAGATATTTATGACAGGAAGCGTGGAATGCGGCCCTGTCCCGCAGTCCCAAACCACACGGCCCTCCATAGCATCATGTTACCATCATCCTGATCTTCATCATCATGCATAATAAAAAAAAAATGCCTCAGCTTTCGAGCCCTCTGTGAATTCCACCCATTACCTGGGAGGAACACCACTGGAACTGGCAAAGAGTTCGGGCAGCAAAAAAAAAAAAATGCCCCACACTCCTTTGTTGATTTCGACCGAAAAACTGTGTGGTGTGTTTTCCACATTCGGGGACACCTCAATGTGAAAACTCTATTCATATAACTAAAATTCAACGATGTTTATACTCGTAACGCCGTATCTATTTATCCCACCCTCAAGTCTATGACATTGTATTTTCATACAACGGAGGAGAATATCTCACATATTCTGTTTCGTCTGTCTCAATGTTTTCGTCCTTGTCACATGCGACGTCAGCAAGAGCCACACAGTCAGTGTTCATGGCGTCATCTGATGCTCCAGTCTCTGTATGGAGACTACTATCTGCAGCAGCACAGCAAGACGCCCCAGTTGCGCCGACAGGTTTGAGTTGTGTATTTTCATAGTAACGTACAGTCTTCCACTCGGCTCCTTCCTCCTCTGTCTCGTCACGTGACGGTTCTGGGACCAAATAGTCATCAGGAGGGTTGCTTGGTCCGTGGCAGATTGGTGGGGGAGGCTCGTCGTCTGAAAACAAGATGAATAAAAAACAAATAAACAACTGACAAGACTAGAAGGTAATGGTTATCAACCCTTTGTGCGCATCTCGGCAACATAAAGTGTGGTGTTTGTGATTATCAAGGAGGGGTATCTGTCTCCACTGAAACAAATTAAACACAACGAATTGCAGCACATTAACTAAGGGAAAACCCGTTCACAACACACTGCATAAACACCAAGCATGTCTGTCTGTCTGTCTGTCTCTCTCTCTCTCTCTCTCTCTCTCTCTCTCTGTTACCGGCAAATTCGTCCGAGGCAGAAGTAGGTGGAGAATCCGGTACGTAGAAATACTCGTGTACACTCTGACCAGAAACTCGTTCCTCAAGTTCCTCACTTCGTCGTGCACCCACTGCTTGCTGCTCAACCATTGCCAACTCTTGAACCGGGCGTGATTGTGGTACAAGCCGTCTTGCTGTTGGTACCATTGATGAGACATCATTTTTGAAAACCAGAAATCACAATATTAGCCTACAGTTTATTGGTTTGCATAGTGGGGTGTCTAGTGTAGTCCGATGTCTACTAATCCAAAACCTGCTCTTGTGCAAGAAAGGGGTATATGGACTAATGAGAAAAGTGATCATCAGCTACAACAACGGCAACAACAACAAAGCATATCTATCCTAAAATTAAACTCAGGTGATTGTTTACCTTTCAAACCACATACAATAGAAATGGTGACATTCAGCAGAACGAAGACAGCGATTCCAACGCCAATGATCACAACGACATCAACTGAAATCTGACCTGAAAAAGATAACTGAGTTAAATTAATCTAACATTAGAGCTAAATCAAACGAGAAAATCATCTCACATTTCAAAATATTCAGACGAGCGCAAATCAGCTCTCTTAAACTGTTTGCTTTCCAAAAGCGCTATGTCTCTTGATGCATTGCAAATCAAATGACCCGTTGTTTGTTTCCGTGATAACAAAGAGGCAGGTGTGACACATAACGTAACTCATTCTTTTGAAAGGTCACCCCCCCCCCCCCCCAAAAAAAAAAAAAAAAAAAAAAAAATTGAATACAACTAGTGTATGTAAATGCCAACACTGAACATTCAGGAAACGACGGGAAACAAACAAAAGGCGGCGTTATCTAACGTATTTGGTTCACTCTTTGTGTAGTTTCCATGTGTGTTTTACAGATGATGACAAACGAGACCTGATATTGTCTATTCAAATACAATATTATAGGTCACCTGCCGATGTCGTGTGTTGAGTGGATAGAGGAATACCGATTCTCTCTGTTCCAGTCAATGTTGAGCTCGTCAACGTTCGCAAAGTCACATCCGGGAGCACTTGAAAGATTGAAAATAATGAATGTACATATCTTGCCAAAGTACTTGCTCTTCAAGTGATAGGTTGTGGATAATTCTTGTATTTGCAAAGATTACCTTTAAGGATCGGAACAACAAACGAACAAACAGAAACAAGAACTAAAAAACAACAACAACAACAACAACAACCTACGATACGTGGCGATAGTGTTTCTGGAGGTAATTACTTACCTTCGAAAACATTCAAACCGATATTGAGAAGCCCGGTGCCGGCATCATTGGTGAGTTCCAGCCGCCACTGTCCCTCGTCCTGTTTCCTCACATTCTCCAGTCGGACAGTCAGCGTTAGGTCAGGCGGGGTTCCGATCACAGCGACAAAGCTATACAAAGAGTCATTAATGTGTTTGGTTGTATCAGTTATTTTCCGACATCTGCCAATGATTAACTCAATACGTATTACAGTGTTTATGAACAATATTTTCAAATGAGCTTAAAAAGCTGTCGCCAACATGATAATTCTTTGCATAAGAATTGCAAGTTCTCTTTAAGCTTTGGTGAAATCCTTGATAACAAATCAGGAATGTTTCAGGACAAAAAAAGCTTCATTTATGTAGTTTTTTTGGCTTGTGTAGCAAAGTGTCCGACGTCTCTCTCTGCGTGTGTGTGTGTGTGTGTGTGTGTGTGTGTGTGTGTGTGTGTGTGTGTGTGTGTGTGTGTGTGTGTGTGTGTGTGTGTGTCCTTGTGTCCGTGGTAATCTATAACATTGGCATTTCAGAAACTGCCAAGAGCAAAGGTACCAAACTTAGCTTGCTGACAGGATCTTTCTGGTCAAGGTCAAGATTATTAAAGCCGCCTTTTTGCAACTTTAATTGGCATGTTCTCAGAATTTACAAGTACCACCGGCCCCCGTAGTGTAGTGGTTAGCACTTCGGACCATGGACCGGGAGACCCGGGTTCGAATCCCAGCCGAGACAAGCGGGGTTTTTCCTACCTAGGTCGGCTCCTACCCAGAGCGGGTGTGCTATAGGCCCAATGAATAGGCTGTTGCCACACAGCCGAGATTCACCCACTTCACGGGTGCGACTTTGGGGGTGCTTCCCTTGGTGTGACACGTCTTATGATGTGGATGATTACACGGCCGGCACCACAGGTGACGTAGTTCCCGGGCCTGGTGAACGCCGGGATATTTATAACAGGAAGCGTGGAATGCGGCCCTGTTCCGCAGTCCCAAACCACACGGACCCCCATAGCATCATCTTACCATCATCCTCATCTCCATCATCATGCATAATAAAAATTGCCCCAGCCTTCGAGCTCTCCGTGGATTCCACCCATGACCTGGGAGGAACACCACTGGAGCTGGCAAAAAGAGTTGGGGCAGCAGGAAAAAAAAAAAAAAAAAAAAAAAAAAACACCCAAGTACCAGAGGCATCAGACCTGTAGCCAATGACCTTGAGTGAAGGTCAATGCCACACAAGCTGTTTGTGTAAAACTTTAAGAAAGACTTCAGCGTTGGCATTTTCTCTGAATTTACAAGCAGCAGAGACACCAAGTTTGGCGCGATGGTAGACGGTGATAATCATAACCTATGCAGACATACCCTTTTCAGTGACCTTAAGTAAACGTCAAGGTCGTTAAAGCTTTCTGTTGTAAATGACTTCTGTGGCTTTTTCCCAGAAACTACAAACGCCAGAGGCATCAAACCTGGCTACTGCCTACTACGTGTTGTATACCTTGTACAGTTTATGTCGGTAATGTTTGCGTTTTCTGTTTCTGGATCCCGATGCATCCTGCATTCCTGTACTTCAGTCGTGTGTGTGCTCAACGGAAAACTTAGGTTTTTGTCCTCACCAGCAAGCACGGTTATATCATTTAGGACGCCAGTGAGGTCAGGTGCACCTGTTCAAACATATATATTATTTTATAATGTATAATCCTTTTGTAGGCATGTGTTGCGTTGAATCTACAATAACTGATATTATGTCCATGTTAAGGGCCACCGTGTACAGCAAGAAATAAAAAAATGCACAAAGCGAAAACACAAGAGCAAAAGAGTCACAAAACATTATTATTGGTTGTCAAAAGACTACTGAGTACAGTTAAGTCCCCCCCCCCCCCCCCCGTCTCTCTCTCTCTCTCTCTCTCTCTCTCTCTCTCTCTCTCACGGCGGGTATGAAAACTGACAACTTAACGTCAACTGCCATTGTAAAAGTTTCATTGATTCACTGATTCTCTCTCTCTCTCTCTCTCTCTCTCTCTCTCTCTCTGAGATATTTACATTTGACAAGCAATGTTGCTGTCTTATTTTCGGTCGCAGAAGGTCCAACGCATTGAATGCTGCCGGCGTCTTCGCAACGAACATCGTGAATGTTTCGCCGGAGATGTCCGTCGCTATATCCTCCCCGAGCAATCTGCTTTCTGTGTCTGTCCAGAAGACTTACATTGCTGGGTGGATTTCCGTCTTCCCACTCACAGTCCACATCAACAGTGCTCCTTTCTTCTGCAGGGTGTAGCTTGACATCAGAGCCATTTTGAGTGATTGTCAATTTTGTCACTCTGGGGGGATCTGTCGGCATAAAATGTAATGTTACTCGAGTGTTGTCAATCAAAAAGTAATGATAAGGATAGTGATGCACACAGATGCTGTATCCGGCCCAAATCGCCAAACTGAACCCAACACGCACGCTCACGAAGGTCGCACGCATTATCTCACACACGCTGATGCATTCACGTATTGCGATGTGTCAGCTAAGCTATGTAAATTTCAAAAATTAGAACTGCATTTGTTTTGATTTGTTGTGAGCTCAGTGATAATGTATAAAGCAAAGAGGGAGAAAGCCACTCCAGTGTAACACGAACAAATTACTCTCACGAGGGATTTCCTCCAAATTAAACACAAGTTACAAAATTTAAACTGCGGATGAGCTCCACCTTAGCACAAGAGTAATCCTGTTGTACGAGGTTGGGGAGTAAGTGTGTCTTCCCAGCCGGACCCCCAGACGGTCGGGCTGAATGAGGAAATGTAGTAATTCCACTACATAGAGTGCCGAATTTTTACATATTTCAAAATTTGTGTGCAAAGTAAAAAAGGAAATGGCAATCAGTGGCTGCTTGCTGGCTTCGTAAATAAGTTTCATGCAAGGTAATAGTGAATACAGTGAAAAACAGGCCTGGTCGCTGCTAGTATTGTCAAAAATCTGAACATTGGAATCTTTTATATTGGAATCTTTTAAATTCACCCTACACACGAATCTTCGGCTGCTGGATTTTTGTGAGTTCTTCTTAGTGAATTTTAAAGTTAGTTTTTTTTTTTTCTAGGGTGCCACGCACAACTTTATGTTTTAACAGAAATACAATAGCGTTGTCTCTGAAATAGGAATCTGTACTGCGTAACTTTAACAGTACGTGCCACATACGAGAGAAAAAAATCGATGCCCCAAATAAAGTGGGTCGCGAACCTGACCTCTCTCGCAATGGTGGCAGAGTCTCAACCGCGGACCTGCCAGAGAGTAGAGTGAAGAACACATTACGGAAATGAATACACTCAAGATCTTCAAGATCTACTCATGTACTCTCGTCATGTCACGCGAGAAGACGAGAACGAGCTCCGCCATACCTGACCACAAGCAGACATATTTCCTCTCTCCTAAAGTGGTGATCATTTCTTTGCATCGTGATACTGGTATTTATTTAGTTCCAGGTCATGCAGCGGGGAGGTAGGTATATTTTGTAGTATTGATTATATAGAGCCTTAGAGAAAAACGAAAAGTGAACGTCAAACGCTCCTGACTTTGTTTAGTTTTGTCGTCTGTTCCTACCGTAAGTCAGCCTGACCGGTAAACCCGGTCTACTCATACTGCAGTTGGGCACTTCGCCAGGTTTACCTTTCCTTGCCACAATGCACAACTGAGATTTCCTGACAGGGTGTACTTAGGAAACGATAAGCAAAATGGGTCAAAGAAAGTCATGCTATGTGGGATCGGGGAAATTTCATATCCAATGTTTAAGTGGGACTTTGTTCAACATGCCTAATTTTTCGACTGATTTTTTGCCCTTTTTCACCGAGTCAGTTTCAGTTTCTTAAACATCCTTCACATATTCTCCGCCATTTGCTTTAAACATGACTGTTTCTCGGAGGAATTGTTTTTACCAATGGATCTAGCATATAGCTGTACAAACAATACCACTAATTTTTCATTCCCTCAGCAATATCTATTTTAAACTCATGACTGTGTTTACTGCCGTCCCCAGTATGTATAGATTTCATTCGTTTAGATTTTCATAACTGGGCTTACTCCTCAGCTGTGTCATGTCCGCTATGCCCTTGCCATCTTTTAGTTTAGATTTCTTAGTTTAGTTGCATAGTATTAGACTTGGACATCACACATTACTTTAGGATCTGTGTTAATATGGATTATATGTCTAGATAAATTAATGTGTGTGCGTGTGTGTGTGTGTGTGTGTGAGCCAGAAGAAAATTTTCTGCCATCGACAGACAATAAAGTTATATTGAATTGAATTGAATTGAATTGAATATCAAAGCCAGTATATCAGTAAACGTCTGCTAACTTAGCTTCACCTTAATGTCTGTCTTGGAGTTACACGCTAGCAAACAAACAAGCAGTGTAAGCAGGCTCGGGGTCGCATCGATCATGAATGCGGTGAGGCGATTGACAACAAATATATTACACACACACACACACACACACACACACACACACACACTCACACACACACACACACACACACACACACACACACACACACACATATATATATATATATATATATATATATATATATATATATGTGTGTGTGTGTGTGTGTGTGTGTGTGTGTGTGTGTGTGTGTGTGTGTGTGTGTGTGCGCGCACTTACACAGTACAGTGAAGTTGAGCGTTGTCGTCTGGATATCCTTGTAATCTGAAGACCATAGCCACACCCCGCTCTCTGACCTGTCTATTGTGTGGGTCAGTCGATAGTGCCCTGGCTGCTCCGTGCATTCGCACTTGGATGTCTGCACTGGATAGTAACACGTTCCGTTCTCTTGTATGATTATACACTGAATATGTGTCAGTTGTGCAATCCTGGACACTTGCAGGCGAAATCTGTCATTCTTTTGGCAGTTCTGTAAATCGCTGATTGTGAAAGGGAGGGAGACTGTGGTGTTCTCGGCGACAATCAAAGTCGAAACGTTGATCGTTGGAAATTGAAAAATTGCACCTATCATGAATACGAACGTAATGGATTATTCTAGCGTCACTTTTTAACACAACGAGTCCCATATTCTTCCCCACTTCACCCCAAACCAGCCCCTACCCTTTGAGCATTATGACGACAGTACCAATAACACGTCTAGTTATAATAAGCAGTTACTACACCGCTGCTTCTACGAAATGCATAACAGAAACGCCGCAGCATGATATCCGTCTATGTTAATACCAACATGTCTGAAAAACAGAATACAAGACGAATTTGGAAGTTACACAACCGTGATCTCATTTCTGCCCACTCTAACACAGCTATTGTTTATTTTTACTGTTGTTGTTTTGATTTTTTAAGGGAAAAACCACAAAATACCACTTTTATGTTTCACTGCAATACCCCGTGACTACAAACAGTATGACTGCTTTCAGTTCTACAAGTACTTCACTCCCGATTAGGTTATCCTAGCATCCGATTTCCGTATTACCATTCTTATGATCGAGACTGACTGAAAAGCATGCTTTTCGCTGTACTTACATGTGTTCTGCGCGGTTGTTGTGCAAAAGAGCATTCCGAACAAAAAGAAACAACGAAGAGACATGGTCCGTCTTCAATAAAAACGAGTAAAATGACATCGAGCAGAGCAGAATTTGCTCAATGTAACCTTTCTCTCTCTCAGTAAGTAACTTCCTTTTGGTGTTTCCGGTTGCAATACGGGCTACAAAATATCCCGGTTACTTGAAGGATATAGTATAATTATAATGATATCGCTTTTCTCAAGCGGAATATCCCAGGAGATGCCGGCTCAAAGCACTTTTCAATCAGTACAATCATGAACACACACAGTCACACACACAGTCACACACACACACACACACACACACACACACACACTCACACACACACACACACACACACACACACACACACTGTCATGGTCTACGAGGGCAACTACAAAAATTGTCTTGACATTGTCTCTTGTATTTTCCATGCATACCAGTGTGTGTGTGTGTGTGTGTGTGTGTGTGTGTGTGTGTGTGTGTGTGTGTGTGTGTGTGTGTGTGTGTGTGTGTGTGTGTGTGTGTGTGCCGAATTGAACTCGATTAGAATTGCACCATTTTTCCAAAGATGAGGAAAGATAAAACTCAAAATGACGATGATACTGACGTTGGTGATGACAGTCTTGTTATGTCTTGTACTATTTTGCAGACGGTGAGATCATGTTGACCATTTGCGTTTTCCTGGTCGCTCTCCTTTTCAATGAAGGTATCGAGATACGACTGAACTAATTCGATCTGTAGTATTTCCACCAGAAACGATGCGATTGTATTTTGTTTCTGTAATTGTATTCAGTCTTTGAATTATCTAGTATTAGACGTATTATTATTCTTTACTACTTTTATGTGCTGCGCTGTTGTCTTTGTTACTGTTGTTGCTGGTGTTTTTGATGTACATATCGTCCGGCAGAATCTTTATAACTTTTGCAGTAGTTTTTGTTGAATTGCTGAATGGTGTAAAACAGAAATTTTCCGTCATGTGATGGTCGTAATGTTCGTCTGTTTCGATGTGTTCACAAGTATTTACGTAATGGGATGAATGATCAATCATTCATGGTTTTTACACACGTTTACAACTTGAATTCATAACAGGGTTTGCCTTTTGGACAACATGCAGCACAGAAAATATAGGAACGTCAGCGACAGTGAGATGCACTTTTAGTGAAGACTTAAATCTCACAAAATCTGCTTCGGCGGTGGTTGTTCAGCGATACAGCCTTGATAAGTCGGACCCTCAAGCGGGTATGTTGAACGTTTCTCTGCCCTGAAGTCAACCCTCTCTCTCTCTGCTTTTCGGCAGTCGTGTGTGTGTGTGTGTGTGTGTGTGTGTGTGTGTGTGTGTGTGTGTGTGTGTGTGTGTGTGTGTGTGTGTGTGGCAACGACAAGAATGAAAAGTGGACTACTAGACCAATGTCTTTTATTGTTGACAAGGAAAGTTTCATTTCATCTCTCTCTCTCTCTCTCTAGTATCCTAGATCATGAGCTGCTCATTGTCATTGCTATGGCTATGTCACTGCTTTTCACCTGCACATGCGTCACTACATTTTATTTAGCGCCAAGTACCCACATTCACCTTTCAGCAATATGAATAACGTTCTCTTATCTGTGCGAGATAACTCATCGTCATTTTTGTCCACTTCTATAGAAATTATGACATTATTTCCGCTTATGATTATGTTCTGCATAGGTGCGTGCGAATAATTCATGCGTGATGTAGTGTGTGTGTGTGTGTGTGTGTGTGTGTGTGTGTGTGTGTGTGTGTGTGTGTGTGTGTGTGTGTGCTGTTTTTTTTTTTTTTCTTTTTTTCTTCTTTCTTAATTTTTCAGTAGTATTAGCTCATGTAGTGTAGCAACGGCAAGTTTTAAAATTGGTATGAATATGCCTGTAACTTCTACCGTTGTAAAATAAAGGTTCTTGTTCTTGTTCTTGTTCTCTCTCTCTCTCTCTCTCTCTCTCTCTCTCTCTCTCTCTCTCTCTCTCTCCACCCCCCCCCCCCCCCCCCACACACACACACACACAAAACTAAAGTGACCATCGCTAAATATGACAATGCTTTTAAAAATCAGTCCATAAACGTGCTGGTCTCTCTACAGTTACTGTGGCAGAATGCTTCTGGTTGGACGGAAAAAGCCCACGCTGTTCTGTGCTTTTGGAGGGCTACCAGTGCGACGGAGACGTGTCCAAAACCCTTACCGTCTCCGTTCCTCACATGGGAAACCTGTTTGAAGGCAGATACCTCTGCTACGTACAACTAAGAGACCATACTACAAATCCTGATCTCAACTTTTGCGTTCTCACACCAGGTGATACAGGTTGCATATATACATGTTTTCCCAGCAAAGGATTGTCACAATCCTCGTAGTTCTCTGTAGTGTACACAAATATAGTGTATCAGTATTTATTGTGGTGGATAGTTTAGGACGTGATAATTGCTCCGCAAGAAAACAGGAATTGTATGCAGATTTTATTTTCTACAGAAAACAGGATTGAAAAACTGAAAAATAAAAACCTGCTACTTTGTCATCTCTCCCCCAAAATAGATGTCTTCTCGTATAATCAGTTCTCTTCGTACACCTTCAAAAGAGGTGCTGCATGGCATGACTTCAAGGACATACAATTATTAATCTCTCTCACCCTCTATTTTAGCACCCAATCTGTCTGTGTTCGCGCGCGCGCGCGCACGCGCACACACACACACACACACACACACACACACACACACACACACACACACACACACACACACACACACACACACGAGCGCGCTGATTATAGTTTCCAAAGAATCAGTTGATAATGCCTTAATCGGCAGACTGGTCAGTTGTAAACCTTGCATTACATCAACGAAAACGCAATCTGAAACATTTTTCTTTCCATCACGGCGGATTTAGTCTACAAGACACCTTGTAAGATTTCACACAGTTCACGCTAAGCGATAAGACTAGTTTACTGAACTGCAAAATTATATGGTATGGTACGTTTGGTAAAATAATACTGAGAGAATGAGTCAACACTTGCTTATTCTATTTTTTCATAGTTGTTGGACAGAAAGGTACAACTGGAGAGACAACAGTTCAGCCAGTTTCCGGGAACTCTACCACGAAAAGCAGTATCTCTCTCTCTCTCTCTCTCTCTCTCAGTGTTTCTATGTCTAATCATTTGCACTATGGATGTTTTGGTTAATCATTGCTGTAGTGAGTATGCATTCTTCCCTGTCCTCTACAGTCAAGAGCCTGGAATAAAAACATTCTCTCTCTCTCTCTCTCTCTCTCTCTCTCTCTCGCACGCGCGCGCTAGTCACCACAGCACGTTTATGTGTTAAGTAAATTGAAGTATGGAAAAGAATAGCATCCGCTGTGTGTGTGTGTGTGTGTGTGTGTGTGTGTGTGTGTGTGTGTGTGTGTGTGTGTGTGTGTGTGTGTGTGTGTGTGTGAAAATGAAGACTAAGAAAAACAATCTTTCGCACTTTTTTTTTTCTTGGCAGACGAGACTGGAGCTACCGATACTGCACTTCGTGTCATCGCGATCGTTGTATCTGTTCATTTATTAGCAACCTATTTGGCGATTCTGTTTCGAAAATATAGTAAGTGTCTCTGTAGTCATACGCTAGAATGTTTGATTCTTTTCTATACTTTAGTTCTTCTCGATGTATGTATCTAAAAAGTATTTCAATCAGAAGTGACACCACAATCAAATACAAGATGTGATCGAATGAACTTTACCTGTCTTCCCCAGGCTTAGAAAAGCTCAGTGACATAGGTATCTCCCTTCCATTCTTGTATGATCCCTGAAAAACATGAAGACATGAAACAGTACGAGGTTTTCCTTTCTGGCGTCATATATGATATATCAGGCAAGAGAAGTGATCCTGTTTTTGTTTTGCCACCACACAGCTGTCTCCGACCAATATTGATTGTGTAGATCTTAAGACCGATTGTAATACCGATGATAAGGAACACAAATAAAAATTAACTGTATTTTAAAGTAATTAAAAAGGGTATGGAGAGACACTTGAGTCTGTGCTCGGCCCGGTGCTTTTTACTCTGTACTCTCAGTCTTTATCCGATGTCATCCGTGCCCACAGCTGTGTTTTTCATACGTACGCGGACGACACCGAGTTGTCACAAAGTGCCGCTCCCAGTCAGTTCACTGGTGTCCTAAATAACGTTCAAACCTGTATCGAAAACGTCCTTGCATGGATGACTAGTAACAAACTCAAGCTTAATACTGACAAAACTGAGGTCATGCCTGTTGGTGCCCAGTGTAGACTTAGTGCAATCGACTTCATGAATGTGAGTGGATCTGTTGTTCAATTCCAACATTGTGTGAGGTATCTCGGAGTCAAGATTGATCAGACTCTCTCCATGAATGACCAGATCAGTAGTGTCTGTCGCGCAGCGTATCTTGAAATCCGTAGGATCTCTTTGCTCCGTCCATTCCTGTCAGAGAGTGCGGCTACAAGATTAGTCCATGCCTTTGTTATATCCAAATTGGACTACTGTAACTCTGTGCTTGCCGGACTATCCGCCGAGCAACTTTCCCGTCTGCAGAGAGTCCAGAACAGTGCAGCTCGTCTCATCCTTAAAAAGCGTAAGGGTGAGCATGTGACACCCCTGCTGAAATACCTCCACTGGTTGCCGGTTAAGTTCCGTTGCCAATACAAACTTGCCGTCCTTGCTTACCGTCATTTCACCGGATCCTTACCTCAGTATCTGTCAGCTGCACTCTCTACTTATCAGCCCTCCCGCAGACTGCGATCCTCCGATGAAAAACTTCTTAAAGTTCCTCTGCGAAATATGAAAACCACCGGCGAACGCGCATTCAGCTACCTCGCCCCGACAATCTGGAACTCACTGCCTTCTGCCCTCCGTAATGTCCCCACACTGTCAGCCTTTAAATCACAGCTCAAAACGTACCTGTTCCGTCAGGCCTTTTCATAGATAACTGGGTCCCTCTGTCCATGTTCATGTGTGTGTGTGTGTGTGTGTGTGTGTGTGTGTGTGTGGTGTGTGGTGTGTGTGTGTGTGTGGGTGTGTGCGCTCTGAGTCTGCTTTTCAGAGACGGGCGCCTTATAAATATGATGTATTATTATTATTATTATTACCTGAGTATACCCTGAGTATAACCTGTTATTTCCCTCGAAATCGCCTGTTTCTCTTGAACTTTGTGAAGGGCTCTAGTTTCTTACTTCTTCCATAGTTTCTTCTTGTTGATATATTGTTACCACATATTACAGTAAAACCAGGGAGGAATGGGATAAAAGTTCAAAGATCGCAGACTGCAGCGGGCAGGCACAGGAATTCGCAAAGGCGAGATCCAGCAAGTAAGAAACGAATTACAGAGGAGCAAGGGCTGATTTGTGAACTCGGTATGTTCTTAATGAAAACGCTATGAAAACTGTGGTCTGATTTAAATGAAAATGTAGGCGGTGACTGGCGTGATGAGACATTTTATGGCGGCAAGACTTTACTATTGTACCACTTAGGTCAAGATCACAAGAGTTACATGAGCGTTAAGGGCTTTTTGTCCATAAACGACAGCATTTTGGCTCACTTGTGTAACAAAGTGAGTCTATGTAATAACCCTCCGTCGTCTGTGTGTGTGTGTGTGTGTGTGTGTGTGTGTGTGTGTGTGTGTGTGTGTGTGTGTCTGTTTGTGTGTCTGTCTGTGTGTCTGTGTGTCCGCAGTAAACCTTAACATTGGCCTTTTCTCAGAATCTGCAAACAGCAGAAACAGCCATAAGACCTTTCAAAACATACCATAATGATTGATTAAAGCTTAAAGATTAAAGATTAAAGCTGTCTGTTTGGAAATTTTACATTGACATTTTCTCATAATCTAGAAAAGCCAGAGACATCAAATTTTGCATGATGATGGACATTGACAACACCTGGCTTGCTGATAATCAGCAGTAAGACCTTTCAAGAAATACCATTTTGAATGACCTTGACTGAAGGTCAAGGTCATCAAAGTTGTCTGATTGGAAATTTAAAATTGCCATTTTCTCAGAATGTAGGGGTACCAGAGGCATCAAACTTTGCATGGCATGATAGACATTGACAAAACCTGTACTGGCATACTTGTATTCAATTCCCTTGAGTCAAGGTCAAGGCCATTCAACATGTTTTGCGGAAACTTTAACGTTAGCATTTTCTTGGAAACAACAAACAGCAGAGGCACCAAACAAGGCACAATGATAGACAGCAACAAGACCTGTGCAGACATACCCATTTGAATGACCTTGACTCAAGGTCAAGGTCATTACAGCTGCCTGTTGTGAAATTTTACATTACCGTTTGTACAGAAACTACAAAAACTAGAGCTATCAACTTGGCTCTTCATTTACAGATCTCATTTGTATGACCTTGACCTAAGGCCAAGGTCATAGAAGCTTTCCTGGGAAAACTGTTATATTGCCATTTAGGATAGCTAGTGATAAGACCTTTACAAACATACTCTTTTGAATGACCTTGACCCATCTCACAAGTGAGCCAAAGAAGCTTTGCCCCTCTAGTTTTTCATTCAAGTGCACCATATGAACTCGACCCTTAATAATAACGTTTATTTCTCGGCGACCTAAATATATAAGCTTGAGTTTTGTTGTTGTTTTGCGTTTATCACATCTTCCAGTAAATTGTGGTTGATAAAAAAAAAAAAAATGTTTACATGTAAAGCAATTTCACGTAGAATTTTGTATAATGACTAATTTGAGTGTTTCAATGGTACAGAGGCTACGTCCGAGATCGCCTGCCCTTTATTGGACGATAATCACGTCCAGGCAGAGGAACAGAACCACAACTCTATCGGCGTCAGATGCTCAACCACGCAAACAAATAATCAAGAAGCGACCGTCAATGCACAAAGAGAACATACTCTAAGGCAACGTCAGCTCACCACGATACCACGAAGCACTTCAAGTAACAGGATTTGGTCACTCTTCAAAAGCATGTGTGTGTGTGTGTGTGTGTGTGTGTGTGTGTGTGTGTGTGTGTGTGTGTGTGTGTGTGTGTGTGTGAGCGAGCAGGTGAGAAAGACTTTGTAAAACAGCTGGCATTATGCATGTGAAACGAGGGCGAGGCTTGGTCCAGACCGATCGCAGTTGTGTCAAAACTGATAATAAAAAAAAAATATGACGTGTGCAGTTATCTATAAGTGCAAACGCAACTTTTTCCCGTCTTTTTCCGCTTTTCCCACTCCAGTAACACCACGCATAAACAACTGCCCCAATGAAACATTGTTTCGGCAAACACACCACCCCCCTTCCAGGTCCCCAATCCCCCGGTCCTTTTCCCCACTCCCTTCCCCCCCCCCCCCCCCCCCCCCCCCCCGGGTGTGTCCCGTGTGGTGAGCCTTTTACCGTTCAGCACTTCTTGATCTCGTGCTTGGATCTCGCCGAGACTCGTGACAAATTTTATTCTGTTGACTCATTGAAGGTGGTGTTCAGGGATGTCCCCCCTGACAAAATCTTCAATTTCTTGAAGGAGGTCAACCTCTTTTATAAAATATAGTCTTTCAGCGTAACATAATCTGTGATATTGTTTTTAGTCTGGAAGAAGTCAATCTTGTACAGGGCCTCCTCTTTTAAGCTACACAAATTTTTAATATATATTTACTTCATGATTTAAGCCGGACTTTTATGTTTTAAAAATCCTGGCAGAACGGGACTTGGTTTAGCCGCGAAATAGTTTTTGTTGCTTGCACGGCGTTAAGCCCTAACTAACTAACTAACTAACCCGCCCCCTCATGTTACACGCGAGAGTTTAGTTTCCAGAACTTCCAGTTTGTTTAAATGAATGTTCTCTACCCAAGGTTCCCAGCTGGCTAAAACTGGAAGTAGAGATAGGAGGAAGTGGAGTTCGACCGTCAGCACACTATCCAGACGACTGAGACGCTTGGACAGACTGGACGAGGAGAGAAAGAGGTCGACACATTTTATTTTAAATTGCAAACAAAACTCTACGTAATCTTCTTGTCCGTTATAGTGTCGGACACGTAGCCGACCATTTTGTGAGCAGTGGTCGGGATCTAAACAATTCTCCATGAAAATAACAAGGCAGATTCCTTGCGGCTGGGAATTCGTCATTGGCTGGGTGTGGAGAAGTGCATTTCTTTCGTATTCAAGCAGTTGTTTGCACGTTTACAATTATTGAGATTTTTGTTCGAATTTTATACTCAATAAACCAGGAAACGTAAAAACAAAGAAAAAAACAAAGGAAAATCTCGTTTGACATATTTATTCATTCTTTTACTTGTCGTTCTTCCTTCTCTGTCTACTTCAGATCATGGATTCCCCACAGCAGATCTGCACCACCATCGTTCAAGCTGTAGTCTGCATGCATTCAGGGCCCCACGCCATTTTACTGGTCATCAGGCTGGACGATTTTAACAAACAGAAAGAGTTTGGCTGCTACCGTCGCCATATCACCAACTTCCTGACTGTGTTGTTCACGGGCGGTGACGACCTGGAGCGGGAAAAATCAGACATTCGCCGAAATCATGAAGACCGCACCGAAAGAACTGATAGAAATTCTTCAGGAATGTGGCAACCGGCAAATCGTCTTCAACAACTTTGCCCGCGACCCTGTTCCTCAGGTAAAACAACTATTTTCAGTAGCTGCAGGCGCCTCACAATAGATAGTGCCGGGCACGGTTGGAATGGTGTGATGAAAAGATTGTCCATCTTTATATTGAGCCTTGCCGATCTCAAGCCTGTGTCTCTCTAACAAATGAACCGTGACGGGCGGGTTCCCATCTTCCCATTCGCAGATGACGTGGACAATCGTGCCTTCGTTTACTGGACCCAATACGTCATCCCCTTGCTGATCTGTCACTTTGACATCGTGGACACGCGGTGGGTCTAGAAATAGATTAAAACATGTTTGTATAATATTATAATACGTATTTGTAGCCCTATGCACATTATACAGAGAGTAAAATAGAATGTACACGAGAGCTGATGTAAAAAAAAAAAAAAAAAAAAAAACACCACCAACAACAACAACAAACAAACACAGTTTAAAACATCGGCGTGACAATAAAACAAGCTTGTGTTTTCGTTGCTAGAGGGCTGGCAACGAAAGTCGGTGTTGCTTTGTACTTCCTTTCATCGACTGTCTATTATAACAACACATAATCAACAACATTCTGTAAGACGCATACCTGTTAAAACAAAACTCGTCAAACAACAACAGCAACAAAAATGCATGGATATTATTGTCTTTATTTATCCCTTGTTTGCACGGTTATTATTGTTATCACTATTTGGATTACTATTTGGATCAGTGTGTGTGTGTGTGTGTGTGTGTGTGTGTGTGTGTGTGTGTGTGTGTGTGTGTGTTATGTTTGTACTACATGATATTCTTTAGAGTAAAATGATATGTCCATCTATGTAGGTCTGTTGACCATAAATGTTTGTGGTATGTATATGTATACGTCCCCAAAACAGAAAAAAAATGCATGGATAAAAGAAGCGAGGTCGGGACCATAAATTGCCACCACAACCGAAGTTCCGGCAAGGATTTACGGTATTAACAAAACATGTTGCTTTGTTTCAATTAATAAGACGAATAAGGAGGTTTGAAAGAAATCCGAGTCGGCTTTACGGTGCAGTTTCCTGACATACGATCTCTGGCTAACTCTTCCCTGAATTATTTTAAGTTCTACATTCGCTGCTGTAGTACTTCATACATTTCCTGGTTCTGCCTCTCACATTGGCTTGTCAGCCAGTTAAACTCGCACATCCTCTTACAGATATTACTAATGACGCGTCTAATAACATGTTACACCTAGGCCATAAAGTATTCAATCTACGAATCTCTCTCTCTCTCTCTCTCTCTCTCTCTCTCTCTTCAGAAAAAAAATCTTGATGTTAACCTTAAAATTTCAGTGTTCAATTAAGTGTACAAACAAGGCATGCATCCATTCCTGATGCTGAAAGTCCGAGTGTTGCGTTGGTTCAGTAAGGGTACGTGACCATAACTTTTCCCTGGAATATGTCAAACACATGAGATCCGTGGTCATTCTTTGGCCATTATTATTCAGCCGTATTGAAATTTCTAAACAAGGAGTGCATTCGTTGCAGGAAAATTGCTAGGCCATCTGACATGGGTTTTGATTGAAAACATCTTATGGACAGTAATGGACAGAAACATTTTTTTCCGTGTGTTCATTATTATGCTCAAGTTTACCATCCTGCTGGCAGGACTTAATGTGTGTATCGTTTTGAATTGATTTTCCTGCACATTTTCTCTGTAAATTGTTCTTTATTTATTTCTGTGTAACTGCCAAAAATATTTTGTTGAATATTTCACTTGGTACCATTCTTGTGGAAAGGCCATTTGTTTGCCTGAACTACATAATTATGCTACTTCACTCTAAGGTTATGTTGGCTTAAACAAATGTCGAGCTCGTTATTATGGTGTTGCTAAGCAATATCGCCCGCATTGTGTATTGTATCCTACTTTTTAAAATTCATACAAGGTTGTCATAGAAAACAGAAAATACACCGAGGGTGTTTTTGTTTTTGGTGTTTTTTGGGTGTTGTAGTTGTTGCATGTTGTCAAAAGAACAAGTTTTTGCTATGGGTTAGTGATAATATGTGACAGCCAACGCGAAAACATGGCCAAAGTGTCATATATCATTTTTGATTTATTAGTTTGGTGGAAACATTCAAACTATGTCCTTGCAGTTGCACACACACACACACACACACACACACACACACACACACACACACACACACACACAGATCAAACATACTGTTTTAAGTGTGATAGTTATTAACTATAGTTGCTTGACGTTGGGAGGAACAGTGGTCAGTCCATGTACCAGATAACCTTTTGACTGGTGTACCTCAAAACGCTACCCAGCGACTTTGGACCCGTTTTCACGTACTCTGTCACATAGGGGAAACAGGCGTAATAATGTATTTTCCTTACAATTTTTTCTTCGCATTTTTCCTTGTTGATCGCGGTATTACAATTGTGTAAATGTTCTCAAATGGTTGTTGTTGTTGTTGTTGCTGGTGGTGTTGGTGGTGTTGTATTGTTGTTGTTGTTGTTGTTTTCAAGAATTGGTACTCGTGATTTGACCAGTGAAGTCCTGTTATTATTTTTCTTGTTGTTGACGTCACTTCTCTTTTGTTTATTCAAATTTGCATTTGTATTTAATTTGCACAAAGTCTAACGTGCGATCGGTGGTTTAGCGGTTAAGAAACCAACACAAGAGTTCAGGTTTGAGTCCTATTTGGTGCAAATAATTTTTTATTCTCGTTTGTGGTAAAGCGCCTACAAAATACGCAGTTATTATTATCATTATTATTGTCACTAGCAGAAGATCTCTGTATATACGTATCATAGTCAGGAACAAGGGCAAATTGATGGAATATGATAAATATTACTGTGTTCATGTACCCTAGCAGCTGGTCTGTACTTTTTCAATATTCGGTGCTATTGTCAGTGCGATGAATGGTGTGTATTTTTTCTGTGTTCTGTATTCAAATTGTAATTTCCATGCAAGCTAATCTTCATGGTATCAGCGGCATTGGAATGACGACATCTAATGATTTGGTCTTTTGTCTGTCTCCAGAAGACACAAAAACACTTGTTTGTTCTCTGGGTATGTAAATATTTTGTGATATCTGCTTCTTTGTAACTCCCACTTCTTTGTCAAGAAAAACATTGGTCACAGGGAACACCCACTTATACAATATTATGATTTCATTTTAACATTTGAATATACGTCTATCACTTTATGTATGAACTATTACTTGTGAATTTGACCCTGAACAAATTGTTTTTGTTGATTTGTGGTTACAACACAAAATTTACAATTGTTGTTATGTGGAGATTATCTTCAGTTACGGCTGTTAAGATGTTTTACATTCACACGTGTTACAGAAGTATATAATATATCTAGCTAATAAAGTAGATCTGCCTGAAGCTGTTGATGTCGTTAAACCTTATGCTGTCTCCGCTTGTGGTGTTGCTTTGTAGTTACGTCAACCCGCCCCCCCCCCCCCCCCCCTCTCTCTCTCTCTCTCTGTCTCACTCACTCACACACACACACACACACACACACACACACACACACACACACACACACACACACACACACACACACACACACACACACATCCCATGAAAAATAAGCAAATGCGAACAATTGAAAAAAATAACCACAATCAAGAAGAAACGTCTTTAGTCACTGCTGAGGTTTATATAGCTTGAAAGCGTAAAACGAAATGAAGAAGAAGCCTTTTTAATGTAAAACTGGCCTTGGCAAAGACTCGACTGAAAGCAGGTTATACCCGAAACACTAAGCCACAAACAAACTCGTGGGAAATTAGGCCACTAAGTTTGATTTCTTCCTCATGAATGTTACTAGGAAGCGATAGAGGTTTTTCTGAAAACTTCTAACCTAGGAATGACGTTTCCTGAAACTTGGTACCCGTTTTCGCGCGAATATTTGCATTTCAATTTGAGGCTTTGCAAGAATATCTGGTTTAGCGTGTGTACGTTTTGTAATACTGTAATTCGTGCTTTGGCATCTTTTGTGTGTGACTATTAATAGATGCTACGTTATGTTATTGTTGTTTGTTTGTTACATTTGTTGTGCTTAGTGTGCGAGTTGGATTTAGTTTAAATTTACACCCAGCCGCGAATTAGTCTTTGTGGCTTGCGCGGCTTTAAGCCCTAAAAACTCACTCACTCACTTAAATTTACACCACCTGTTGTCGCCCACCCTTTTAATCGCTAGGCGAACCTCCAATGTCTTGACGACCTTGGCCTGAAATTGTAAGTACGTTTGGTTCAACATAAACTGTGCTGTGAAACCGAGAGTGAAAAACCACAGAAATAGGCAAGACGATTAGCAGCCCTTCAGCCGTCTTGACAGGAAGGGACAAGAATTGTTTCCTTTCACAATGATCGTCACAATTATCAAAGATTTGTTGAAACAATGCGTAAAATATAACACAGACATCTTTAACTAGATATTAAATAAGAACAATACTAATCATCATCATTATCGTTGTCGTCATTATCATACTTCCCTGACCCCCATCCCCCCCCCCCCCCCCCCCCCCTCCGAACGGTAAAGCCTTGGACTGTCAGTGCTCGGGTCGTGACTTCGAATCACGGCTGGGGCCAAATATTTGTACTGGACTCGTTGCCCTGTCTTTGATATCACACGTACGTGATGGAAAAGGGTGTCCCCCCCCCCCCACACACACACACACACTTACACACACACCCTCCCCCTCCCACTTACAAACTGAAGGCACAGAGTTCATTTCCTCCTTTTACATCAGACAGTTCACAGCATCAAGCAATACGAAACTATTCGAACAATTTTCGATTTTATTGACTAGTGACTGAATGTGAAATATAAGGAAATTACATCTATTTGCGGCAATCAGATTTGTTTTCATAGAGAAACTTCCTCATCAGTCCTCAAAGGCGATGAGGATGGGTATGGATCGACTCACATGTTCCAACCTAGAGACAAATGGATCGGAGATTTGCATGGCTGTTTCACCTGGTGACTACCTATTTACTCACATGTGCCTCTGACAAGCCATGTACGTAACTCACTTTACTAGACTGCATTCTAAACTCTAGCAGAACATCTCTCGAAAGGCTAGGGTAGAAGAGATAGCGAGTGCAAGGAAGTAGGGTGATAACTATACAAACTCTTGTAAACTAGTATACAGTCAGTAACCGGATACTTCAGTATGTGAGACATACTTTTAACGGAAACGACATCAGATATGAAATGACATCACGACACTAGCTTTTAATCTTTAAGTTTTAACTCCACCGCCTGTATTGATGTGTATAAATGTGTGCATGTGAATGTTGTGTGTATGCGTGAGCAAAAAGCGCAATGAGTGTTTTTCTAAGCAGAACTCGGCGCTCTACAAGTGTAATATATTATTATTAGATATCATCTTCTTAATGACAATTTTTTTGTTTTTGCTTGTGTTAACGGGTTGAGCACTTACTGGGTCAGTGGATCAAGAACGTCGTATCTATGACCATGATCTAGTGCTTCGTTACATGGGCATGCTCATGTTGGTTATTATGGCCTTAGTTCCGACGGAAGGACTTATCTTGGCGAAAATAAGTAGCAAATTGTAATGTGTCAAATTATTAAAATTTCACAAGTCTGTATTGTTAAAAGGCTCACCCGAAAGGAAATTTTTTTACATAAACTGCAGAAAATTCATTTTTCATTTAAACCTTAAGACAACTCTCTCTCTCTCTCTCTCTCTCTCTCTCTCTCTCTCTCTCTCTCTCTCTCTCTCTCTCACACACACACACACACACACACACACACACACACACACACACACACACACACATCTTTGTCTACTTTTGGTTTTGCGTCTTCACACTAGAGGACACGGGACAGGCAATATGAAACTTAAATGTATACGAGCAGTGACTGGATATGAAGAATCATTACAGGGAAATAAATCTGAGTCACATTCATTCTGAGTTTGAAACAAACTTCCATATCAATCGATAAATGCGTACAGTAGGGATATCGAGCGACTGACAAGTACAGTTCCAACTTAATGGATGGGCTGTTTCACCTGATGGTTATGTACTTGCTCACATCAGCCGCCTCTAGAAAAAACGTGTACGTATTTGTTTTGTTTTAAACAACATTTACATCCCTTTCTAAGAGGAGTCCGAGTTGCAAAAGAATACACGGACTGACTGAACTAAAAGGTCTGGAGAATATCTAATTTATATAACATACTCTGTTGGGTAGAAAGTTTTGTTACTAGCGCTTGTTAACTCTATTGTGAGTGGGGCTTCGCCGCCTCAACACTGCCCATGCCTGTACTTGCCGCTATGAAACTGGAGTAAACTGGCTACATGTAAACGAACCTCTCTTGCAATCTTCATGGACATGTGACGATTCAATTAATGAGAACTGGACGCAGAATTCAATGTTGATAAACTCTGGACGTTGCATGGCTGAACCATTGATCGAAGTGTCCTGTCACGAATGGGTTAAAGATGTTTTGGTCAATTGTTTCTTGTTTGAGCACTCCATGGGTGGGAGAGTATCGTGTCACGTCAGTGGCATGGAACCCAACTTGTGACTGAATTACAAAGACTTAACAGGTATATTTTGACAAAATTAATCAGAGGGTACAGTCAGCATTGCTAACCAGTCTGCAAACCATACTACCAGCAGTCACAGTTAGAACAGGTAAAGCTCACCCACGTCCACTTTCATACGTGTAGACACGATCAACTATGAGTGTTTTTTTTATTATTATTATTTTTTTTTTTGCAGGTGCTGAACTTCATTTTACAGGGCTCACAGACGGTGTTTTCCACGTGGCAGAGAATGAAACCGGATCATTTGAATTTCAATTGACAAACAACTGCACAAGACGTGTGGTGCTGAAAATATCGAAGAAGACCAAGGATGCATATGACGTTTACTGCATGTTTCGTCTGAATGACACAAGCGTGCATTGCAGCGACGTAACTGTTGTAGCAAAGGATAAGTACAAGGTCCAAAGAATCTTCCACAGGTCTGATAGCACAACATGGAAGTGGTGGTCTTCACCAGAATGGGCTTTAGAGAGGAAAGAAGTGGCATTCAACATACTGTGTAAGCATACAATATACACGTACGTTAAGGAAGCTGTACGAAGTTCATATGCAAACAGATCTTTATTTCTGCTTTCAGTAAAGCTACATTGCACTTTCCAAGACAGGAGAAGTTTCTTCCCTTCACGTGTACTAGAGCACAGCTGGTCTTGGAAAAGTACTGAATGTTGACAAACAAATTACAACTCAGGGATTTTAGCTTTAAACTATGAGTGTAATCGATAAGAAATCCTACAGATATATGTTGAAACTGGACTTCTGCATTCAACGCAAGAAGAGTGAGCGTGTTTCCGCTAATTAACGCCGCGAGAGCAGCAAAGACTAATTCGCGGCTAAGCAACATAAGAAAAGAATTAGGCAGAAGGAAGCTGGGTCTCATTTATGGAGGAAGAGATGGAGTGTGTGTGTGTGTGTGGGGGGGGGGGGGGGGGGGATCATGGAACTCAATGTTTTTATTGTTGGTTTAAAGCAGGTGTTTTACCTTTGAATCTAACTGATCGTCAAAATTAATGCATGGCATGCGTCTTTGTAACGTGAAACTTTTATTGATTCTATGAATTTTATCGGTATTGTATTTGCATAAAATAGTTTCATTGTCTGTAACGTCATTTTAGGCCTGTTTGATTATTTTTTCACTCTCCAGATCCCTCCTGTGTCAGCAGCCTTCAAATACAAGGGGAAAGTTCCCATCATGTGGTCAAACAGAACACCAGTGTTACCATCGTCTGTCACTGGGAACAAGGAAACCCCACTGTCAAAGCTCGTCTGTTTGTTAGAGATGGAAGAGAGCTGAAACCTGTCGTCCAGGCCAAAGGTCAGATGAATTATACATTTCCTTCTGTCGGGTGTGATGACGCTGGTAGTGTGAGCTGTGAAGCACCGAATTCAATCAGGAACCAATCAGCGCGATTGCTGGTTCAATGTTAGTTACAAATTTGACCTCATTTAAGTCTGTAAAAAGTATGTACTTTCGCTTAGCACACACACACACACACACACACACACACACACACACACACACACACACACACACACACACGCAGGCACGCACACACACACACACACACACACACACACACACACACACACACACACACACACACACACACACACACACAGAGGGAAATAAGAGTTAAACAGGAAAAAAATTTGTTAGTAACTAAACTTGTCAAAATATTTTCCTTTCAGCCAGAAAAAAAACCCCAGTTTTTCAACAAATTACAGTTACGGTGTATACAAATTGTCGAAAGAGAAAGAGGGGAGTAGTATTGTACACATATTACTATTGTTAACATTTAAAAAAAATCTGAGCAGAACTTTGGTTAATTAATAACTGTTCGTTATGTACAGGGTTTTTTCTGTCTCATTCCATAACACGTCAGACAATTATTAGGACGATTAAAACAGTCGGGGGGAGATCTACAGTATGGTGCTTTAAAAGTGAATATTGACATTAAGTAAGGAGCAGACCGCAGCCCTCGAGCTGGAGGAAATGAGGCTATATGTTTACTATTTGCAAAACATAGCGCTTATTCGAAAATGTTTGTGTCTTTGTTAAAAACATGGACGAAGCACTTGCCCGAATGAAGCGGATGCTCAAAGTATAAAATGACGCATACACCCTGTACAAACTTAAAATCCCCTAAACGCAATATTTTAGATTTTGTTTTTTCGATTAGACTAGAGTATTTAATCTTGCACTCACCGAACTGGAAAAGCATGTGTTTCTTGTTGCCTAATAACCTGTTCAAAACCATTGAACCATTGAAAAAAAAGTCTGTTTTTCAGGCCCACCCAAGCTTCATCTAACTGAGAATATTACTATTGCTGTCGAGGGGAAGTCCACAGAGATTTCTGTTCTGATGCGTGCGCACAGCACAGATGTTGCAAACTGCCAGTTGGCACAGATTGTAACTCATCATTCAGGTGTCCTCGGTTCTACAACCCGGAAATCAAAGAGCTGTCTGAGGTGAATTTTGAATCGTATTTTCTGTGTTACCAATTTTGCTGTCTAGACAAATCAACAAGCAAAGCTAATGAAAGCATACATAAGCATGTTCTACAAAATGTATGAAGTGATAGTATAGAAAACTCAAATCACACCAGTGAAAGCATTTTGCTCAACACCGTAAAACCCCCCTCCCCCCGGTAACTAACACACGCACACACACACACACACACACACACACACACACACACACACACACACACACACACACACACACAACAAACAAAAAATAACAAAAAAGCACAAACAAACCAGCAGCAGCATGCAACAACAACAACAACAAAACAATCTGTATAGTTTCACCTTGTAAATTAAAAAAAGCTTTGAAAAGGTGTTACAACCAATACAATAATCATGCAATCGACTTGAGATCAGCATTTAATGCATACTACCACTGATCTGTTATGATTGTAGAGACATTTCTGTGACCGGTACCCCACCTGACCTGGTGCTGACTGCCCGGCTGGACAATGTCAAGAAACAGGACGAGGGACAGTGGACACTGACACTCACTAATGACGCGGGACCAGGTCATCTGGTCTTCAACCTGGGTGTTAACAGTTTCCCGATACAAGCAGGTTTTCTCTTTACTCTTCGTCTGCCCGTCTGCCCGTCTGCCTGTCTGTCTGCCAGTCGGTCTGTCTGCCCGTCTCTCTCTCTCTCTCTCTCTCTCTCTCTCTCTTGTTCTCTCTTTGGTCATATGCAAAAAGAACTTTATTTCTGCTGTCAGTAAAGCTACATTACACTCTCCAGGACAGGAGAAGTTTCTTCCCTTTACATGTCCTAGAGCACAGATGGTCTAGAAAAAGTACTGAATATTGGAAAATTACAACTCAGGGATTTGACATTAAAACTCTGTTTTGTAATCGATAACAAATACTTCTTAATTTTCATCCTCTCTCTCTCTCTCTCTCTCTCTCTCTCTCTCTCTCTCTCTCTGTGTGTGTGTGTGTGTGTGTGTGTGTGTGTGTGTGTGTGTGTGTTGGCCTTTTGCAGTTTCAATATGATCTGCAAATACTCATTTCCTGTTATACAAAAACTGGTTTCGAAACGTTCTGTCAAAGAATTCCGCTTCAACTTAAATCTCTCATGGTTGTGTATTAAGATACCCGCACACAGATTTGTCTTCTGAAGAAAATGTGACAAGGCACTTGTTTTCAGAAAACGATGGAATTCAGTCCACAACAGAAGACACGAACACTCAGGAATACAGGTTCGGCAAGATACCCACACAATTTGAAGACGGTGTTCCTGCAGAGAGAACAACGTACATCATCGTTGGCGCCAACGTTGTTGGCTTCGCTGTCCTCGCTGCTTTTGTCATCACATTGAACCTCATTTACATACGCAGAGGTACGTCAACGCAAAAAGCGTTGTTTCCAAGGCTTGAAGTGAGGGGTTTGTTTGTTTTGTTTTTTTGGACAAAATTTACGTGTTATCAAGATTTGTGTAATATCTTAAATAGTTAACAGAATGAATATTTTGTCTGTTTCTTGCGATCCTACCTTTTAGGGAGGAGATCCAACAGAATGTCCGTGGAGATGCATCAAATAAGCGAGCTTAATGCACCGCATCGACCAGGCACTCTTTACAGCGAAGGCAGCAACTTCTATGAGGAAATTGCCGATGGTGTCCTGCCGCTTAACCTCGGTAGGGAAACATTTTTGTTTGCAAGATAGCCTTCGGCCTGAAATATTTTCACAGCAAGGAAATCGTTTACATCAGTCATTCACTCACACGTTCACTCAAGCGACCATCCAAAGGACCAATCAACCAGCAATCGCTTCGGGAGCAATTAAGTTTACTTAAAAAGGCCTCCATGGTGTGAGTCGCAGGAACCGTTTCCATCACTCAATCATGTACTCACTCACCGACTCACTCTTTCACTCACGCACTCACTCAATCACCCACTCACTCACTCAAACACCCACTTACTCACTCATTTATTTAACCGACCATCCAACCAATAACCACAAAAAGCAAACAACCACCAGGAACACACACAGCCTGGACATAAGGAAACGAATAGGAAACCCCAAACAGTGTCAACAGCGTCGAGGAGAATTGCCATTGCTAAGAAAACTATGATGGTAATCTCTATGTTCTGGTTACGCTTTGCCTTTTGTAGGGGCTCGTCCGAGTGCTCCCGTTTGCCAGAGAACTGAACCAGAGAGCGGTGTAATCCCCGTCAGAATACCTACAGCCCCATCTGCACATGTCATCGCCGTATCTACAGACAGTGGACCGAGTACCACAGGGGATTATATGGACATGGGACAAGGGGTCATCAGCGTACCTCGTGAAGACAACCTACAACTTCTGGACCACGACTCTGATGAGTACATGGACATGAGTGAGGGAATCAAGTCAGACAATCGTACAGAGCAACTTTCTCGTTTGTATGAAAACATCCCCCATTAGACGTTCCCGCATTTTTCCGCGTCGGAGAAAAAAATGTCCTTAGACGGATTTTTGTTTCTGAAAAAAAAAATGCTCACACATCAATCACAATCATTAAAAAAAGTTTTGTTGATCTTTTTTCCCCAAATGTACATTAATGATTTAATTAGGGGGTGATGGAGAAGGGATGTGTCAGTGATAAAAAAACCCGAACCTATCATTCCGTGTCTGTGTTCTTACAACCACGTACATAATCACTGGGTTTTTATGAATCAGTATACACAATAGACTGCAAAATAAATCACCAATTGTTTGGTTTATTTCTTGATTTTCTTCTTGGGTGGTTTGTTGATTTGTTTCTTGATTTTCTCCCTTTTTTGTTTCTCCATTGTTGTAGCTTTATGATTGTTTATTTTTTTAAAAAATCTTTCTTAGTGTTGGTGGTTTTTTTGTTTTGTTTTGTTTTTTGTTTGTTTTTTTTTTTTTTTTTTGGGGGGGGCTCATTTTTTGTGAACGACTGCAGTTATTGTCAGCTTTTGAATTTTGATTTGTAACTTTTTTGTTGGCATTGAGTTGAATTCACGAGAGAAGACAATAAAGCAAAGCAGTCACAAATATTATGGTTGGAGAATCTCTCTCTCTCTCTCTCTCTCTCTCTCTCTCTCTCTCTCTCTCTCTCTCTCTGTGTGTGTGTGTGTGTGTGTGTGTGTGTGTGTGTGTGTGTGTGTGACAGTAAAGAACGCACCGTACTGACTTGCTGGTCGCTATCTACTTTGATAAGCACGCGATTTCCATACCCCGTAGTTTAACACCATGATTGTGGTAGTGTATAGTTTTCACTCCTGCAATCTGTTCTCCGAGCCCACAAAAAGGTAAGGCTTCTTTAAACTGTGGTTACTATCCGTGGGTTTGAAGAGATGTAGACACGCCGTGGCAAAAAGTGTGTCTATTACAAGGGGTCCGGCTCGATATTGTCACCACTTTGCAAACATTTTGATAGAACGGTAATCAGCTCTGCATGCCCGGCCTGTAAGTGTTTTCTACACCTGCTGGCGTTTCCAGTTATCAAAATACCGACCCCCCCCCCCCCCCCCCCACACACACACACACACTTTCCCCTCCCTCCCCCACCCCCGACCCCCCGTCTCGTATTAAATGTCATCTGCCGGCAAACAGCACAGCAGTGCCAGTGTGCTTGCTAGTATGGGTAGGCAAGTTGCCTTCGCTGCGGCTTGTTAGTGTTTGTGTGAAGTGGGCGTGACGCGTCCCCTTTCCTAATCGTTACCCGCCTTTCATTGCACTACGTTTGACCATAAATGGTGACCAGCTTCTTGCCTTGTCTGCCCGCTGTTTGGCCATATATGTCGATATATTTACTGTTAGAAGCTGACTCATTTTTGTTCAGCCGGACGAGTCGATTTTTGCTGGGTGGGTGATTAAATCACAGCGGTGTCACTAACACGACGACCTCCTCCCCTGAGAAAAACGACCTCCGTTAAATTACCGGAATCCCGAGCCAGTGATCTATCTATTGATAGGGTCCTCCTACAATTTTTTACTTCAAGGTACGTCTTTTCTTTTTAATTAGTGACATTGCTTTCACATTCCCATTCCTTTACTACAATGATAATTGTATAGTGTTCAACGCACAAAACGCAGTGATATTTAATGAAGTGCGAAAGTCGGTCTGTTTTTGTTATTGGTATTGTTATTTTTGTTGTCTTTGTTTTTGTTGTTGTTGTCCGTTTTGTTGTTGTTTGTTTTTTTGTTTTGTTTCTTTGGATTTTTTTTTTTTTTTTTTTGTTTTTTTTTTTTTTTTTTTTTTTTTTTTTTTTGGGGGGGGGGTGCTTTTTTGTTGTTGTTGCTTTTTTGTTGTTGTTGCTGAGTTGTTTGTTTGTTTGTTTTGGGGGGTGGGGGGGTGGGTGTGTGTGTGATAGGAGTCTTTCGATAAAAAAAAAACCGCACAGAAATGCACATAATTATTGTTAAAGATATTGTTCGTGTGCATAAAGCAAAGAAACACACACACACACACACACACACACACACACACACACACACACACACACACACACACACATGCACGCACGCACATACAACACAGCATAGCACAGCACACGTATAACTTACATACGTATATACTTATAAATTGCACAAGATACAGATTTAATTCAGATCACGCGTCAGAAATTATTCAAAACGAAGAAGCCCACGAATTATAAAGGGATACATGTATATCTAAGTCGTGGGAACAGGGGAGTCGAGGCTCTTGAAGGGACTCTGACATTTGTAACACCGCCAAGCCACCGTCAGTAACAGGTGACTCATCCGAAAAAGGAAGGGCGTAGCCCGTGCTGCGCGGTGAATCACTCGATGCAGGACTAGCTGCGACTCCGCACGCTTGAGGGTAAGTCCGCCATCTAGAACTTTCGTCTTCGGTGCACGTTTTCGCGTGTAGTTGCTAATTTATATCCACAACAGATGGTCAAAAATTGGAGGATTTTATCAAAGAATATTTTGTGTGCCGGGTGTGTTATTTGGAATTTGTTGGAGAAATCTGCATTGGGAGTAGGGACTCTTTGATTGACGGGATACGGGCTCACTGAGATTACTACGCCGCACAGCCGAAAATTTATCATTTCTTTTAACGCCTTCGCAGACGTCGGTCGTACGTTTATGTTACTGTGCGATTTCTTGTGTATAGTGCCGCGATAGGACTGCATGCATTCGGATGCCTGAATGTCAAATGATAACACACCTGAGGGCGATATAATTATTTGTGTTTCAGTTACACCTACACTGCTAATTTTGTGGAAGGTTATTTGTGTATTACAAGACTGACGGAGGGGAAGCGCGATCAGTTTCTTACAACCTCTGTAAAGCCGGATTCATTCCAGTGGTCAACAAGTGTCAACACACCGAAAACTGCACCGAGAGGTACAGAAAATTGATTGGTTTTAGCCCGATGGTTTTGGATTGTGACATAATTGGAAATTGGGAAAGATGTTTGTGTGTTCTGTGTTCTCATTTATACTAACTTGCCACTGTCCTGCGTCACTTACTGGTTTCAACTGCGGAATGAAAAACGGACACTCCCTCTTTACTTTAGTTTTGAAGGAAAAATATGTGTGTGTGTGTGTGTGTGTGTGTGTGTGTGTGTGTGTGTGTGTGTGTGTGTGTGTGTTGCAGATGTCCATGTGGGGACGCTCTTGCCACTTAGCTCTCTGTGGTTTTGTGATCCTAGCTGTATACGCCGTTGCAGGTATGTACACTTTACAAACATGATGAAAAACCACACCTGTAAGACACCATTTGCAAGGTGGCACCATGATATCCAGATTGAACACATTCTCTCTCTCTCTCTCTCTCTCTCTCTCTCTCTCTCTCTCTCTCTCTCTCTCTCTCTCTCTCTGTGGTTGTGTGGTCCGTGTAACATAAAACAGAGTAAATCAAAATGTTAGGTCTGTATTTAAGGAATAAACAGACCAAAATGACGAAATTGTCATCACAGTATAAAAGTATGTGCAAGTTCCAATTTTAGTGGTGTGAACATCACATTCTGAACAACTTCTTTTGTTTACAGCTTTAGCAATCACATGCGAAGTATCGGAAGAGGCATCGAAAAACACATCGATCCTGACTTTCAAGTTCAGGAACAATATCTTATCAAATGCAACACTGATTGTCATGAAACAACTAGATAAATCCAGCGAGAGACAAGGTGATTTAAGTAGTAGTGGTTGCCCCCCCCCCCCCCCCCAAAAGTACACGTTTGATAATGACTTGTAGTAAACTCTGGTATGAGATATGCATTAATACATTGCTACCAAGAAGAAAATGGGCAGATTTGAAGGAAAAAGGTATATTTTATTGATTTTTTGCAGGTGGGATTGTTACACTTCTGAATGTCGATTTCGAAAAGCACCCTGTGTGATCGCAAACCTGTGAACATAGTACACTTGTCAAACCTTCAAGAGTGAAGTTTAAGACTTTTACGTCCTAGTCACACTGTTTAAATAAACACCACTATACATCTACTTGTGTGTGCATGGTTAGAAAGAGAGAGAAAAACAAGGAGAAGAAGAAGAACAACAACAACAATTGATATGTTTCTATTCTGTTCTTAGAATCAGTTCTCGACTGCCTACCCGGTGACGACCAAATGAGATGCGATAAAGGGGCAGAGTGCGAGGAATACAGCATTGAAAATGACACCTTAACCGTAGTGTTAAGAAAGGCGATCCTGAACTCCTCGTACGTCTGCCAGCTGGTGCCTCCCCACCCGAACGACGCCAAGGCTGAATGTCTTCTTGAAAGTATGCATCATTTTCTTTTTTAATTTTTCACCATGCACGAACAGTGAATTAGTGGGTCATATTTGAAATGAACAAACAAAATAAAAATAGAAGTAGTCATACGTGTTTGACTGACTGATTTTAGTATTACATTTGACCATGCAACTTGCTTGTGAAAATTTACTTTATAATTATCTTGTATCTCACACATCTTCTGTATAAGACAGGTGTGTGTGTGTGTGTGTGTGTGTGTGTGTGTGTGTGTGTGTGTGTGTGTGTGTGTGTGTGTGTGTGTGTGTTGGGAGGGGGTCTGAATGAATGATGTAAATAAGATACTGTTGTAAAAACAATCTTTTCGTATCTCTTTAATCTGTCTTTACTTTGATGTTGTTTCTCAGCAAAGAAAAGGAGTGATGATGGTAACGACACGCCTTTTCCTCCAGGTATGTTATCCAACAGTTTTGCTGTGTATAGCCAATTTTTATGAGCCATAGTTTAGTCAAGTCAAGTCAAGTCAAGTCAAGTCAAAACACTTTATTTATCCCACAAGGGGCAATTCATCTTCGGACGGGCTCAATAACTCATTATGACAAAATATTCTAAAAGATATAAGAGCATATTAAAATCAAATAATTTAGTTTAGACATTATAGTTACATAAATCTCTTTGCCTGTACAGAACACTGAGCAAGCTCAAGACTACCTCAGTATAAACTTTTCTCTGTTATCTCCTGATGGCTTAAAAATCTGCATGATACATAATAATGTCTCAGAAAACAAGAAAGATGGCGGACCCGTTCACCCAGCGGTGATTGCTGTCCTTGTTGTGGGGATTCTGGTGACTGCAGTCGTTGGCCTGTTGTGTTGGAGAAGGTTTCGCAAAAAAACGGTAATCCTACATTGATTCATCCATCAGATCAGAGTACCAAATGGCTCAGCCACGCAAAGAAAAATACTACGAAAACAGAAATTTACTGCGAAACTTTGACATCAGGTCATTAAAAAAACCTCTCATTTGCAGCGAATGAAGTCTGCATTTTTTTTTCATCTTGTCCCCCTGCAGAATGCTACCTAGCCCAAAGTTCGGAATGTTATTTTGTTTCTGTGTTGTTATCTAAGCGTGATTTGAACCGTGTGGTGTTGTGATGATCTAATACGGTGTCAGTCATCCCGGTTCTTCAATTATCAGTTGACTATTACCTGTAATGTGTTTTTGTTGCTGTTGTCATATGAACAATCTTCATAAGAATTGTATCATTTGCATTAACTTGCTGTATTTATTTACTTATTCATTTTGACATTTCATAAATCGGCAGAACTACTCGGAGGTATGCGGTGATCCAAGGATCCAGCACTAGACGCTCACACAAGAGGCAACTCCTTGACGAGAGAGAGAGAGAGAGAGAGAGAGAGAGTTATAACATACCTACCTTTCCAGTTTCTAGATTTGGAACTTGTTAAAAAAGCCCCCCCCCCCCCCCCCCAACAAACACAAAAAGTTAAATTTAATAAAAGATCGCTTCACAGACATATAACCAAAGTCAACTATTGTACTTGGCTTAAAGTTCCACTGCGCTCATGTATGTAACTGCCGACGCTGGGAAGCCTCGGTAGGACTACGGTGTGCACAGTTTGTGCATAGTGATTATTATGTGAATACACTGAGCATAGTGGGACTGTCTGTATGTAGGCAGGTAGAAAATAACGACTTAAATGATTATTTACAAAATTGATGTTTTGCGGAAAAAAAAAAACAAAAACAAACGGAAGCTGGAAAGGTATCTTATGTCTACGTTATTTTAGTTAACTTGTTAAGACAGCTACCACATTGAAAATGGATAGTCTGTCCCCTTTCTGCTGCACAGAATGGCCTTATCCCTAACCATAAGTGACTTGGGGCAGTTCATTTTTCATACGTTTTTTGGCGTGAAATCGTGGCGGCTAGGCTTAACCAACATCATACTGACCCTTACCCTCCCCCCCCCCCCCCCACCAACCCCACCACCATCACCCTCATCTCACCCCTTGCCCAGCTTCCATTCCAAACAGTACCAGTTATATCTTGCGTTTTACTACTTTGTCTTTTACCTTATTAGATTGTCCTTGATTTCAGTCAGTAGAATATGTTAGCCATGGAATTAATTTTGTACATAGCAAACTGTACAAGGTTTTACATTTTTTCATATTGTTAACATTTTCTTTGACACTAATAAAAACAAGGAGGAATAGACCCATGCCGAGCAGTTGTTTCTCCATTGTTGGCTCCCTTGTGTAACAAAGGGAGTCAATGTAATAACCCTCCGCGTGTGTGTGTGTGTGTGTGTGTGTGTGTGTGTGTGTGTGTGTGTGTGTGTGTGTGTGTGTGTGTGTGTGTGTGTGCACTAAACCTTAACGCCGTTTTCTTAGAATCTACGAACAGCAGAGTCACCAAACTTGGCAAGCTTATAGACAGCGCTAAGACCTTTCAAAACATATCATTTTGAGTGACCTTGACTCAAGGTCAAGGTCACTAAAGCTGTCAGTTTGAAAATTTTACATTGGCATTTTCTTGAAATCTACAAAAGCCAAAGGTTTTAAAATTTGCATTATCATACACATTGACAAGAACTCCACGGAAGTACACTTTGTTTCAAGGTCAAGGCCGTACAAGCTATTTTCAGCATTTCTGCAGTAAACCTTAACACTGGCATTTTCTCAGAATCTACAAACAGCAGAGGCACCAAACTTGGCATGATGATAGACAGCCGGAACACCATTCAAAATGCATCATTATAAAGCTGTTTGTTGGAAAGTTTTACATTGGCATTTTCTTTGGATGTACGAAAACCAGAGGTTCTATTAAACTTTGCATGATGATAGACATTGATAAGAACTTCCCAGATATTCATATATTTAATTGCTTTCTTTCGAGGCCGTACAAGCTATTTTTGTGAAACCTTAACTATTTTTTGTGAAACCTTAACATTGGCATTTTCTTATAAACAATAAACAGCAGAGGCGTCGAGCCTGGTGTACTAAAAGACATTGATAAGACTATGCATACATACCGTTTTAAATGACTTTGACTCAAGGCCATTAAAGCAGTCTGTTTGGAAATATTACATTTGCATTTTCTCATAGTCTAGGGGGAAAAAAACACAAGCAGCATCATACTTTGCACGATGAGAAACGTTGGCAACACCTTTACTGAGAATACCTGTATTCAATGACTTTTAGTCAAGATCAGGGCCATGCAAGAGGTTTTGGGGAAACTTTAATGTTGGCATTTTCTCGGAAACAACAAATTGGAGAGACACCAAGGAAAGCACAATGGTAGACAGCAATGAGACGTATGCCGACATACTTTTTTGAATGACCTTGCCTCAAGGTCAAGGCCACTAAAGCTGTCTGTTTTTAATTTCAACATACCGATTTCGGAGAAACTACAAATACTAGAGGCGTCAAACATGGCATAAAGATAGACATCTCATGAGATCTTATTTGAATGACCTTGACCCAACAGTTTTGGGGAAAACTAACATTGCTGGGAACTAAGAACACCAGAGACACCCTCCTTGGCTTGATGATAGATAGTGATAAGTTTTTCACAAACATACTCTTTTGAATGACCTTGACCCATGTCACAAGGGAGCCATGGAGGCTTCTGCCCTTCTAGTTCATGCTTTTTTGTTTTTGTTGTTGTTGTTGTTGTTGTTTTGTTTGTTGTTGTTGTTTATCTTTTCAAATCTGTGACACCTACCGGAGACACTAGATGCGTGAATAGTGGTGTCATCCGCAAACATACCACACTTGGTAAGAGGGGGAGATCATAATGGACAAACAAAAAAACTGATGGATCCAGGACAGACCCCTGTGGTACACCACATGTGATGTGACCGAGGTGTAACATTGATCCACCAGCAATTACGGCCTGCCTTCAGACATAATTAAAGAGCAAATACCGAACGCACATCAGTTTTTAATAATAATAATAATAATAATTACATTTTTATATAGCGCAGTATCGGCACAAGGTGAGCTCAACGCGCTTAACAATTACCGTCTAAACTAATAAGAGTCTGCAACACATACTGACATAACACACACACACACACACACACACACACACACACACACACACACACACACCTGCAACAGGGATCAGAATGGTTCAAAATCTGTGGTGAATCTAGTTGTAGGACAGTCTGAACAAGAAGGGTATCAGTTTCAGTTGGGGAAGAGAATTCCAAATGACAGGGGCTTGGTACTGAAGTGATCTTTGTCTAAAGGACTTAGTGTAAAAGGCTTTCGGGGCTAGAGAGAAGAGACCTGGGTGGTTGATAGACATGCAGTTAGAAATTTGGACAGATAGGCAGGCAGTGTGCCATCAAAAAGACGAAAAGCCAGCGTAGCAAGTTTGTACTCTATCCTGGCCTTGATGGGAAGCCAGTGTAGCTGAGACAGGAGTGATGAGACATGATCTTTCTTTGACCTCTGAAAGATGACCCTTGCAGCATTATTCAAAATGAAGTCGGGTCAACTCTTCGGCAGGCAAGGCAGCCAGCAAAGAATTACAATAGTCTATTCGACTCAGAATGAGCGATGTAACAAGCTGAGTGGTGGCAGACTGGGTCAGGAAACCTCTCACTGAGCTACTTTTGCGCAGCTGGAAGTTGGCTGCTTTACAGATGCTGGTGATATTATCATGCATAGAGAGTGTGGACAGGACAGAACACTAGGGTACACCGAAGCTCAGTGAAAGGGCTTTGGGTTCAACCTCACCGGTAATCACACGTTGAGTACGGTCAGACAAATATGAGGAAAACCACTTTAACACTGTGCCACAGATGCCAAAACAACAATGCAATCTGTTTAACAAAAAGTCATGATCAATCGTATCGAACGCTGCCGACAGATCCAGGAGGACCAGTAACATACATAAGAAACATTCTTGTGATCAGAAGACACAAGCAAATTGCTTGCAATAGTTTCAGGGGAGTGATTTTTCCGGATGATAGAAATTGCTGATAAAACTGAGATAGGGCGGAAATTGATCAACATCCTTTGATTTGGGTAATGGGAAAGAGGGAGAAAGAGAGAGGATGGGTGGGTGGGCGGGTGTTTGGGGGTTTAACGTCCTTTTCCACCACATACGATGATATCAAAGACGGGGCAACGATGAAAAAGCCAGCACACATATTTGGCCCCAGCCGGGATCGAACCCACGACCCGAGGTCCAACGCTCTACCATTCGACCAGAGAGAGAGAGAGATAGAGGGGTGGGGAGGGGGGATGTAGCAACATGAATGAATTATTCCGTCGAAGGTAGTGACGGTATTTACAGATTATGTCTGTGAACTAAGCATTTGACTTTATGCGGGTTATTTGACAGAGGATGCTTGTTCTTGTCTCGTGATTTCGCTGTTGGTGTTGTGACTTCCCTTACTGAATTATTCTTTTATTCTTCACATAAAAACTGGAACATCTAAAAGACTGGAGGAATGGCGACTTGGATCATGAGTTGTACCTTGGATTGTACTCGTGAAACTGCAAGACTGGAACTCTTTGGACTAGTGCTTAAAATGGTGGTGGGGGGGGGGGAGAGGGGTTGGCGAGGGGTGGAATATGATATTGAAGGAATAACTCTACTGATATGGTGTGCAGAGCTAACAAACTGCAGTGCCGCTACCAAGCAGCGCAAACGACATGGTCATATTGCACAGAGACCCTTGGAGTCACGCGACAGGTGAACTATGCAAATATTTCAATCGTTACACAATAGCGGACTTATCACTGTGCCTGTCAACTTCGAGAGCACACATATGAGCACAGCATGTGCTATGTTACGTTTCAACATCCAAGCTGTACTTTAGCGGGTGGGAAGGACACAAAGATAACGCGGCTAGTCGCTGGTGGCCGGTCGCATTTGGCAGTAGCTGTCCTTCATGAACAGCAACAGAAAAACGCTCCACCCCCCCCCCCCCCCCCCCAACAGCCCCTTTTCCACCCTCTCACCGCGCCAGTGCCTGTGCGCGTTGGCCCCGACAACGCTAACCTAGTGAGTCATCGTCTGGCGTAAACAACGTTTCCCATAAATTATAGTCACAGCTGCGCAGTTGAATCCCGTCCATATCGTTCCTCAGTAACTGCACTCAGGACAACATATGTTACAACCAGTCTGCCAGCCTAGGCCTGTCAGCTTTTATGGCCGTGTGAAAACCCCAGAACGGAATGTCGGTGGCGGATCTTACGTATTCTGACTCAGACCGCTTACCCACGGACTAAGAATACAGCAAAGCTGGTTGCTCAAAAGCAGCTCGAACCTACGTATTCGAATCTCTTCTAGTGTGCATTTTCTTCACTACATGATTCTGAGGTTGTAAAATGGGAAATGTATGAACGCTGAGATGCGGAGGCCTCAAAGCCAGTCGTAAGTATAAAACCCATACATTTTTGAAATATATTAGCACTCTGTGTGCATGTTATTTATTAATTATTTGTTTATTCATTAAAAATATATCTCATTTCTTTATTTTTATATTTTTATTTTGTATATTTTAATTAATTAATTTTTTTTTTTTATTCATATATATATATATATATATATATATATATATATATATATATATATATATATATAAATTTTTTCGAGGGGGGGGGGGGGTATTAGTGTGAGAATAAATCAAAGAGTTAAACGGCAAACTGATCTTGAAAAAGTACCCCTTGTGCTCGTTCACGTAATTTTACTTGATTGATTGATTGAGTGATTGATGCTGTAATTGGGTGGGGAAGTTGAGGGAGGGGTGGGGGCATTTTGTTTCCTTTTTCTTTTCTTTCTAATTGTTTGTTTGTTTGTTTGTTTGTTTTGGGGGGAGGGGGGGCGGTTTTTTTCCGGTTTTTTCCCCCCGCTTACCAGGAGTGATAAGACTGCTGGACGCCGCTTTGTTCCTTGAACCTGTTCAGTGGTTAGGGGGAGATGTGATATATAAGTCTTTCCCTGGGCAAAGTATGGTTCCATTCAGTATTACACGTATATGAGTTTACCTTATAATGTTTTGTTCTTCCTCCCTTCATCTGTCTTGAGGGACAATATTATTACTTTTTTTGCGGTCGAGTGAGTACCGTGCATGTTTGACAACAATTCAGAATGACCCTACCCATGTTTCTTTGGGGTCCTTCCCTCAGGCAGACGACTGTGCGTACCAAAGTGCCGCACGAAAAGGTTTTAACATAGTTTTATTTGGTCAGTAATCAACGTCCTCAAATCCCTAAGCAGAAAGGCGCGCGCGCGCGCGCGTGTGTGTGTGTGTGTGTGTGTGTGTGTGTGTGTGTGTGTGTGTGTGTGTGTGTGTGCTGGCATGTCCTTTTTACCTGAATCATACTGTGATTTGATGGACCGGACACGGTCTGTGATGAATAATGTATACATTTTACTGTGCAACCAATTTAACAGCTATTTAAAATGGTGCATAATTATCATTAACACAAAGATTATTTTAAGTGATATTTGATTTATCGAAATCTTTATGTTAATTGTAGTGTGTATTGTACATTATTTATGTGTTTCTTCATGTGATGTTCCGTGTATTTTATGTCTGGCATTCGTGAGACAGGGAAAACTTTGTGTCCCAGAGAATCTACTGCATGTTCGCCCTGTAGAGGTACCACAAGTCAAATCCTACACTAACTAAAACACGACCCGAGCTATTGGCGGAGTTGTCCACGTTCAGTGAATTTATTTGACAAAACGGAAAAGCAAAATCCCAGCAAAGGATTAATAAAACATACAAGTCCAAGATTCTAGGAGAAAAGCAGTATTGCGAAATCCACTACTGTTTTGGGGGCTGAACCCGCCTCGCGCTACTTACACTGAGATACTGAAAGCAAAGAAAAAGCCAAGCAACTAAGTCAAATCAAACTATTTGGTACCAGCATAAGGCGGTAACTACGCAGAAAACAGCTCAAGAGTAGATTCCCGACACAAGTGACACGGAAGCCCGGTCGGGAAAGATTTGAAACCAAAGGCAAATTAGTCCCACTTTCATGTGGTACAGAAGCGCAGGCACTGAGGTAGGCATATCTAAGTGAGCTTCTATAAGACAGGGTAAACGAAAAAGGGGTGAGAACTGAAATGCACATAGCACCCAGGTGGGGTAAAAGGGGAGGTGGCGGGATCAAGTTTGTAAAAACAGAGGAAATCCGCTGCTGCCGAGCGAACTGAAGTCTGTCTTCCAAAAGCGACGCTGGCGCAATGAGCTGGACACATCGGACAAGGGGAGGAAGCGTCCAGCGTGCGGAATTAGGTCATGTTATGCAAAGCCAATAGCGTGGCAACGCGAATAGCGTGGCGTTGGCGCTGGCCGCCTACGGAGAGGAAAGCCATGCCAGCCATAAATAGCCTTGCGCTTGTGAACGGCGCGCAACTTGTTATGGGTTTGTGTCCTATGTCCACTACACCTGAATTTCCCGCTTGGGATAATAAGGGTTGATTTGATATGATCTGATTGATTGGATTGGATTTTAAGTTCTTTGAGATACATTTTAAAAGGTATAACCGTTAAAACTGCTTTTGTGGTCGTTAGGCTGTGATTAGTTCCCGGCACCCTGCTGACGGTCTGGATTTCCCGCCCATCTAACAGTCACCCACCTCTTTGGAGGGGGGGGGGGGGGGGCACGGGGTTTGGGGGGTTGTGTGTGTGTGTGTTGGGGGGGGGGGGGGGGTATGGAGTATGAAAACCCGCACAGCCTGGGACATTGTGCAAATTTGGTTTCCTGTGTAATCTCTATTTTCTATGGTCGGCTTTCTCTCAGTGTGCGTTCTTTATGGTGGCAGTGCTAGTGCGTTGTCAGGATATTACGGGTAGCGGTGACGTTGTTACGATCAGACTGTTAGTCTGTGAAATGCTGCGTCGGTGGTGCAACCTAATATCATACTATCAATTATAATATAATGACACTAATAAAGGTGGCTGAAATTTGTGAATAAATCATCAATGACATCACGCTACATTCAGACACGACATGTAAAACTTTTGTTGCAGTAGTTTGAAACAGCAATGTTAAGACCGGGAAGTGTTTGAAGTACCCCCCCCCCCCCCCCACACACACACACACATTTCCTTCTATCCCACCTACCTCGGTTTTTATGAGTGCGTTCGTGTGCTTTGACAGACGTCCCGTTCTCCGCGGCTATATGCTCTCATCGACATACAAGACTATACTACCCTTTTTTGCTGTACTGTAGAAAATCCATATGCAGCAGGTGACAAGCAGGAAGGTTTATTGTGACAGCCGATGTCTTTTCTGTTGACTTTGCAGATCCTTAAATTATGTACTCGTAGGAAGTAGTTTAATAAAAAAAAACTCGGAGTGGGTGTACACATCAGCCATGCAAATACAATATTAGATCATTTCATGATCTGTCCAAGTTCATATTTCTTTACTATCAGAAGCCGCAAAATCATGAAAACGTTCGCAATGGCCATAAGGAACATATGTTCATTTAGCAGTTTTTCCCCTCAGAACGCATTGCGTACATGTATAAAGACTTTAAAGTCGTTTGAGGAATTCTGATTCTGGTGACCGCCCTAATGAATCACATTTTCTTTCAGGCAATTGACAGACGCCGATATTCAAATGCGATATTGTGACGACAGTATTCAGCGTACTTCATTCGTTAGTTGTATCTGCGATGTCGCACGTTCCGCTACTAGGCGAGGTAAGTTGATGGCTTTCCATTTCATGAAACATGAGTTCAGAAGAGATACCTGTGATCGGATGCCAGTTGACGAAAATGCTGATATATTAAAAAATGGAGGTGGATTATCAGGATGTATGTTAATTGTACCAACTGGCTTTTCTCTACCTGGATTGATGATTGATTGACATTTTAATTAATTGATTAATTACTGTTTTTCAAATTCTTAAACAAAGCACATTGGATTTGTGGATGGATGTTGCCTCCAGCACTTGATCAATGATTGGGTGGTTAACTTATGTATTCAGGCCTTGCAATTTCCTATTACAACCCACTGAAGTTCTTAAACAAAATTACATTATTTTTGGTTACTGATCTTGTAAATTATCTTGCAGACAAAACATGGGGCTTCAACGGACCTGGCCTGCCAAAGCCACTGGCTACAGTTGGTCCGATTTTGGTACCCGGATCTAAACACAAGGACATATTGTGTCCCGCCTGTTCACTTTAATAAGGTGCCATTCGAAACATCTACTCTGGCTGGTCAAAGTGTCCGAATCGCAGGCGAACCAGGAAAAATGAAACCAGTTCACTCAGTGAGAAGACGACCATACGAACCTAAACATTTAGATCCAGAAGAACGACCCCCGCACATCATGTGGAGACTGGATTGTGATGATGATGTTCCTGTAGCTGTCAGCGGTAATGATGCACGAGCTG
Organism: Batillaria attramentaria; assembly: GCA_018292915.2. NCBI lineage: Eukaryota > Metazoa > Mollusca > Gastropoda > Batillariidae > Batillaria > Batillaria attramentaria. The sequence goes on from JACVVK020000632.1 coordinate 209,934, forward strand.
ATTTTGCACAGCAACATGTTTTGCGCTGTCTTCAGGTGCTTGGTGACGAGCTACAGGAGCCCATGTTTATTCTGTCACAGTTGGAGTTTGGTGACTACTTGAAAAAATCAGCCGCCTCAGCGTTACCCAGACCCGCGGATCTGGGTCGTCAGAAGTATGACCGGGGAGATTTTGACGTTTTAGTCATTCACAGGAAGCATGGTTTCCTTATTGGTGAGATAAAGGCAGTCGGTTTTAACGATGATGAAATGGGTAAGTCAAAGGAACAGAGACTATCCGACGTGGCAAAACGAGTACAGAGAGGGGTGAAGCAGTTAGAGAGAGCTGAGTATGTTCTGAACCACCTTCTCAGTGATATGCTACCTCAGCCTCGTGTGAGGAAGGCACTGATATTGCCTTACGTGGATTCTCAAACACTGCACGAAGCGATGGATACCGAGGATGAGTTGATGCAGGTAAATTGTAGACAACAGACCGTGACCACGTTAAAATCCAGTTAAGCAGCAGTATGACTGGCGAAAGCAGACAAAAATGCAGGGTTTTTTTTTCCGCAACAAAGCAGTTTTTCGCAAAAAAGTCGATTTTATCGTGAAAAAAAAGCGGCAATTTTCTTTTATCGCAAAAACACTTGATAGCGATTTTTCGCGTAAAAAGTATTTCTTTAGAAAAGTGGACTTTTTCGCGAAGAAAAATTTTTTTTTCGCGAAAAAACTGACTTTTTCGCAGACAAAATATTCAGTTTTTTCCCGCAACAAAGCAGTTTTTCGCGAAAAAATCGATTTTTTTCGCGAAAAAGTGGCAATTTTCTTTTTACGCGAAAATATTTGATAGCGAGAATTTTGCGTAAAAAGTTTTTTCTTTAAAAAAAATGGACTTTTCGTGAAAAAAATGACTTTTTCGCGAAAAAAAAACTTTTCCGAGGAAAACAGTAACAGCAGTTTTCTTTCGCGAAAAGCACCCGTCAGTTATTTTTCGCGAAAAAACAGGGCGGTGTTTTTTCCGCATAAAAAACTGACGGCTTTTTTTTTTTAAGCGAAAACCTGACTGAGTGGGCTAGTATTTTTCGCCAAAAAAACCGACATCAACTTTCTGCAGAAAAAGTGCATACCATGTTTTTCGCGAAAAAAAAACAAGTTTTTTCGCGACTTTTTTTTTCGCGGAAAGATTGACTTTTTTTTTTTTTTTTTTTGGGGGGGGGGGGGCGACAAAAGCGGTTTTGTCGCGAATAAAACGGATATTTCGCGAAAAGACAGCCGCCCATTGCAAAGTAAATATGAAGGTGGCAGCTGTCTAAATAAAGGATTTGCCGACATTTCAAACTATAGTATTTATTTTATATGACAAAATTAATGTGGATGGCATTAGTTCGGTGTAATAGTGCAGTTTTGTCTTGTTGAGCACTACTTGTCTACGTGTATGGAATAAAGTAATTTCTGTTAAATCTTGCATGACTCGACCGAAGCGGAGGTCGCATATCTTTACGCAATATCTGAAGTGCAACTGAATTATTTTCATATTTTTTGCAGTCATTTTGTCGAGTAATTGAAGCTGACAATATGGAAACAGCTGTACTTCTGACCTTGTGTTCGGATCAGCTTTCAAAAAGGGACAACCCTCACTTCATAGACAGTGAAACTCTCTCAAGACTCAAGGAATGGTGGATGAAACGTATGGGGGAATTTGTCGACCCTTACCTAACAGATGACGTTTACACTGATCTCGTGGCCAGGTAAGCTGCTGGTATTTTTTTTATTACAAACGTATGTTAGAAAGACCAGCAACATATGTCAGCTAAACAACACCACACAACCGTTTTGCTAAACAAATTTAATGTTATTAACTGTGTGATTCACAACACAACAAACAAACAACAACCAAAACAACAACAATAAAAAGAAACTTACAAACCAATACAAGTAAAGAAAACCTGAGGTGTTGTGTATTGCATAATGCAATGATGCCATTATTTAGAATAATGCCATTATTCTAAATGTTCTACAGGTTTGCGGGTCCTGCAACTACTGTGTCAGTCTACTGTCCTAACCGCTCGCGCGTTGAGGTCCGCGCTCAGTGGGAAGCCGTGTCGGAGCTTGGAGAGAGGCTGCTGCGCGTAACCTTGACCCCTGAGCAGTTCAACCTCGTCAATAAAGTGGAACGAATGGTCTGCGTGTCCGGCCCCCCTGGGACAGGCAAAACGTTGATTCTTGCGCTGGTTGGGCTGCGCTGGCTACGGGAAGGTCATGTGGTCACTGTCGTCAGCACAACCGGTGGCAGTCTTGCCGCATCAAAACTGATCTACGAACATCTGCAAGTAACCTACGGCCAGAATCTCCAGCCAGATCAACTCCGCTTTCTCAAGTACGACATGCATGTCAACGAAGAAGACGTGGAAAAAGCGACCAAGAAGCTGCTTGGAATGTCAGAGGACTGTGGAGCACTGCACATCCTGATGGACGAAGCAAAATTTGCCTACGGGTAAAAGCATTATGACAGTTTGACCCATGTGGAAAATTCTATAGTACCATTTTACATTATATGTGTCTTCACGACAAGCGGGGACCTGAGATTCTGGACGTTATTATTTTCTTGGTGTTGTTGCTGTTGTTGTTGTTAATGTTGTACCTGAAAAGATAAACCTCTGTGCAGCGCAAAAAAAAAAATGATATTCTGACACAGTCGTTACAGTTAGGCATGGCCATCAGTGGATATATATTATACTATTATAGGCGGGGTTCGGCCTTGGGCTACAACTTTCTTCTCTGCCACCTCCCTCAAACTACACCTAAGGCCCTACCCCCGAAAACCAGCCAGCCTATAATAGTTTTGTTTTCATTTCCATCTCTGAAAACTGAAGTTTAAAACCAATATTTCGGAAACAGGTAATAGCTTCTCCCTGCAAGCTTTTTTAACAGAAGTAAATCTATCAGGCGCCATTTGCACGAAGCAGACCTGAGTCTGAAGCTGGTTGTTGAACAGTACATGTATCGCCACACTGTTTTGCGTTTGGCACGTACGAAAGTGCTCTAAAGGTGTTATCTCAGTTTATCAAATGATTAACCTTAGTTCTTAAAGCCGAGTTTTTGCGTAAAGCCGAATTGTAAAACCAAGCTTCAGCTTTGGAGCACGGCTACAAAACGGTTTGGTGCAAACGGCACTCCATGTGAAATCGGGGAATGGCCGCTTTCCGCGTGAAATTTTCCCTTGGCTTCTTTGGTATCGGTATTACGTGAAATGTTTGTTTCGTTGTCTGTGCAGTTTGTCGTGTTCATCTGCGAAACGTTTCCGCCATTTCTATGCGTTCTCTTATCATTTGCTTGCTCCAGAGTCCTACCAGTATCGCTATGCTGACACAGCTACCTGCCGCTGCAGAAATGATCTCAGTAGCAGACGACTTCCAGTGTGGCGTAGCTTTTATTATTTTGCGAGGCCTGTGTCCAAAAATCGGCAAAAAATCGGTCTGCGTAGGCGCATGTTGATATTTAGTGATAGTCATAAAATGATTTCAAATCAGTTACGTACCATTTGCACGTAGTCTTCGGCTGAGCTGCATCCGAAACGATTTCACGGCTTCGCAGCAAGGAAACAGTTGACGAAAGTCAATCGGTCATCGGGCCGCACCTGATTGGCTGGTTTACCTCAATATCAAGGGCAGTGGAAGTTGTTTTTTTTTAAGCCTGGTAGGCTTTAGATAGGGACTCGGCATTGTTTACGTGGGTATCGCCTTTTCTTTACCGAAATATCAACGACCTTTCCGTTGGAGGTACACCAAGGGCTACCCCACGGCTCTCCGCCAGTCGCTGTTGCAGAACGAAAATGAAAATTAAATGAAAACACACATAATGTGTGTGTGTGTGTTTTGGGTGGGGGTGGGGGAGGTGGTTACAAGAGCTTGTCACTGACTGCTGCTCTTGAAATTCTGTACACAGGAAGGTGGTCAGCGGACGCCTGCACGACTTTGTGAAGACTCTGCACAAGTATTGCAAAAACATCTGCCTTTGGGCCGCTACACTGGAGCGTACCCACGTTCCTGATGTCCTTCGGGTGGAGTCACTGGCTGTGCCCCTGAGATCTGTTCCGACTGTTGTCCGTGAAGTCCAAAAAGGTCTCGCCAGATACCCTGAACATATCGAGAGGTATGACAAGGGTAACACGCCTCCAGTGTCAGACGGACCCCCCGTCATCAGATTACGTCATCAAGGCGATCGACACACGGGACAGTGGCCAGTACAGTGTCGCCATTGTGGGCTGATGGTTGCTGAAATTTTACACAAACAGTTGCATGTTGGTTTCACTGGTAAGTCCTTCCTGTTGAAGAGAGAGAGAGAGAGAGAGAGAGAGAGAGAGAGAGAGAGAGATTTGTAAATGGATTTTTTTTTTTGTATATTCATTTTTCGAATAACCTTGAACACTGTTTTGAGCAGGAAGATCAGCTGAAAGGCGTTCCTGTGCAATAGTAAACTCAGATGGTGACACTCCTTATAACAGGCTTTCGTCTCCGTGTCATATACGGTTGCCTGGTTGGGTGAATTTCACAAAGGCAATAAAAATCTGTATATTGACGCGCTGGTACTCTCTTCAATTACAGTTGCGGCCAGTCCTCCATCTCTCCAGTATCGGGACGTATTTGTACTGACGCGAAGTTCTGAGCTGCGCAATGACGTCATTGTCGATGGCCACGTCATCCAACCAGCTGGCGGATTTGTAGCCGGACTTCGTGCTGCACGTATTCCTGTGCGCGTTGTGTGTTACCATGACGACCACGATACATGGGAGAAAGAAGTGGACGCGACAGCCTGTGCTCGAGACGATGTGGTGACTGTGGCAAACCATACAGCAGTTTCTGGACTGGAGAGAAAAGTTGTGATTTTCCTTCCAGGAATGAGGGAAAATCGTGACTCGAAGAGAAACAGCGACCAGCAAGAAGCCAGAGACAGAGTTGTCGCATTGTCTAGGTGCATCTCGCAGCTGGTGATGATCGACATGCCAGATAACTACGAGCATACCGGTGGGCAACCCCTGGGGAAAAACCCAGTCATTTAGTGGAACTCACACAACAGAGTGGTATGGTGTTTATGTACACGTGCGTGCATTCTCTGCAGCTACTTTGTCAAATATTTCTCGTGTACATTTCCCTGAGTGAATGCAGCTGGAAATTTGCAAACATGCCAACAGTTTCTGGGACACCTTCTTGGGTGACTGTTACCAAATGACACTGGATTTCCTTTTCCATGTGGAGGATGAGCGCATGGCCTGTTCTGATTTTAAACCCTTAGTTTCCGAGTTTGTCCGAAAGGAGTGGCAGACCCTATGGGCTGCCCTTCCTGAGAACAAGCTTTTCAAGATTTTACCAAGCATTTGTGATAGTCTCCCTCGCTGTCGACCTAATCGGCGCGAAGAGACCGTTCTTAGTGGGCTCCACATTGGGCACACACACATCACGCATTCCCATCTGCTGAAAGGGGAAGATCCCCCCTGGTGTGTCCCGTGTGATGAGCCCTTCACTGTTAGTCATTTTTTAATCTCTTGTTGGGATCTCGCCGAGATCCGCGAAAAACATTACTCTGTTGATTCATTGAAGGTGTTGTTCAGGGATGTCCCCCCTGACAACATCTTCAATTTTCTGAAAGAGGCCAACCTCTTCTACAAAATCTAGCCTTATTTAAATATCACTTGAATCTACTTCATCTTCCCAGCTTTGAAGTCTTGAAGGATATTTCTCATTTAAACCCAACAGATTTTTAGTATATATTTACATCTTGTTTTAACGTGGAAATTTTTATGTTTTAAAGGACCTGGCAGGAAGGGACTTTTGCTAGCCACGAATTAGCCTTTGTTGCTTGCGTGGCGTTAAGCCCTAAATAACTAACTAACTAACTAACCTATGCAATGGGACAAATAACTTCATGTGTGTGTGTGTGTGTGTGTGTGCGTGCGTGCGTGCATGTGTGTGTGTGTGTGTGTGTGCTGAATAATGTCAGTGGTTTGCCAGAATGTTTGTCCTTGTGTGTGTTTGCCAAGCATATTTGTTATAGTTTGTGATTTAGAAAAAGTGATTCCTACTACTATTCCTATTATGTGAAACGCTTAAAATTTTTGCCTAGGTGATTTAATTGCCGAGGATAAATAATGACATAAAATTTGTTTACAGTGCCAAATACATGTTGAAGTTCTCTCTCTGCTTCTTCTACTGCGACAAAAGTCACTGTTTGAATGTTAGTGCACTGCACATTTTGGCAATGTATGTCTTGAGATTATGTCTTCCATTGAAAAAGAGTCTGAACTTATTTTTTATTCTGCTTCACATGTCTTTTCTAGAAATTAAGACATGTAAAAATAAAGAATATATATTTTGTTAAATTCAACTGATACGGGTAATTTTTAGAATGATTATTTATTTATGATGCACAGAGCTCATTCAGTCAGGAAGTAATATAGTTATCAGTACTCTCTCTCTCTCTCTGTACGTTCGAGCGTTGTTTTTATTTGTTTGTTTTTCAAAACGGCAAGTTTGAAAATTGGTCGCACGACCAAAACTTCCACCGTTTTCAAATAAAGGTATTTCTCGCTCGCTCTCTCTCTCGTGTGTGTGTGTGTGTGTGTGTGTGTGTGTGTGTGTGTGTGTGTGTGTGTGTGTGTGTTCTTCAGCCATTCAATACTTACATACACTACATAGGCCTACATTACAACACAAATTCAGACTGAAGCAAAATTGTTTCGAATAATTCATATATCAGTTTTGACGGACGCGAATAAAAAAAAATCCAAATTTCATTTACAGAGTGTATAGACAGTTTAACAAGTGGAGGAAACTGGGTGTTTGTTGGGTGTATGTAGGCTGAATGGAGGCAGGAAACGACTGAACGCTGTCCACTGGGTCAAGCCTTTCAGTTGGTTACCAGGGGAAAGTACTATAAATAGCCCAACACACAGAGACAGCAGAGCAGACAGCATGTAGGAAGACCGCCTTTCGGGGGGCGTAAACAAACCCGACAGCCCGCTGTGACCTTGCGTGTTAGATGTCACGAAAGTGGAACACGCATGCGACAGCGCATGTGCAAGCGATTTCGTGTTTACCTGGCTGCTTTCCACGGTAAAAAACCTGAGCGTGTTGATTAAAAGAAAACCTTTTTTCCGCGTTGGCAGATTCAAGATAAAGGCTACAAAAACTGGACCAAATTACTGATGTAAGACAAGGAAGGACATAATTACATGGGTTTAATCAAAGGTATTTCGTCTGCAGTGCTGAGCCATTTTGCAGCTAAATTTAGATTGGGTGTATGATATTACCTCATTTTAACTAGGCAACAGCCGCAATACAAACAGAAGCTGAAAACCAGTCACTTATTTCTTTGAGTGAAAGTAACCCGTGTCGACACATTATTACCTGCTATCGCAAACAGGTCATGTTCAACTGCTCGACTGGTCCAATAACGCGCAAGGAGAAAACTATTGATGAAAGTGTACTCTACAGTTGCTGTATTCTTGCACACATACACTAGAACTTTCAAAGAAATGGTTGCTGGAAAATGCTGATACAAATCGCAGGATCTCTAATGCGCATCCGAAACGTCAGCCTTCCATCCAGTCCAACGCTCATTCGGCTGATCCACATTAAACCCAAAACAGACACCACCCAACAGTGCCACAGATTTCATCAGCCCGCAGCCCACCTAGAATTTTTTTCCTGATAAACCACAGCATGCACAAAAAAAAAAAATCCTTGGTCGATTTGTTGTTTTTCTGAGAAATCCCGACTCATACACACATTACAAGCCGCTGTTTCTGAGAAATGAATACCCGTGACCTGAATAGTTCGGCGATTTGCCTGGCGATTTCGTGGGAATTCTTCAGAAATCTGTCTAAATGTCTAAACAGAATCTTCTATGAGCTTAAATGGATCACTCTCGCAAAGCCCCCCACCCCACCCGAGAGATACCGATGTTCCTGAGAAATGCAGATAGCGTTAGAAACCGACGTTCCTGAGAAATGCAGATAGCGAGAGAAACCGACGTTTCTGAGAAATGCAGATAGCGAGAGAAACCGACGTTTCTGAGAAAATAATATAAATCGATAAATGCGAGGAGTAGGGGAGGAAGGGCTACATTAGGGGGATAATGAGGGGGGTGGGGGGGGGGGGCACTGATTAGCGTACAGTCCTTTCATTGTACCTCCTGGTAGTACTGCGCGTGCTAATGTGCTAACCAGCAACAAGAATACATGTTGAAATCATAGCATGTACGTGGACTTTATCCACCATGTACTACTCTGAGTATCAACTGATCATATAATCGGATTGTTCGAGAGGATAACAAGAGAAAAAAAAAGTTAGTAGCATGCCACAAAATGTCTCATCCTCGGCCCACCACCCACTCCCATAAACAAGAACGAGATAACAATGATAAAAAATAGAATGCTGAAGGCAGTTATAACAATAGTCATTTGCAGAAGTTAAGCCTACTGGGTATTTTCCTACGACACTCGAGCTCGTGAAATACATTTGAAAAAAAAATGCTCGTTTGTGGGGCAAACTTCCTGTTTCAATCTTTGCCTCTGCACCTGTCGAACGTCACGTCACGTGTAGCGTAGGAGATAAAGTAGCGTGCAGTCCACTCCTTTTCTCAGCTTGCCGTTGTGACTGTTTCCTGATAGGGCAAAACAGGGCTTCGTACCACCTTCCGACCACCCCCCCCCCCCTCCCCTTCCCGGTTGTATTTCGACCAGGACGAGCTTTTGTTTGGAATATCGCCAGCAGCGCTGAATTCGCATGATTGTGCATGCGTCGTATCAGTTTGCCTCGCCACGTCGACCTCCTTGGAAAGGAGCCAACTGCGAAGTTGCCGTCAGCTTGTGAGCATAAACTCTCTCTCTCTCTCTCTCTCTCTCTCTCTGTGTGTGTGTGTGTGTGTGTGTGTGTGTAGGTGTGTGTGTGTGTGTGAGCCCGCACAGTCGTTACCAGTAGAGTTGCCCTCTAGCTAATGTTTGCGTCTCCCAGTGCAAAACCTTTTAGAAACACTGGACCTCTTACGGTTAGCTTTATGACAAAGTGAAGATTTAAACTACGTAGTATCCTGTGTTCACATATACTTCTTTGATTTCGTTCCTTGTTGGGGCGAGCTATTTTTGACATTGTGTGTTTTGAATCATTCAAAGGCGTAAATTGAATGGCCAGAGGTCTGGTTTTAAGGGCGAATTCTGGTGGCCAGTTTCGCTCTGCGGTGTGATCGCTAATAAGATCGGTTTTAAGTCAATGAACAGTGTGTTGACACATGTCGGCACATAATTTTGAATTGTAATATAACGATGTGCGAAAGGAAGAGGTTGCTTTACAATCGAAGGACAACAGGTCTGCAAAATTACATTAGTCTTCACTAACAACGTTCGCGGGTTTGCAACAACACTCGTATTTCAGAAGTGTCCAAACTGTCAGTACCGTTTGTGAAGAATGAGGATCCTTGACTTGAAAGTTAGCATGGAGCATTCGGTAATAATTTCTGAGATATAAGGGCAGTTGATCATATGTTCACACAGGACACTAACTTTTCGACATTCCAAAACAAGGGTGACACAGGAAAAAGACATAGAATAAAAACAGAACGGGAAGTAATTGTGTGGCGTGTGACCATGGATTGGCATGTGATCTTGACAATTCCGGTTGCTTGGAACGCCCTTGCTGTGTAAAAGTGGATATGTGTGGTATCGGAGTTTGTGTGAAAAATGACAGTGTCAAACAACACATTTGTTCCAGGCAGTTTCAATCAGATGCTCTGATCTGACCTTGATCTTTGGTGAGAGCCACTCAAGGTATGATTAACTGGTCATTATGGGTTTGTTTGGCTGGTTTTAATTTTGTTGTTGTTGCTATTTCTGTTGTTGTTGCTGTTGCTTTTCTATTGTTTTGTTGTTGTTGTTTATTTTCTTTCTTTAAAGACCTGCCAGTATTTAGCGAGAATATCCTTAGTCAAAGAGTGTGTGACCCTACCCTTGGAACCACCTGGTTTAGAAGCACGTGGCTGTTTATCTGTATGCAATCTTTTATCACTGGTGTAAATGTGAGTTTGCTGAGAAAAGAGGAATCTTAAACACACACACACACACACACACACACACACACACACACACACACACACACACACACACACACACACAAGCAAGCAACAACTACAACAACAACAACAACAGCAAAAACCCATACTGCCAAGAAAAGATCACCTCTCAAAACTTTTACCTTGACCTTGAGACGAGATGTTGAGACGATGGACTTTAAGCTGGGTCACTTCAAATGATATATACATTTAAAGTGTGTATCAATTTTCGTATATCTTACAGGCTCTCCTGCTATTCTACAACCAAGGGTAAAATAAGCCCCGAAAAACAGCAACAAAAAACAACAACAAACAAACCAAAAAAAAACACCAATAACAATAATGACCCCCCCCCCCCCCCCCCACACACACACACTCAAAACCCTTTAAAAAACGAAGGAGAGGAGAAAATTAACATGATAAACAAACAAAACATATGTGGCATGTGCTGGTAATATTGACCATTTGCCATGTAAGACTTTCATCAGCCATCACTAATAGTCAGTGTGTAGGATTTGTTTGGAAACGATTTGGATACTCAATGGTATGGAGTTCCATAGGGATGCCCCTGAGAAAGACTACATTTAAAGATATCGACCCTTGGGCGGGGTACTGGGAGCAGACTGTTCCTCGTGCTGTTGTTTATTGTGTTTGAAATTAAATAGTTGATGAGACAGAGACAGAGAGAGAGAGAGAGACAGAGACAGAGAGAGAATAGATATGACTGAGATCTTGTTTTGATTGAACATTTCACTCTTTGCAGATAATGGCCAAGAAATTTGCAAGTAACTTGTCCACTCGAGCGGACCTAGAAGACGAGTTGAGGCATTTCGTACAGTCATGCTACCCCGACCTCCATCATCGGACATACTGCGTTCCACCCTGCATTATGAATAGAGTGCCCTATGTCAGACGGGTGGTCGCTGGTCAGCCCGTTCTGTTAACATCATATACACCAGGGGCGGACCAGGAGCCGCCTGTTTCATTACAGCAGCAAGACACTGTCAGACAACCACAGTCTCTTTGGGAACGAGAGATACATCGGAAAAGGAGACCATCAGGAGCTGAAAAACAGGTCCAAGCAAGCCCGTTCCCTTCACCACAACAAAATATTGACAGACCACCACAAACTCTTTGGGCGCGGGAGTTCCGTCCGAATTCAAAGCCTTTGAGGGTAATGGACTGTGATGTTCGAGACGACTTTGCTCAGCAGCATGTTTTACACTGCCTGCATAAACTCGGACAAAAACGCCAGGAAGTAATGTTCATCATTTCTCAGTTGATGTTCGGGAATTACTTGAATAAACCTTTGCATGAAAAGTTCCCCTCAGTGCTTCCACGTCCAGCAGACCTACCCAGAAGGTTTATTGACAGGGCGGACTGTGACGTTTTGATTGTTCATCAGAATCATGGTATCCTTCTGGGGGAGATCAAATCTGTTGGTTTCAATTCTGCGGGTTTGACACCCGAAGAGTTTGAAAAAGTTTTGGCCAAGCGAATCAAAAAGGCAGTCAAACAACTACATAAATCGGAGATGGTTGTGCAACACATATTCCAGGATCTTGCGCCTGACTTGAAAGTGCGACATACCATCATTTTGCCGTACGTTACAAGCACCCAGCTTCAGCGAGTATTGGAAAATGACAGCAAACTCGCAAATGTAAGTAACAAACAAACTTGGTAAACTATTTTCCATGAAATGGTGTTGTTTTGTTTTTCTGTGTAAACGGCCTGGTCTATAAAAGTCTAATTGAAAAACAGAAAACAAAACAACAACAACAACGAACATTGCAAGTGTCAGTCTACACTCCAGGAAGCTGTTGGTTGTATTGTTATGTGATTTTCTTAAAAAAAAAACTATAAAAGTCTTCGTTTTCATGTTGAGGAGACTTTGAAGACATCGTAATCCTGTCCCTCTGTGTCTGTCTGTCTATCTGTGTTTCTGTTTGTCTCTTTCATAGAGGGGTATGCTCTCCTAAAATCGAGCTTGATCTATCAGCTGCAAGGGTTTTTCATGTAAACGCACAAAAATATGAACTGTTTTGTTTGGCATCCTGGGATTTATTATCACATCCTTTTATCGCCTTAACCGCCACACTTTCGGGGTTATTGATTTTTAAAAGCATTAATATGGCTCCGTGTGTGTGTGTGTGTGTGTGTGTGTGTGTGTGTGTGTGTGTGTGTGTGTGTGTGTGTGTGTGTGAGAGAGAGAGAGAGAGAGTGAGATAGAGAGTGAGATGATGATGATGATGATGATGATGAAACGTTTTTTATTCAGTATAGAGCATTTAGGCATTCCTGCCTGTCTTACAGGCTGTCCTGCTATTCTAAATTTTAAAAAAAAATACCACCAATAAAATCAACAACGAACAAACAAACAAACGAAAGACAAAAACAATGACAAAAAACCAAACAAACAAAACTTAAGAGAGAGAAAATGATAAACAAACAAAACATGCATGGCATGTGCTGGTAATATTGGACATATGCCATGTAGGACCTTCATAGCCATCACTAAAATGCAAATACGTGTTCTATATTATATGGTCATTTTCAAATGAGCGTGTCGTGTAGGATTTGTTTGAAATTTGTGAATTTGGAAACTTTTTGGATACTCAATGGTATGGGGTTCCATAGGGATGCCGCTGAGAAAGACAGGCTACATTTAAAGATATCGACCCCTGGGCGGGGCACTGGCAGCAGACTGTTGCTCGTGCTGTGTTGTTGAGAGAGAGAGAGAGAGAGAGAGAGAGAGAGAGAGAGAGAGAGATCCTTTATTTTTCAACGGTAAAGCTATTTGCACATTTACCATCTTCAAACTTGCGGTTGCTACTCTAAACTACAAAAGAGAGAAAGAAAGAAAGAACAAAATTCAAGCAATCTAAACAAACAAACAAGCAAGCAAGGACGATCACCAAGCAAACAACCAAGTATACAAGCCAAAACGCACCGGAATAAGAGGCTACATCTACGTTCAAACAAAGTAAACAAAAAAAGTTCAAACAAAGAAAGGAAAGAAAGAAAGAACAAAATTACACACACACACACACACACACACACACACACACACACACACACACACACACACACACATCAGTACACAGCAGGTGTCATTATTAGGAAACATGTACATGTCAAGTCGAGCAAAACCAATGGGTGGTCAATACAAAGTGGTGTCGATACTAAGAGATGGGAAGCCGGGCCGTGCATTCTTAAACTTAAAGTGTATTCTATGTGATTGCGTGTACGGCTACAAATGAGTTGATCTAGGGATCGGAGCAGGAGAGCAAGTAAGTACCTGAAGAATTTTTCCTTAAACAGAGAGAGCTACATTGAGTTTTTGACGGTTGGCGGGATATTATTCCCAATGGAAAAACCAGAGAATGCTAGGCTTGTTTTATATATATATCAATTCTGGGGCGCGGTACTTTTAAATTCAGTCTAGAGGTTGCATAACGAGACAGAGGGTGAGAAAACATGTCGCAGAGATATGCCGGGAAAGCGTTATTGCATACTTTAAACATGGCAACGCCCTTGTTAAATAATAGATGTTTAGACAGAGGGAGCATTTTGAGGTTTTTGAGTTTCTCGTCAGTGGTTAAGGATGGATCTGGTAGCATTTCTTTCGCCGCTCTTCTGTGTAAGGAGTTCAGTCTTTTCAAGTGCACCTCGCTGCTCCCATCCCACAGCGTAGAGGCATAATCAATATGACATTTGACATGCGCATTGTAAAATAATTTCCGAGCTTCAACATCAACATACTGCCGAAATTTTGATTGTAAGAATACATTTCTAGCAACAGTTTTACAAGTTTAATTGATGTAGGATTGCCACTTTATTTGGTTATCGACTGTAACGCCAAGCAGACGATGTTCTGAAACCTGCCGGTTCATCTTAGTAGTGATAAGACCTAGCGTGACTTGTTTGCAGACGATGCAACAATTCACACGGGGGATAAAATATCGAAACTGCCAGAGAACGTCTTCAGCGGCGTCTAAGTGTCTGCCTGGTGTGATTCGAAGTCATGGTTCTTAACCGCACCAAAACCGAGTGCATGGTAATAGCAACGCGCCAGAGACACCAGCTCAACCCACTCACGCTCAGCCTATGTATTCAAGACCAGCCCAGAGAGAGAGAGAGAGAGAGTGGAGTGAGGTGTGAAGATGATGATTGTTTCTTGTTTCATGTTTTATCTCCTTTTATGTTTTATCTCCTTCTCCTTCTTTTAGGGCCTGAGGCTCGTAATTTTTAGTTTTGTTCTTATTGAACAACATAGCCATCGCACTCTGTTCTGGGCTGTTCTTGCCACTCCAACCCAGCTGGTCCCTTGCTTGCTTAACTCTGCCTCAGTGTCCCGCCGTCAGGGCTTGGCGTGTGGTGCTAGATGCTGGCTTCCTGAGCCCCACTTTCTCCGCAAGATCTGCTTGGCCACTGGTTCCTGCCCCGCAAGCTCCCACCGCTCTTCGTTCCGGATCTTCTCTGGCCATCGGATGTTTAAGACGCGCTTCAGACAGGTGTTGAAAAATGTCTGGATCTTCTGTTGCGTCGTCTTTGTTGTCCTTTGTTGAGCAGAACTGACTTCATGTTAAAGTTGAAGCTGCGACGCTTGGTTCTTAGACTGATAACGTTTGATGCCCAGATGTTCTTGAGCATGACCATGGCTGCTCTTGCCTTGCCGATTCTGGCTGTGACCTCTCGGTCTGTGCCTCTCTGTCCACCAACCACACTCCCCAGGTAGACAAAAGACTCCACCTCCCTGATGGGCTCTCCACCGACTGTGACTGGTGTGTTGGCAGTGGTGTTGATCTTCATCAGCTCGGTTTTCTTCCTGTTGATCTTGAGCCCTGCTCCGGCTGGCGTGGCTTTCAGGCAAGTAGTCTTGTCCTGCATCTGGCTGTGGCTGTGAGACAGGAGTGCCAGGTCGTCCGCAAATGTTCAACCTGTTGGTATGGATTAAGTATTCTTGATATGCCTTATATATCGTGAAATAGTCCTTATGCGTTTGCAGGATGTGTGCCATTTGCTGGGAGCCACAAACGTAGAAGAAGCGACAAGCCTCTGCCTATGCGCAGATCAGCTCTCAGACCGCGACACACCTTTTCACGTGCCTGAGGAAATATTTGCAACACTGGACATCTGGTTTGATCAGCGAATGGCAAATTCTAATGACCAGTGCATGTCTCCAGAGGCCTATCTCCGCATTGTGAGCAGGTATGAAGAAAAACATGGAAACCGCCGGAAAATGCATACGTGAAAATGTTGTTCATTCCTTAATTTTGATGCCTATTCGTTTCTGTGATTTGCGAGCTTTAATGGCTTTGTCATTTTCGGTGGCGGATTAAAAATAATCTTTGAATTTGGGCAAAACGACTTTATTGATGGGTCCGTTTCTCCTTGTTTCTGTTGTTATTTTTATTGTGTGTGTTTATGTTTTCGTAGGCTTGTGGGTCCAGCAAGTACAGTTGCTGTCCACTGTGTTGTTCCTCCACGCGTTGAAATGCGGACCGAGGGCGAGGCTGTGTCTGAGACGGGGGAAAGACTGAGTCGTCTTGTTTTAACCGAGCAGCAAATGAGTATCCTCTGCAGACAGCCTCAAAATGTTTGTCTTTTCGGCCCTCCAGGCACGGGCAAGACTACGATGCTAGTTCTAATGGGGTTGACATATTTGAAACAAGGCAAAGATGTCTACATTGTGAGCACCACGTTGGGAAGCCTCGCTGCGTCTCGCCTTATCTACCACCAGATCCAGGTCACATTATCTTCAGACCCAGACATGCGGCTGACAGAAACTGGACGCGTGCACTTTCTTCAGCTTGACCTGGTCAATAGAGAAGATGATGCAATTGTGGCACTGAATGTATTTGAAACAGCAGCAGCTGCAACGCCTGATCGTTCCATAGGGATCATCATGGATGAGATTCAATTCGACAAGTGTGTAAAATAAAAGTTCTTTCATAAACACCAGTACAAAGCTTCTTGTAGCTCAGTTCCTTCAAAAGTTCCAAAAATAGCATACAGTACGCTACACACCGAAAGTAAACATGAGCGAAATCTAGCCCACTGTTTCCCTCCTAATTCAAACTTACTGCAGTACTTGAAACCAAATAGGCAAACCTGCAAGGGCAAAGTACAGGCTGTACATGGCTGTTATGTACATATATCCAATTAAGTCGCAAATGTCAAAGTATTTGTTCACTCCGATGTATGAAATGGTATCCTCATGAAACGCAGTAAACGAATGAAATTTTAAAAAAAAACCGAAAAACGAAAAACCAGTATGAACAAATGGTCAAAAATGACCAGTAACAAACAGACCATTATTTTCGAAACATTCTTTCAAATAAATGGGACTAATTTGCCTGTTCACTTAATGTCCAAAATTCACCCCCCCCCCCCCCCCCCCGAATTCGCTTCTTCCTATTATTTGAATACTTATTGGATATATTCTTTGTTAGTTTTGCGAAATGTACGTACATTTTTTATTTTATTTTTTTTTTTTTATTTTTTTTTTTTTTTGGGGGGGGGTGTTGTTGTTGTTGTTGTTGTTTTTTTTTGCTGCCACAACTCTTTGCCGGCTTCAGCGGTATTCCTCCCTGGTAATGGATGGAATCCACGGAGGGCTCGGAAGATGGGGCAATTTTTATTATGCATGATGATGGAGATGAGGATGATGGTAAGATGATGCTATGGAGGTCTGTGTGGTTTGGGACTGCGGGACAGGGCTAGGGTCGCATTCCGCGCTTTCTGTCATAAATATCTCGGCATTAACCAGGCCCGGCAACTACGGCACTGCGGTGCCGGCCGTGTAATCATCCACATCATAAGACGTGTCATACCAAGGGAAGCACCCCTAAAGTCGCACCCGTGAAGTGGGTAAATCTCGGCTGTGTGGCAACAGCCTCCCCATTGGGCCCATAGCACATCCGCTCTGGGTAGGAGCCGACCTAGGTAGGAAAATTCCCGCTTGCCTCGGCTAAGACTCGAACCCGGGTCTCCCGGTCCATGGTCCGAAGTGCTAACCACTACACTACGGGGGCCGGTTTGTTTTGTTACTTTGTGATTTTAGGCTTAGGTTACTTAGTCTTTTGCAACTGTACAGTTGTGTATCCAATCAAGCACGTCTTTTTTTCAGTCGACGATTACTGGGAATGCTCAATGAACTCCATCAGCGCGTTCCTTCGTTAAGCATCTGGGCAGCAACTCTTGGCCACTTCAGGGTGTCACAGATAAAAATGCAAGCAGAAACGCTATCTGTGCCTTTGAGATGTGCTCCTGCTGTTCAGAGGGAAGTGTCTCGTGCAGTTTCCAGATATGATCACCTAGAACGCTATTCTCCAAACAGCACACCCTCTCCATCAGACGGGCCACGCGTTATACGGTTATGTCACCAGGGTGGAGACCACGCTGGCGTCGAACCTATCCTGTGTTTCCGGTGTGGGCAGAATGTTGCGCATGTTCTGCGACAGCTGGGAGTCGGTATGGGCGGTAAGTTGTACTGAAGTGTTCGTCACATTCTTGTTTCACAGGAACATACAAACTTGTGTTCAAAACAATTATTTTTTATTTCTGATTACGACGAATTTTAAAACATTGTTGGCCAATTGTGTCTTTCTTCCACCTCCTACTGTTGAAACTTGCACTGAGTTTGGACTCGTAGAGTAATACGTAATCTCACAATATTGATATTTTTGACAGAAACAACCGCTAGAGGCAGGGAAGCTATTACCCGTCCCCCATGTCTACAGTTCCGGGATGTGTTTGTGTTGACAAGAGATTACAGAATGCTACAGGATACAGACGTACCAGTTACAGGATTTACTCGGGGTCTTGAAAGCGCAGGTATACCTGTAAGTGTGTGCCCGAGCCACTCAAAGGATCAGTTTATCGCCGATGTGGCTGTCGCACGTCATAATCTGGTGACAGTAACGCATTTCTCTCATGTCGCAGGCTTGGAACGGAAAATAGTTGTGTGTCTGCCCGGCACATGGCCACGATTTGATACATCGCTTAGAGACAAAGAAGAAATCGACACCAATGACGGACTTTTTCTGTTTTCTCGATGCACCACCCAGCTCGTGGTGGTCGAGGTGCCTGATGCTGTTGCTCACTAAGGGTACTTCTTCTGTCTGGTCGGGTCAGTTATGCACATAAACTCACTGAAGCGGGCAAAGCGCGTCGCCACAGAGTGATAATAACGATTACAAGTTCCTGTTTCCCTGTTTTACAGAACAAGCAGTCAAATCAGCATCAGACAGAACTGACAAAACCTTAACCAACAGAGTACAGTAGCAACGTGTTGATGCGCACATGTTTATATGGCGCTATTTGTACCATGTAATCAGGTGAATGACGCAGTCCATTTAACCAGTGATCGATTGCCTTTGTTTCAATTCTCATCTGGTCAAGTTTTCTTGAGAAACCAACAGTGTTTACGTTGAAGAGAAACATCAGTGATACACTGTCCGTAGACGATACACTATTACCTCTGCCTCCGTTGCATAGCCACACCAAGACTGTGCAAGACAAAGGAAATGTTCATTGCGAATGTAGAGTGATGATTTCATTGCTACGGGCCAATGTTGAGCTCTAGTAATCATTTGTTCAGTGTTAATGTCACATGAAATGTGTTCGAGATTTACTTTTTGAGTTTTACCAGTTTTTTTCAGCCGTGCTTTTGCCCTAGAAGGTTGTTCCTTGGAGGAGGGGATGGTGGGGGGGGGGGGGGGGGGGGGGGGGAGGAGATCGGGCGTGCAGTTGTAATGATGACTAATAAGGCGGGTATGCGTGTGTGGCGCGTGCAGATGTCAGTTCCGTCTAGATTTTATGACTAAAAATTTGAAATATCATGTACCCCTGCTACACAGTACATATACAGTGCACCTGTCAAGCGGTTTGGTGTATTAAAACATTGTTTTCCAGGTGTTCAGCACCTGTTGCATATTGACATCTGGCCGAGATCGAAAGGTTTCGCATAGACGAGTCTCGACTGCTAAAGGAGTTTGTTTTCTGTGCTGTTCTACTTTTATATCCCATGATATAGTAACTAGATCCGTCCGTTCCTGTGATACGACAGCTCTTCTGAATGTTTTACATATTATGTTTTATCATTACCTGAAGGTTGTAATTTGTATATGTATGGATGATCGGTTTTATGTGTGTGCGTGCGTGCGTGCGTGCGTGCGTGTGTGTGTGTGTGGGGGGGGGGGGGGGTGTGCGCGCTGGTTCGGCTCAATGTTTGTAATCGTAATAATTTTTATTGTCAGTTTTTGTCTGAGCAGACAGTACAATTTCCCTTCGAGGGACGAATAAAGAGATATCTTATCTTATCTTTTTCTCATGCAAGTCTCTCGATGATTTTGTGAAGAAATATACCCTCTCTTTTTGTTTTTTGTTTTGAATACTCAAAGAAAAACCGGAAAGGGTCACGCTTTGCTTCAGACAGGGATTTCTCAGAACGCTGAATGCAAACGATGGCTTCACTTTTGTGAATTGTCTGACTTCGTGGCTGGTTATGATGGGCATTTGTTCGATAGATTCTCTCAAATAGCACCGCAAAAATTACCGTGATTGCGGAATAACTGAAATATAAGTTGACACAGTGACACCTCGTGTTATTTTGATCACTGTAAGTTGTGCGAGTTTATGTTAAGCATGAAGGTGTGTGTGGCTTGGACTCTCATCCCACCATTTGATGAAGGTTCATGTAAAAAATGTAAAAAAAAAATAAATAAAAAAAATTCAATTATCGTTATGTCTTTTTATCGAAGTTTGGTCACTTCTGGGAAATATGTTGGTCTGTAGCTTGTTATATGTTTGCTTGAATGTTTGCGTTTTGATAACATTCTGTTCCTTTTGAAACAGAGAGAGAGAGAGAGAGTGTGTGTGTGTGTGTGTGTGTGTGTGTGTGTGTGTGTGTGTTGTTGTTTTTTTCCTGTGTTTTACGTTGGATTTGTACAACTCAAGGATGTTTCTCCTTTGTTTTTTGTTGGTGTTGCCTGTCACATTTTGGGTTACATCATCTGCTACAATCGTTTTCTGATTAAAAAGAAAATAATTTCACCTTGTTCATTGCAAAGAGTTTCATTTTCCCTCAGTGAAAACGAGATCGAGCCAACATAGCAGCCGTGGTGATGCCACTGAAAGTGGAACTGTGTGCACTTGATTTTTTTTTTCTGTTAGTTTAGGTCCCTCACTGTAGTTGGGTCGTATATGCACCTTTGCTCGGTTGTTCTTACAAAACACGAAATGAGCAGATTTTTTATTGATTTTGTAAAGTCAAAGATGCAAATCGAATTTGAAAAGAAACAAAATTCAGCAAAGTTAATGGATACAAGCCTTTTTATCGTTCAAAACGACTCGGTTTATTTTTTTCCAGCACAGAGAGAGAGGGTGGGTGGGTGTTTGGGAGTTTAACGTCCTTTCCCACCACATAAGGATGATATCAAAGACGGGGCAGCGAGAAAAAGGCCAGCACAAATATTTGGCCCCAACCGGCATTCGAACCCGAGCATTGAAAGTCCAACGCTCTACCATTCGGCCTCCTCGGCTCCCCGACAGACAGACAGACATTATATTTACATAAACCTTTGAAATAGTTACTCAGCTAAACTACCAAACTCAGTTTCATGAGGCTGAAACAAAAATAGCAAAAATTAGTTGTTACATGTTAATTACAGTCTGGTGATTGGAGATGGTGAAGGTCACTGCTATTGCCTTAGCACCATCGTACAATAATATACACGAGAAACACAATAAACATCGAAAAATGTTAAATTTTGAGGTCGGGCTGCAATGAAGAATTTGGCACAAAATGTGCGCAAGACTGCGACCCTAACATTCCTTCAGCGGAACTGAAATTGTTCGAACAAAATCATCCGCAATACAAACTAGGTCAAAGTGATTTGACATGATCATGCTGCAAAGTTTTAAAAGAGTCCTTTGGAAAAAGAAGGTGCGATTTGTACAACGCGAGGGATATAGTTTAAAGCCAAGCACACACAAACAATTTGTTCTAATTAGCATCCATATGAATGTGTATATTTAGATGTACACTGTTGATTCGCTGTGGGTTTGCTAGTGTTCGGGAAGGAGGATTAGAAATTTTTTTTTTTTTTTTTTTTTTTTTTGGTTTTCGCTTCAATCGCTCCACACAGTGATAAAAATAAATAGCAAAGTTAATAGCAAAGACCTAAGAACGGCCACGTTCCGAACCAAGATTAAGGTAAATGTGAGAGAATAAAAGTAATAAATTTTGAAACAAGAACGTGTCATGACTCTACTCAAATGTCTTGTCAATTCAAGTATGTTTAAGCATACAATGCATGAATGTTGTACGTGTCTTTGTGATTGTATAGTATATAAATATATACCAAAAACAGATTTAAAAAAAAAGTCTTGATACAACTGTGCCTTTAGATAAAGGGTTCCTTTCATATCAGTCAATTGTGCACAAATAGGTCTCTTTTGAGTGGCAGTCAGCGATAGGTTCAAGAATGAAGGCCCGATTTGCTTTGAGGAACAATAACACATTTGTTAGACCATCAGCATACAGTCATAACGACGCAGATAAAACAATATGAACGATTTCAATACAAGGCAGCATTGATAAATTCACGTTAGCCGGAAAGTACAACTTATAATGTACTCCGAAGTTCTCAGAGATGGCTCCCGCGCCATATCACGCCAATTCTAAGGTATAAGACACATGCAATGTGTCTAAGGCTGATGTCACATGGCAGTGTTTTTTTTTTTTAGTCCGAAGAAACATCAAACACGATTGGCATTTTTTCAGGATTCCTCGTGTGGCACGTCCACAGGCCTGCCAAACGCCGTTGGGGCCTTTTTGCGGAGTCTGTTCGTTTAGAACCCTTGCCCCTCTGGTTGTACTTGAGCTAGCGGTAGCCGCACATTTTTGTTCATATCTTCCTAACGACGTGCCCGGAAAAGGCTGAACAATACTGTTATTGTGTTCACATAAATTGCATTTGTACTGCGATCGACCCTTGCATTGCATCGCGGATGTATGACATCGACGCAGGGGATATGCGTACTGCTGCGTACAGATATTGTACAACAGATCTGCTGCTGCTCTTTGCACAGGCTGGTCCATGCTAAATGAGTTTGAACTGTTTCACTATGGTGGGTAAATTTGCTTTAAAAAAAAACCACATAAATTATATTTCCACGCAAAATAATGAAACTTTGCCGGTGACAATCCTACCCTGAGATAGGAACGAAGTGTTCTGTTACAGCCGCACTTTGATCAGTGTTCGTAGAAATAACAATAGTGTCCCACATTTACCCAGTCCGTCACTGTTCTCACTAACAGTTGCCGTTCAACATTCAAGGATTATCAATACTGAACTTAGTCATCCGCCATCCTACCAGCCCCCCCCCCCCCTTTTGTGCGAATAATAGTGATAAAGACGGGTTGACTAGGTACAACCCTACGCGATTCACACCTTTCATACGGTCTACACTCCCTCCCCCCCCCCCCCCAAACACCACCCACCCACCCATTTTTTTTATTTTTTTTTTAAGCAGCTACTATGGGGCACAGCTGCGTAAACAGCCGAAAGTGCCTGAGCCGATTCGTCGATTCATGAGTCGAGAAATCGGCCTAAGCTTTTTCACACGTACTGTTCACGTGACCTGAAGACAAAGAGGGGGGAGGGGGGGGGGCGTGGCGGGGAGGGTTGAATTTATGAGGAGGTTATCGTAGAAAGTAAGGATCAGATAAACCATTTAGTTGGTGCCCTGTCGGCTTCACAGTAACACTCTTACGCTACTCGCAACATTAATGACAGGTGAGTGGTCCTAGTTTTTCCAACATCAAAGCTGAATTTAGTAATCGTGTTGATCTGATTTTATTTATGTGACTATGCGGTTTCATAAAAAGCATATTCATCGGCATCGGCACACGAAATTTGGGCGTAGCAGATCTAGGGTCCTTAACTGAAGTGACGGCCAATCCTAGGCTTTAATAATCCCATGCCCAGATTGCATCTGAACAGTGATCGATTACCATGGGTTTTTGAGTGGCTGTGTGCCTACGAATGGGGCACCGCATACAAGTTGACAGCAAGATTCTGTCGCCTTATCCGCCATTTTGTATATGCGTAAAACAGTTCACCCGCATGCATACAGCAAAATACAGAACGTAATTTGTGCTCAATATTAACTGTTGTGTAAAAACAATAGTAAAAACAATAGTAGCCTGGGTCGTTGGTTGGCGTTGCAAATATTGTTATGCATGAAAAATGAGCCTGGCATATGAACTATTTGTATTCATGGGCGGATGACGCGATTGGCTGGCAGACAAAAGAAGAGTTGGTCAGTTGGGGGTGGGTGGGTGGGATGGCACGGCGGGCGAACTCTGCTAGAATCCTGCCACTTAGTTTATCTCTCGCGCTGCAAGGGGCCGGTGCCATGCCTTAGGGGCCAGCTGGGGCCAGCAGAAACTAGGCCTTCTTTATTCTTACTGTGCTGGCGCTTGAATGTGGTCATTTTTTGCTTCTTTCTAATCCCTCTGGATGCGGCGTTAACGTTTTGTTGTGTTTGAAATTTACATGAAGTGATAGGTGGTTTTTCCTCTGTTGCCTCCACTTTTTTTTTTAAAGACAAGACGTGGGTGTGTGGATTTTCTATCGGCAGAAGTATGCGATAGATGCATACAATATGGAAAGTACCAACGAACACACTGAGTCAACACATACAGATAAACTGAACGCTTTGTGTCGTCTGTGTGGTGACAGAGTTACAGGAAAGAAAGTGAAGGATTCAAATGTTAAACTTTGTACCAGTTTTTCTGCACACATTTTACACTTTTATGGACTAAACCTGGCAGAAGATATTGAAAACAAACATTCTAAATCGTTATGTTTGAAGTGCTATGCAAGGCTTACCGCGCTCAAGAAGTCCCCTAAACCACCAGAAACGGTATTACAAAACGCTGAAATTCTTATTGAGAAATCTTCTGCTATCTGGGCTGCTTATGATCCAGATGTGTCGCCTAAGCAGTGTGCAACATGCAGTCACTATGATGGACAGAAAAAAGGGGGAAGACCAGCGAAACATGCAAAACTGACAAAGACCACAAAAGAGACTTTTCCCTTCGTGTGTGGGGTCTGAAAAAAAAAAAAAAACAGGAGGATAAACTACGAGTGCTAATGAGAGAACACCAGACAATGGTCTCCCCACTCTTCCGGTCATGGCGCTCTGTCAGTGTCAACAAAAAAGAAAACACTGAAGTAGAGGATGAACTGTGCAACTGAGGAACTAAACAGTGATAACAGTGCAGCACTGACCTGACCGTTCATCTTCCACCCACCCACCCTTTCTGCCACATTCCTGAGTTTGCTGCTGAAAATGTGCTTTTATTTCCTTTGTTGTCTATTGACTGACTGCTGCTTGTGGATATACATGTAGTAACACTTTCAAAAACACTAGAAGTGCATAAGCTAACATTTTTTGTGTTCAAACACTGACGTTTTGAAACGATACGTGGATATTGTTTGATACAATCTGGATTACCAGTGCTCCGAGCCAAGAGATATTAATACTCTTCTGGCAAGTGACAGGTTAGTCGTCTTGAATTTTGTGCTTGATTGTGTAAAACTACACATATGCATCTTCCCGTATATCTAAATTTGAAACTATAGAAAACTTTCTAAGACGCTGTAGCACAAGTTAAAAACAGTCATATTTACGATGCACGTGTATAGTTTGTCATGTGCATGTTCTTTACTAACCAACAGCACTCTCCAGTCAGTTGCTGCATAGGGCATGTTTGGTATGAAAACAGAGCTTGATTTCGTCACTATTCAACTATGTCCATGAACGCATGAAATTACACATGTGTGTTGCCGAACAAGGCACGGAAAAGAACAACTCAAAATGTACAAACTCTCTGTAGCTTTCTGCCGGTACTGCTATCGGGCTGCTGACAGGTGCAGCGACTGGCTTGATAACGCGGCAGAGTTCTACTCTCTCAGGGCCTATTCAGCGCTTTCAGGCATGCCGCACTGGGAAGGGCTGTTTATTTATGGCTGGCAGGCAGCGCTGCCCTCTTTTTGACCTAGGCCGCTCCAACTAAAGAGTCGGTTTTACACAGCCGTGCCCCCCCCCCCATCCCCCCCCTCCCCAACACCCCCCCCCCACCCCCCAATTTTTTTTTTAAGCAGCTACTATGGGGCAAAGCTGCGTAAACAGCCGAAAGTGCCTGAGCCGATTCATCGATTCATAAGTCGAGAAATCGGCCTAAGCTTTTTCACACGTCCTGTTTACGTGACCTGAAGACAAGCGGGGAAGGGGGGGGGGGGGGAGACGGGGCGTGGCCAGGGAGGCGGGGCGTGGCGGGGGAGGGTTGAATAGAGTCGTCCATTTTTGCCCCGCGCGGACTTAAGCCCCGCCCCTTTTCCTCAACTCCGGGAAGCGCTGGCCTCACGTGCGTAGCAACATGGCTTCCACATCGCTTGGTGTACTACCAGACTTGTGTCTAAATTCGCTAAAAGAGAAAACTACCGACGAAGAGGTTGTCAGTTTTTCGCGCAGGGGTACATTCACACAATTTCAGTTCACTTGACAAGTGAAAAAAAAGTTGTAGTTACGGCAAAATGCTACCGATCGATGAGGAAGAGTCGGTCCGCAGTGGCCGAGGGGCTCATTAGATCTTGCTTGAGATTTAGAGAGAGAGAGAGACACGGCGACTTTAATTTTGACTTTTGAGGTACAGCTGACAAACATGATAGCATCACACAGAATCCATGTTGAACGTCGAATTGGAAGAATAAGAAATTTCCAGTTGGTATGCCGCCACATCGTAACTGTATCCTGTCAGTGACATCAACTGTCAATCAAAAAGAAACAAAAACTCTCATTTAAAAAAAAAATAATTGCGACTGAAAATAACAATGTAGCGCACAATAACACAACCGACTTTCACTTATCTGAGCACTGGCACGAGTTGAGTGCAAACACGACCCCAACCTGCCACAGAACCGAGGTGTGTACTAGATGTGTACTCTGTGATTTGTGTGAATGCCGCTTGCTGACACACGTACTGATGACACTGCCTCTTGTGTAGAACCATCGCTGGCCGAAGGCACCATGCATGCACACGCACATGATTGATACTACCACACTACAGGCGAATGCTACCAATCAAACTTTTTAATATTTTACGTCGGAGCACACGTAGTGATGTTTGGTAATCCTCTCCACTGTCAGTTAATCTCGACTGTGACCGCACGCTTTTACCCATTCATTTGCGTCCACCAGACGCGAAAAAGGTTTTGGAAAGGGAAAAAATTCACGTCCGGAAATCTATCAGCATATCTGGAGTGTGAGAAGCAAAACCCACGTGGTGTGCATGTGCAGCGCGCCGATTGGCTAAGGGGCCCCCACGTGAGCGGAGTTTGATTGACAAGTGGACGACTCTATTTATGAGGAGGTTATCGCAGAAAGCAAAATAAGCCAGAACCAGATAACCCATTTAGTTGGTGCCCTGTCAGCTTCACAGTAACACTCTTACGCTACTCGCTACATTAATGACAGGTGAGTGGTCCTAGTTTTTCCAACATCAAAGCTGAATTTAGTAATCGTGTTGATCTGATTTTATTTACGTGACTATGCGGTTTCATAAAAAAGCATATTCATCGGCATCGACACACGGAATTTGGGCGTAGCAGATCTAGGGTCCTTAATTGAAGTGACGGCCAGTCTTAGGATTTAATAATCCTATGCCCCCCCCCCCCCCCCCGGGGGGGGGGAGGGGGGTGGAGGCATTACAAAAGAAACTGAACATTGGCATTTACTTGAATTTACTCTACACATTAGTCTTCCGCTGCTGCATTATGGACGCCTGTACGTGAGGCCTGCAGCGTGTGTTCACGACACAAGATACACGCGTCAACGATCGCCAATACGATTACTCATAGGTTTTCCCAGCCACAGCTTGCAGGGCACAGGAGAAGGGAGGCATTTTCTTCTCCCTGGTCCGACTCTCTCTCTCTCTCTCTCTTCCTTCTTTTTCTTTCTTTTTGTCGCAAGGCTTGCTGTGGATTAGTAGTTTTTTAACGAACGTAATACTTCTTAATCCCATTTCCAGCTAACACGACCTCTGTTATCAAGGTTTTGGTTTTGCTAGTAACGCCTGAAAATGACTCATTATGACCAGTAGATGAATGCCGTAAGTTACAATCCTAGTGTATGCCATCTTTTAACAAACACGATTTGTAACCATTCATCAGGTTTGCCGGAAGGCATTTACCTGACACACTAACCCCGGTTGCACAAAAGCCTGATTTTTCATTTGGCCGGTAGGAACGACTGTGCACATTTGTTTGTTTTTGGAGCAGCTATAGAATTTGTCCGCACGCCAAGTTTACTCTGGGATGAAAATATCGGAAGACATTTTTCTCCGGAGTAAAAACCTCGTATGACAGAAATACTCCGCTGTGTAACTCTTTTATACCAGGAGCTTCTTGACATGGGGCACTTCTGTTGTAGAAGATATTTACTACGGAGGAAAACCCTTCGTTTGAGTAAGTTTCTCGTGTTTCACTGTTTTCTCTCAAAAAAATGGTCTGACTTTTGTAATTAAATTTTCCCTAAAGGCCACTGCCACCGCTTTTGCAGTCTTGGTAGTCTGGTTCCGCAGGATCAGAGGCAACAGCATGAAGATATCCATCCGGGTCTTCAAGTGGCGCCTGGCAATGCCTGACTGCAAAGAAAAATAAAGCAAGAGGGAAGACTGCACACACAGAGCCAAAATTTGAAAATAAAAAATATTCCAATCAGGCAGTGTAATCCGAAGATCGTGTGACCAAACGGAAATGTTAGTATGTGACGTACCTCCAGCGGATGAAAACTCCCTGTGTTCTACCTCCATGTACGTATGTCGACTGTGAGAGGAGTTTGTGCTAGGTTCACTTTCGGGATAACGCTCCAGAATCTGGACTCTACCTTCTCGCCACATTACAGAGGGTTGGTCATATGTCCTTGAGGCTGGAAGTGTGATTAATAGAAAATGAGACGCCGTACTGTTAACATGCCTGAATTTGGCCTGAGGGATCTCTCTCTCTCTCTCTCTCTCTCTCTGCGCGCGCTTTACTTAGTTTAACTTACTTAGTTGTAGCCTAGCAAGGACAAGATGTAAGACAGGTCTGTTAACCTAATCTTTTATCCTTGTAAAATAAAGTTTCGTTCGTTCGTTCTCTCTCTCTCTCCTTGTTCGTTCGTTTTCTCTTACCCTTGTAAAATAAAGTTTCGTTCTCTCTCTCTCTCTCTCTCTCTCTCTCTCTCTCTCTCTCTCATGGCCATGAACGGCTGAAATCATCTATTCACATGGCCTAGGTTGTACCGACCATTTTCCTTCCGGTGGGAGGGGAATGGGGGTCCTGTGAATGCGGTGAGATACCCTTAAATCTGTTAGGTGTTTCAAAGCTGGGATGGACCCCTCCCCCCCCCCCCCCCACACACACACACACACGCATACACATTGTGGCTTGTAGGGTAAGGCAGACTTGTCCAATGGCCTAAAAAACACACATTTCCTCGATGTAGGTATACCGCTCTCAGCGTTATCTCCGCTCTCCCAAACACCCGGTCATATAAAACGGAAAGGGGGTGGGTGTTTGTGTGAGAGTTTAACGTCCTTTTCCACCACAAATGGGTGATACCAAAGACGGGGCAACGAGTACAGGCCAGCACAAATATTTGGCCCTGGCCGGGATTCGAACTCAGGACCTGAGCATTGAAAGTCCAAGGCTGTACCATTGGGCTATCCCGGCACCCCTCAAACGGAAATTGTCGATAAAGAAAGTTAGAACACCTTTTATGAGTATATAATAAATAAATCATTTGATGACTCTACCTTTTTTAACACAAATTATGGTGATGCTGGTCGAAATTATGCCGACTATGAGTACACTTGCGATAATAGCGGCAATGTTTGTCAGCTCGACTGATGAGTCATGTAGGCTGGTATGGACAGGCCTAGTAGCTCCACTCGTTGTCCCTGAGAAAACGTCAGTGAACGCGAAAGCAGTGGCAACCTCCGACGTTTTGTACCCTGCTGGCAAATTAAATTGGCCACATGAGCTTAAAGGAGCTGACTAAGATGGAAATGTTCTGCATAAGATCTGAAAGACAATTTCAATTTAGGAACACAGGAGCAAACCTAATACCATTTCCACCTGTAAGAATGGTGGAAAGGATCGAAGCGGGGATGGGGGGCAAGGGGGAGGGGGGAGTGGTTTGATTTTTGACAAATGACAATCACTGACAAATGATTAAATTGATTGGTCGGTAGTTACTCACCTTCTGAATCACGTAGACTAAAGTCTAGGTAGTCCGTACCAGCGTCATTAGTGAGTGTCAGTCGCAATTGTCCCTTGTCTTGTTTCTTCACATTGTCCAACCGGACAGTCAGCACCAGGTCTGGAGGGGTACCCGTCAGGATCATATCCCTGCGTTGAACATTAATTTTTTTTTAAACAAAAGACGAAACAGTTTTGCGTACGGTAAAAAAAAGTCCACTTCTCCTCTTTCTCTCTCTCTCTCTCTTTTTTTTTTTTTTGGGTAAACCCGAGGTAAGACTCGCTGCATTTCTAGTCAACTCATGCTCTTAACATTTTCCTGCGTAGGCTGTGTATAGATATCAAGAATAAATAGTACACATACCCTATGCAAGAACAATTCTGTGTTCCGTTGAGGAGTAGACTGTTAAGCCAACACTCTTTGATCTCGGTTGTGTGTGATCTGACATGAAACTTGCCATCCGTGCCGTCTTCGACTTCGAACAACCTTAACTCCGGCGGACCTAATGAGAAGTGGTAGATAACTACAAAGATAACCTTTGGTGTTCTTCCTTTTTAGTCCAGTGTGTGTGTGTGTGTGTGTGTGTGTGTGTGTGTGTGTGTGTGTGTGTGTGTGTGTGTGTGTTACATTTTAAGCACTGCGATCCGTCTACGAATGTCGACAAAACTGAAAAAAAAAAAATGAGAATCGCCACTGGTGAGCTGTGCTTGTATAATCGAAAAATACAAAAAACAAAACAAAATTAGATTAATACACACACACACACACGCGCGCACACACACACACACACACACACACACACACACACACACACACACACACACACACACACACAGAGGAAGTATGTAAATTAAATTCTTTTAGTTCATACATTTTACGAGGAGTATGGCAGTCTCGTTGTGACTAGCCCCTGGTGCCTCACAGCGAATGAGACCAGCGTCCTGACAGCCCACAGCAGGAAACCTGTATCGGATCTGTCCGCTGCCGTCATTGCTGGTGGTCAAGATGGCGCCTTGTCTGTCCAGCAGGCGAGCAAGGACAGGAGGGTTGCCCTTGTCCCACGTACACGTGATATTGACTTGTTTGCCACTCTCAACAGGCCCCTCGTAATTCAGATCAGCAGCTATCGACATATTTGAGACCTTCGCAGCATCTGCAAAATACTTCCGTGTGTGTAATTTGCTGGACATTTAACATTTTGGGGGGGCGACTGTTACATTAATAGGCATAAATATCAGGGGTTTCCCCTACAAAGGTACAATAGGAAGACTAACACAAAATGTTATTTGTGAGAAGAGGATATTACTCAACTGCACATTTACGTTGTTGTGCTTCAACATTTGTACTGCACTTTTTTCTCTTTTTTTTTTTTTTTTGGGGGGGGGGGGGGGGATTGCATGTTGCATATTGTTATCGCGAATCAACACACACAGACCTTTACACACACACACACACACACACACACACACACACACACACACACACACACACACACACAACCACCACCACCAAAATAAAAAACAAAACAAAAAGAAAACCAAACCCGAAACCGTTTTCAGTGGAGCGAAGGGAAGTAATATTATTGAAGGTCTGTTTAAACCTAAATAGCCAGGAAGATCCAGTGAGGATTCATGACGGGTTAAAATGGAAAAAGCATACACTGTAAAGTCACCAAGCGTATAACAAATAAAGGCAAGCAACCAACCAAACACACACACACACACACACACACACACACACACACACACACACACACACACACACACACACACAAAATGTTGTACAGACATGTAACGTTGAAGGTTATCTTGTTTTCTTGCACGTCATCTGTGTCTGTTGTCCACAACCATACAGCTGGGCGATTGTCAGAACGATGTACGACGTGGGAAAACTCGTATTCACCTTGCTTGGAGGTACAAGCACATTTCGTACGCCTGTATGAATTCTTACAAATCCCTGTCGAATGCATAAGAGTACACTGCGGCTCAGAGAGCGTCCCCTTCTTTATTACTTTCAGAATAAATGTCTGATTTGCAACGCAGGTGTAGTTGGAGATATCGAAACGAAACGTCACTGTCTTGTTTTCCTCTGCCGTCAGCACAGAGTCAATCAAGGCTGGAAACTCGAAATGTGCACCTGTGAAATGATTTCTGATGAAGTTTTCTTATGTTAAAAAAAACAACAACGAAACAAAAACAGCAAAATAAGACTGAAACATTTAATCTGCAAAGAATGACAACAACAAAGTTCATGACTTCGTAGATTTGTCTATGTTGTTCCCAAAAGTGGTGTTTTAACGGCTGTTTCTGTTCGTTCCTTAACGCTTGTGATCGTTGACGGTGTCTGATGACAGTATTGCCTAACTATAAACCAGCCCATACATTTTACGGTTTCCAAAGAGTGACAGTAATTCAAAAAGTTAAACTATTCAAATTATGTTACAGAAGTGAAACTTACATGGGTGTTTGGTGGAAACGCAGGCGAAATGTTTTATGAGCAGCCAGAATAATAGGCACAAAACGACTTTACGTCTATCCATTATAACAAATCACACACACGCGCCATTAGGGCTAATGAGGACACTGTCTCGATAACAATGTGTCGCTGTTTCACAAGGAAATATATATAGATATAAATATAAACATATTGACACCCCACTAATGGTGACACTGTTTCGCAATAATAGCGTCGTAGTATGTTGCGACTTTGTCCCAGATTACAATGTATCTACTGTTTTAAAGTAAGACGCAGCTTACTCTCAACTATAGTCGGCCATGTTCCCTAACCCTACAATTTCCCTGAATGTCTACTTCCTGAATGTAAATCTTATTTAGCAAGAGATGGGTGGACGTGTATGTGTGGGGGTGGGAGGAGGGGGTGTTTTTTAGTTTAACGTCCTTTTGCACCACGAATAGGCACCACAAACGTAGGGCAACGAAAAAAAAAAAAAAAAAAAACAGCAGAGATATGTCCCAGTCGGGAATCGAACTCACGACCCGGTCATTGGGAGTCCAACGCTCCCCATGCCATGAAGCTTTGCCTAAAAGTAAATTCGGAAGTTTCTGACTTTCTAACGTAGCTTTTTAACGTAGACAGTAGAAATTGGCTACATTTTTTTTCTCCAAAACACCACGACGGTGACCACTATATCGACTATACTGATCCGTAGTTGTTTACAGCTTTGTTTTGGGGAGGGGGGGGGGGGGTCAGGAAGAGGGAAGAAAATCTCAGTATGAATAGCTCGTAAGCAAGCAGTACCAAGTTATTTTCCAAGGATAGAAGATTAGGTGCTCAGACCTGTCTTACATCTCGTGCTTCCTATGTCACACACACACACACACACACACACACACACACACACACACACACACACACACACACACACACACAAACACGCGCGAAACACGTGAATGAATATGTCAAAAAAGCAAGCGCATCTCAAAATTCCATGCACTAAATCATGCAGTACAAAACATATAATTTGCCCCCTATTGACTAGAAGAAAATAAAGGACAAGCGTTAGTTATCATTACCCCGTATTGACCTATTCAATACAAGTTTTTCCTTCGCTGGAGCATTACAGTGGAATTCTCCCCTTTCACACCTGAAACAAAATATATCTACTTCTACATTTAAGCGTGCACTCAAACACCTGATGTTGATTCTCTATTTTACATCACTTCAGTATTATATCAGTGATTTGTGTTCACAAAAATCGCACGTGTGTGTGAATGCGTTTTGGCCTGATGGACGATTTTCTCTATGGTTTTGTTTCTTGTAGTTTAATTTTCTGTGCTGAATTTTTTTCCTTTCTTTTATATTTTGCTCCTTTTTTTCCTTAGCGGATAGTCTCTGTAGTATTAGAAACGGCAAGTTTGCAAACTAGCGATTTTCTGTCAAAACTTTTACCGTTGATAAATAAAGTTTCATCCTCTCTCTCTCTCTCTCTCTCTCTCAAAAGGCACTAAAATCATTTCTGCCCGATCCTAAAATTCCCAACGGTTGAAAAGTTAAGAACTTTTTCAAAGCGTCGAATGTTTGGCTTCAACAATAATACTCTTATTGTAAATATATTTTTGCCTGTTTCAGCTCACAGCATGAAAGCAATCATTTCCATTTTAGTAAGTTGCACGTCCTTTTCACCTACTTTCATTGTGTCCAGAAATGTCAAGCACTTTATTTACTCGTTAACCGTTGAATCTTCAATTTTCAATGTTCGATCAGCACAAGTCGTTTGCATGGCCTTGCATCGTACTCCTCATGCAGATCTCACAGGCTCTGCGGCTTTTATTATAAATTTGTGCACCATGTTTCATAGCCAGTCTGAAGATCTTATATCGTTCATGCAAAATGGTCGTAGTCCCTTTTTGTAAAATAGCACTTAGGCATAAATCAGAATGTCTTAGAGCAAAACCGCTTTTGCTAGACTTAAATCATATCAACCAAATTTACGCCCGAGTTAAAATGTGTGCATTTTACATATACTCGCAAAATCAACGCTCGTTCAGAAAAAAAATGAAACAGATGATTCGTCTCTTTTTTCTTCAGATCATCTGGTTGATGGCTGGAGAAAATGGAGTGGCACAGCCTGGAGGTATGACTCCTAAAGACTTGAATAGCAAACTTATTATCTTGTTTATTGCGTTATGTAACACTACTCGAGCGGAGTTGCCATCGATTGGCGCTGAGTACATTCAGACTCAGAATAGGGACAGGCACATTGTAAGAGTGTATGATTTCCTATTGAAAATATCATATTACAGTTTTGATTCCAACGAATGGCCATCCTTATCATATCATTTCATTACAATAGTTATCAATTATCAACAGTATTAACTTAAAAGATTTTCCTTTTCAGTAAAAGTACTAGTCAAATTCTACTTATTCTTTTTGTTGTTTGATGTTGATGGTGATGATGATTATTGTTGCATGGAGACATAGAAATGGACACATCTTGCATAGTGAGGACAATCGACGAGATGGCTGCCATTCAATGTAACTTCAGCAAGAACATCAGGCTTGAAAAATATGATTTTGAAGTCGATCGCAAGTCCTTCAATTCCTCTTCCGAAGGTTTGCTCTTCGTGTACAATTTTTCCCACTTTGCTTTCGGTTTACGAGCGTGCTATTTTGCATTTTTTGTAGTTCGTCTGTAAACAATAAGGGTCCTGACAAATGTCAGCTACAAAATATACCTCAGTGGGAAGTGGGAGACGGGGTTGCCATTGGATGGTGTTGAGGTGGTTGTTAATAAAGTCCTGAAGATTTGGAGGACCCCTGCCCCCCCCCCCCCCCCCCCCCTGCCCCCGCCCTTTGTCAATTATTTTAATTTTCCGAATAGTTTTGGTGTGAGGTACATTATTCGCTAATTTATGGCAAAGCGTATATAGAAGCAGGATAGTATACATTACATGGATATACCCCCAAACGCAGTGAAACGGAAGACGAGCCGTATCGTTTGGTCAAATCAGTGTTGACTATAGTGACATCATGTCAATAGTTCAACGAGTAATTTGTTTTCTCCAAAAAGTTACAAGTTACCATGCTTGTTTAGATTAGCTGATCAGCACATTTTGGTTTACCTTAGTGGACATGTAATTATACAATGTGCATAAATACAGAGGTACATTGTCGCTAGTAAATTAGCAACGCTTTTTGTTGCAGAGCAAGTTCTACTGTGTATCTGGCCGGAATCAGGGCAAATGGAATGCACACACAATGAAGACGTCATATTCGATAAAGGAGCTGTCTCAGACATTCTAAAACTTAAACTAATAAATGTAACAAAAGAAAAAGAAGGCATATATATATGTCATATTGTGGGTTCTAGAGGAAAAAAAGAACCATGCGAATTCCGTCTGGAAGATGCTGGCAAGTTAACAGAATCTCTCTCTCTCTCTCTCTCTCTCTCTCTCTCTCAACTGTTCAGACCTTGTGACAGCGGGTACAGCACGCCGAGGAGCAGTCTCTTTGTCACACGCCCCAGATTAGACTTCCTCAAATCAAGTCTCTCTTAGTCAGGGGCAGAGCTATAGAATAATCTCTCGTCTTATTATACTTTTTAAAGCTGAAGTTAACTACTTTTGATGCAATGGTTTCATCAGTTTAAGTTGATCAAATAACTAAACAGCAGGTGAAAAGGTTAAGTAATTAGTTTCCCATATATAGTCTGTCTTTTAGTACTTTGGTGTACGGCTATGTGAAGTTTACTTGTGCATGTTTGACTCATAACTTGAGACTTTTGGTCATATGAGGTCTTTTTAGAGACCATTGTGAGTGATATGCCGTCATTTGCACGTAATAAGTCACGTGGTAAAAAAAATGTAAAAACAAGATTTCCTCACATTTGTTCATACAGACAGAACTGCTAACAGTACTAGTGACAACCCCCATAAGAGATCCTTTGGAACATCGACAATAAAGTTCAACAAGGAAGGTAAGTAAATGAGAAAAAAAGAAAGAAAAGAAAGACAACAGAGCCGACCAGTCACGAACATGGGCAAAGTTTATAAACACTTCTAAAATTTTGGAACAACGCATACACACGTGTTATCCTTCTACTGTATGTGTTTGTTGGAGATGATACTTATAATTGATGTGTACATCTCAAAGCAAATTTCAGTCGTAATCAACACTGTTGTGCAACGTTTTCTTGTTGTACAACTTGTACGGAAAGGCTGAACTGATATTTGTGTAAAAGTTTATTTTCCAACACCATGATATGATGATGTGCGGTACCACAGATATTTGTGTACATGTAACTGAGTACGTCAGTGAGGGTTTGGTTTAGTGGTTATGGCATCCGTATTTCAAATCACCAATACAGCAGAACATTGGATTTGTATCCTATTGCATCAAATGGAGGCTCTGTTCCGCATTTCCATTGCTACAGTAAAGAGTTAACTCTTTAAACACAAATATAACGGGTTGAGTATTACCTTGCTCGTTCTTGTTTTTACCAACAGATCAAGCTGGTAAAGCAGCGCCGAACAACACTGTATGGGTTATATTGGGAATGATCGCCTTAGCTATCATTTTCGTCGCAATCATCGTTGTTTTGAGCGATAAACGGTAAACACGCCCTCCCCCCCTCCCCCACCTCTCTCTCTCTCTCTCTCTCACACACACACACACACACACACACACACACACACACACACACACACACACACACACACACACACACACACACGTGAACATATACACACGCGCGCACTCCAACGCTAGTAGATGTTCAACGTTTGCTTGTGTGTGTGTGTGTGTGTGTGTGTGTGTGTGTGTGTGTGTGTGTGTGTGTGTGTGTTTTGCTTGATTCTATTAGTTCTCGTGGGCGCGTTTGGAACTGGTTCTGCAAATTCAGGTACAGCCCCGCAGTTTTAATCCGTGAGATCCGGGAGGGATTGACTAACGGCTGAAGCGACTGAATAACGCATTTCAAACTTATAACCTCTATTAAGTAAGTTAGTTTTATAATTTTAATCATATCTTATGTTCACACATGCAATTGAATGCGTTTGTTTTGTAAGGAAAATTAACACGTGTTTATGTGACTTCATTTTTTGTCTAACTAACTGAATGATAACGTGATTGGTGTGTAACTCCACCTGCCGAGAGTCTGTGAGAAACACTTGTTTTTAGTGTCTTTTGTGTAGCTGACAGCACAGCAGGTAACATTTTTGCTGTTGTTGTTGTCGTTGTTTGTGCTAGATATTCTTTTTTGTGTTGTTTTTGTTTTTTATGTTGCCAACAAGTGTTTGCCAAGCTGTGTTTTCGGTCGATAACCGAAATAAGTAGGACCTCTTGCAGTAAGATTTATTTGTAATCGGAAAAAGTACGTCTTTTCTCAATTCTAACGATAATTTTAGCTAAGTGCAAAGTCCTGGAATCTTCAGATCATGTCATCCATACAGAAGGATAGAAAAGGAAACAAAAGGAAAAGAAAGAACTTCAACACAAAACGCCACGAAAGGCTGTTGCACTGAAATCGCACTTAAACTTTAGGTTAGTGCAGACTGACAGAGCGTACTTACCGACTGCCGAGAGGCCGCCAGAAGATTAATTTCTGTGCTCGGGATATGCTTTGTCAGGCTGTAAGTCTTTTTGTAATGGATTGGCAAGTACTCCAACGGCACTCGTATGGCAGTGATATGTCGCTTACATAATAATGTTGTACAACTCACGTTTTTTTTTAAATTTTCATTTATGTGCATGCGTGTGTGTGTGTGTGTGTGTGGGGGGGGGGGGGGGCGGGGTACAGAGAGAGAGAGAGAGAGAGAGACAGACAGAGAGGTTGCTGGTTTCTATTGTTGGTTTTTTTTATATCACCAACAAGTGTTTGTCAAGCTATGTTTTGGGGCAATATCCTTAGTAAAGTAGGGCCTCCTGCACTTTTTCTGGAGAAATGTACGCGTTTAGACGATTCTAACGACAAATTTAGCAAAGTGCAAAGGCCTTGAATCTTTAGATCATGTCATCCATACAGAAGCATAGAAAAGGAAACAAAACGAAAAGAAAAAGAAAACGAAAACGAAAGGTTAATGCAAACTGACTGAGCTTATCTACCGACTGCCGAGAGGCCGCCAGAAGACTTGAGAAATCTTGTTAAATTTCTGGGCTCGTGATATGCTTTGTCAGGCTGTGTTCAAGTCTTGTGATCCAAATGTCCTGTCACAGGTTGTAAAACTTAAGTCGGTGAATGTATTGCCACCCAGCTCTTACATGTCCTTTGCGCACACATATCCACAATTCGTTTATCTGTCGAAAAATTGGTACTTTGCCTCAGGCTTACTGGTGAGGTCTGAAATGAAAGCTGATGCCCTGAACGCTTGTTCACTTCCGTTCTGCTAGCTCCTACGCTGATGTAAAACAAGTCATTGTTTTTTTAGGGAGTACAGTCCTGATTCAGTCTACAGTATATAGATTTATACACCACTCAGAGTGAAGCCCTGATATATAATGACAAGGAATAACGTACAATATTTCTGAATAGTTTCTGTGCCCCCCAGGATGGTAATTCTCTGCCTGCCTCCCTTAGGAATACCCAGACCCTCCCACAGTTTAAGTCACAACTAAAGACTCACCTATTCAAGATAGCATATGATATGTAGTATCATCTACCCCCCTCCCCTGACAGCCCTACTCCTCCCCCCCTCCCCCGCACACATGCTTAGTGTTTCATGTTTCATGTATGCGTGAGAATGTGTGTGCGTGTTTAGCGCACTGAGTGTTCTTTGGGCAGACTGTTAGCGCTTTATAAGACCTATTATTATTATTATTATTATTAATAGTAGTTTGCTGACTGTTGCTGCTGTAATTCTTACATACGTTGAGCAGTTAAGTTTCGTTAAGTTCTGATTTATGTTTGCATATCTTTTCCTGATTTTTGATCGTATACTGGAGGGTTAGTTATTATTATTATTATTATCATAGCAGGGCTTTTGGCTACTGCTATCAAAATAATGTATCTGTATTTCTACTTACGCACGCTGTTCTAAGCTCTGACGTGCATCTTTAGCAGACTGTGTGGTGTGTTCCCTACTTTCTCACGCTAAGGTATGGGTTTATTTGTGACTTAATTTCTGTCCTTATTTCGCTGCTAAGTGTTACTTGATTTGTGAGCCTTTCTTCTTTGTGTGTTGAGTGCATTGCAGTAAATAATTTGGAGTGCTTACATTGACTTGCCTTTTACTATTTCAGTTGTATTGTTTCTATGTCTGTGTAATAACCTTTCGTCGTGTGTGTGTGTGTGTGTGTGTGTGTGTGTGTGTGTGTGTGTGTGTGTGTTCGTTTAATGTGAACTAGTCAAGGCGTGAAGCGATATCTTGCCACACACACACACACACACACACACACACACACACACACACACACACACACACTGTGTTTTGCATTGTCTCAGGGTCATCGGCGTGAACCTATCGTCATCGCTCTTGGGAGGAGCCGACCGTGGTAGGAAAAATCCCGCTTCCATAGCTGGGATTCGAACCCAGGTCTCCCAGTTCATAGCCCGCTGATCACTACACTGCGGGGGCCGGTACCTTGAATTTTCTCAAACTACCCTCTGTGTTTTTTTTATGACTGAGTGGAGGGGTGTTTCGGTATCTGTTATACCTCTGTTCTGTTTGTTGTTGTTGTTGTTGTTTGTTTTTGTTTTTTTTTGGGGGGGGGGGTGGTGGGGGGGGGGGGTCTATGTCGTCAGAAAGGTTAACAGTTCTGAAATAACGTTTCGGTAACCAAAAGTGTTGTTAAACCATAATGGCATACATGAAATTCAAAAGCAGCCTGTCAGGTTTCGTGTGGGCGCATTATCCAACCTGAAAAACTCATTAGATGTTGAGAATCTGAAGATGATGATTTATCGGTCAGAGTCAAACTTATTTTAGTGTGAACGTCAGTGAAATCCCCACAGCATGGAGAATTCGGGGCGGTATGTCTAATAATGTTGAACGCGAGAACAGTTTCAAGGACGAAGCTGCTGGAACACGCTGGTACAAATGTAGGATCTGTCTGGACTTGCAACCTGAGCCCTGCAACAGCCAGTCCAACCCTCATTCAGCGGATCTACATTAACACCCAAAATACACCGCCCACAGATTTCATCAGCCCGCGCTGAGCCCACCCAGAAACTCTTCCTGAGAAACCATGACACAACATACAGACGTACATTACAAGTTGCTGTTTCTGAGAAATGAACACGTTACATACCATTTCCAAACTTGCTGTTGCTCTCTCTCCCTCTCTCTTTTCTCACTCTCAACCCCCAACCCCCCCCCCCCTCCTTTCCTTTCTTCCTTCCCTTGCAATTCCCTCCCGTCGCCTGCCTTGGTCGACCGCATCGTGTGCCGCTGGCTAGGTCTGAGGAGCGCTGCCAATAGGGCCGTCGGTTCGAGTCCGCCTGGCCAGGTCTGCCACCCGGCAGGAGGAGCAGAGTGCTGTAGGGACCGCCAGCTGGAGCGAGACGGTTGTGCCGCCAGACCAGGGGGGTCTCGTGTCTTTTCCCCTATTCCCAGTGTCACACGCGCACTCACTCAGCACGCTCTCGCACGGAACATCAGCAATGGACACAGTATTTACACATAGACATAGTTTATACACAGAACCCCACCCTTCCCCTACACACAACCAAGACAACTACACATCATATAACACACTCTAGCTCTAGGGAGCGTCCTAAGTAAGAGGCAGTCTAGGGAACCGGCAGCCGCGTAGCACGCACGAGGACACTTGAGGGAGTGGGATAGTGAGTGACCAGCCTGATAGTTCGCGGACTGTGGTCGTCCCCCGTAGACTGTGGACGTCTCCCGTAGACTGTGGACTGTGGCTGTCTCCCGTAGCAGTCCCAGGCGCTCATGCGCAGCAGTCCTCCATGGCGGTCGGGTGCTCACGATCCAGGGAACTGTAGCCGACTCCCGTAGCAGCCCCGCGCTCCGCCGTCTGGTCGTTCCCCTCTGAGATGCCTCGAGACAGGGACGTCACCGCCAGAAGAGAAGGGAAAAACAGAAAGGAAAAGGCCTGGATGGCCGGGATCAGTCCGGTGGTCATACAATCACCTCCCCCCCTCGTCCCCAGTGCTAGGCTTTTGCCAGTCCCGTAGCCTTACCCCAGGCTAGTCTAGAATAAGAGGGGTATCTAGGTAACGCTAACGGGACATACATAGACACAAACATAGAGAGACAGGCAGATAGAGAAGGACACATAAAACACGTCAAGGTAAACCAACTCGGGCAGGCTTCCCCTTCAACTCGACCCAGCACGACCGGCCCACGCCCCGCCCGCTACACGCACCCAAACGGCGCACTGAATAGGGCCCACCTAGGTAAAAGACACCTAACCGTCCGGCCCTCGAATCCCAGCGTCAGAAAACACATTGGCGCTGCACCCAGCTGACCGAACAGCTTTACAGAATCTGGTCGTCGGAACCAGTTCCCCTAGCGTTGAGCTAGCCCGCGACGAGCGGTCCACCCTCGCACGGTCAATGGCGACAAGGCAATAGCTTAGGGACGGTGGTCACGCGGTCCGAAGTGCTGACCGAGGCTAGTCGAGCCCGTGCTTAACGGTCTACCCGTGCCTAACGGTCTGTCAGTGTCACGATATCCACACACGCACGTGCACACAACACAAACAATAACGCTGCACAAAGCTCCGCCGCAGCGGATTTATTCAGCAGACCCGAAGCGGTTGTGACACCCAGTTACCCGTCTGACTGTTCGTTCGCGGCGTTCGACCGCAGAAGTACTCTGTACGTCTCGGTACAGGTGCACGCAGTGTATTTAATTAGTTTCACCAGGGTAAACAGGTTACCCACACCCCCCCCCCCTCCTCCCCTCGAGAGCGTGCTGTGTGAGTGCGCGTGTGACAGAGAGAGTGCACTTTGTTTTCGGTTTTCTAGATACGATTTTTGGAAAAGACAGGTTGATGCATCTAGCCCATACAAATGTAACTTCTTCAACAGAAATGAGTGATTTACAACATCAAAAGTATTCCAAAAGTCCAAGAAGTCAGCTTCTGATAGCTCTAAATTATTTAGGGAGTGAAGTCGTTTGTCATAACCCGCGTAACGCATGTCTGACACGAGTGTGATGCACGCAACCCAGACTGAAGCAGTGAAGGGGATACAGCAGAGAGAGAGAGAGAGGGTAAACCTGAAAGAGTCCTCAAAGATTTTTTTTTTTTTTTTAAAGAATTAGTGCACCCGAAACGAACAAAAGGAGGCACGGACAGAATCATCGCCTTGTTTAGATCGATGTATGGCACAACTGGTTATGGTCGACATGCCTGATGATACGTGTTAGACTTCAGTTTCTTGGAAGAATTATGCTGTTGTGATGGAGAACTTTGAACTCCGTACTGCGAAAGTCCAGTGTAAAACTACATTCAACACTATGCAACCCCAATTTCTTCTTTCTCGTCCCTGTGACCTGCATTGATAATCATAATATCGTTCTCTGGATTCGGGCGTTTCTGTGCGGTCGGCCGCAGAAGGTCCGTGTTGGTGAGAGCATTTCTGATGAACAAGTTTTGGATACCGGTGCCCCACAGGGCTGTGTCCTGTCTCCGATTTTATTTTCTATGTGTGCAAATGAGCTGACCTGCGACAAACCTGTTTTTACCTTGATAAAATTCGCTGATTATATAGTTCTTATTGCAGGTGTTAAAGGCGAGCATTCCCAATATTTTGCGTACATCAGCACTCTCAGCTCCTGGTTTGCTTTTACTAAATGTGCAAAGCACAAAAGAACTGGCCTTGAGCCGAATCGAACACAGGGCACGGCTCTGTTGAGATCCGTAATGTTTGGCAAAGATGTGGTAGAAGAAGCTTCTTGTTAATAAACTTTGTTTCAGCTGCCATGTTGATTCTGATGTGAAATAAGCAAATCAGTATTTACTGAGGAAACCAAGGGGTTTTGGTGTTAAGACACATATCCTGGAGACTGTGTCCAGATCACAGATAAAACGTATTGTTACATTCAACATGGTGTCATGGTTTGGTTACCTCTGTGTACAGAACAAGGCCAGACTGTTTAAAATTGTAAAGTAGGCTGGCAAAAGTGTTGGGGCAGAACAGAAGGCACCGTCAAATGTGCTCGCAGAATGTATGAAAAGGAAGGCAAGCAGGATCACCCTCTCATCCCCTCAGTAGCTGCTTTGTTTTGTTGCCATCAAGGTTCACTGCTTGCCGAAAGGAACTTTT
Source organism: Batillaria attramentaria (assembly GCA_018292915.2). Taxonomy (NCBI): domain Eukaryota; kingdom Metazoa; phylum Mollusca; class Gastropoda; family Batillariidae; genus Batillaria; species Batillaria attramentaria. Next base: position 253,026 of record JACVVK020000632.1, read on the forward strand.
TTAAAAGATCTTTTGTACTAAATGCAGCTGCTGTCTTAAACCACAAATAGTAAATTGCCGCTTTTAAATGCACTCTGTCTCCTCTGCCTTGCTCCACACTGACTACAATCCACAGTGGATGGGGGGGGGGGGGGGGGGTGTTGGTGTTACCGTCATACCGCTGAAACACCTAACAGATCTAAGGATATCTCACCATTCAAAGGACACCCATTCCCCTTCCACCGGGAAACAAGGAGGAACGGCCCCGTCCTACCAAGTTGTTTCTCCAAACTTCATTTTATTTTGTCTGTTTTGTTGTTATTGTTGCCGGTTCTCCCCTCTCCAAGTTCTACCAATGACACTAGATCCTCTACGACCTCGACCGATTAGCCACGTGACTGGTGGGGGGTGGGGGTGGGGACGGGGGGGGGGGGGAAGGTTGAGAGAGAGAGAGACAGAGAGAAAGGGTAGGTGGGTGGGTGTTTAGGAGTTTAACGTCCTTTTTCCACCACATAAGGGTGATATCAAAGACGGGGCAACGAGAAAAAAAAAAAAAAAAAAGCCAGCACAAATATTTGGCCCCAGCCGGGATTCGAACTCTCGACCCGAGCATTGGAAGTCCAACGCTCTGCCGTTCGGCCACCCTGGCTCCCCACAGAGAGAGAGAGAGAGAGAGAGAGAGAGAGAGAGAAACGTCAGTTCCGTGAAATAAACATTTGACGTCAGCCTCAGGCAGGTCGTCATACAGAGAGAGAGAGAGAGGAAGCTTGTTTATGTCTTGTGAGTTTCCTGTTGGCTTTGTGACTTCCCCGACTGAAACTTTTTTTTTAACACAAAACCAGTCAGAGCTACGGAGCTGTAGCACGAATACAGTCAGTGTGATTGGGTGAACTTACAATTTCTATAAAATGAAGGAATCTGAACAACTTCTTCGAAAAAATTCGTAACATGACCGATTTTTATGTTGTTTCCATAGTAATGGAAACAACATCATTGGACGGGGTAAAATTTCCACGTTCATAGGCAAGCATCTGTGGTACAAACGCACGTCACTGCCGATCTCCCGCAGAGACGATTTTGCAAGTGTAACTCTGACAATGACGTAAGAAGCGTGCGTCTCCGATGCTGACGTGTATGGTGCGCCGAACGCACTTCTCCTCCTCAGTTGTCCTCAGTGAGTGCCGTCTGTATGGATGTGTGTGCGGATGTGTGTGTGTGTGAATTGTGTCCAGGCCCGTTTCTTCGAAAACACTTAACCGAATGGCTTCAAATTTGGGGTATCCAAATACATTGAAATGTTACATTAGAGGAACCAAGCGTGTGATGATTGCTTAAGTGATTTGGGAGTTATCGCCCTTTTGAGACAGGTTGGTTGTCTTTCTTTTACAGGCGTAATATTTATTTAAATCACTCAATTTTATTTTTTGCAGTAGATAGCTTGAATACGGACTCTGAACAGAGTCACTACTAGAAAATGGTCGCTCTTATAGTTTTCATGTAAACCGAGCCTGAGTTGACATTGCATGTGAACCCAGTTCAGATGCCTATTTCTCCGAAAATACTGAACCGATCGATTTCAAATTTGGGGTTTCTAAATGAATCAAGATTGTTGAATAGAAGGCCCGATCCAGGTACGATTGCACACATGATTTGCGAGTTATCGTCCTTTTCAGAAAAAAGTGGCTTTCTGGCGTTTAAAGGCGTAATATTTACCTAAACCACTCCATTTTTTGGACATGGCATGAATACGGACTCTCAACTGAGAGAATTCTGGAAGTTGTCGCTTCTATACTTTTGGCGTAAGCCGTACCTGATGAAAGTGCTGGCGAACACACTTTAGATCTCAAAATCGCTCCTACTATACAAAGATAATGAGCCTGGGGTGCCATAAAAAAATACACACAAAAAAAAATAGAAAAATTCACTGCAGCCATCGTCAGTTGACTCGAAAATTTGTACTCACAGCACATTTCCTCTACAAGCCACAAACCTCACAAACGTCGAAGAAGAGACGCACGCGCACTGACGTAAAGTAAGTGCGTCATGTTTGATTGACGTGATGCTGTTTTTTCTTGGGGGTGTCTCGCCACTTTCTTTCCGAATTCCTCTGTTTGGAGACGTGGTGTATTTTACTTCTACTATGTCGCCATCTTCGTGCAATCGCAGAGAAGACACGGGATACAACAGAATACAACTCCAATACTTTATGAACAGAATATGCACGGAGAACAAATTCATGAAAGAAGAAGAACCCAGAACGCTGTGCAGGGCTGCTTACGTACTGAACAGGTCAGATCTAGAACATTCCTCAACTTACTGGAAGGTTCGAAATCTTTCCAAGGTGACGTAATCTACTGACGTTACTGCACCAGCATGTTCTGGGATGGTCTAGAAATTATCTTGCATCGAAATGCAGTATCTTTTCGCGATCTCTACAACTTGACATGTGGAAAGCGGGAATTTCAGTGGGTTTGACTCACACTCAGAAGCATAATGTGTGTGTGTGTGTGTGTGTGTGCGTGCGTGCGTGCGTGCGTGCGTGCGCAAGCGCGGATCTAAGGCGAGAGAGAGAGAGAGAGAGGGTCTCTTCTCCGATACCAGTAAGCAATCGTCTGTCAGTCAGGTCTGCGGGAAGTAACTCTGTCAATGGGGACGACTTTATTACAAGAATTCATTCACCCATGTAGAACCAAAAAGTTTGGACGTCAACCAGCTAGGCGAGCTCACACGACCTCATGTGTTTGGGGTTTTTGCAAGTGCATAGAGGCACGGAAAGGGTTTCCAGTACTTTCTTTATGTCAGCATGCTTAATGTCAGAGAGATTGCGTTCGTGTGCGCGCGGGCTGCATACATGACACAACGACTACGACTGTGACTACAGCAGGTCATTGAATGGAAACAACATATTGGGCTGGTGGCCATCTTGTTTTTTTTAAATCGTCGATAACTCTTCTGAAAATGCGGCAGGCTAAAAATCGTGAAAGGTAGGTCTGGAGAAGGGGAATTCCCATTTTATCTCAAAGTAAAAAGGCCTCCAACGAGGTGGTTTAGGAGATAGCCATCATTACATCCGTCCGTCTGCACACACACACACACGCACACACACGCACACACACACACACACACACACACTCCTCACAACTTCCGCCAAAAAGAACGCGGCAGCATAGGGTGCAAGCATCGACGTATAGATCTATACGTCTGTGGGTGCAAGTCAGGTGTCTTTGACGCAGATTTCGATACGTCACAGTGTGCGCGAAAGTATGTATTGTCTGGAGAAACGTCGCAGCCTTGTTTTGTACCACTGAAACTTGCTGCTGCGCGTAGCAAAATCTGCTCCGTCGTATAAAGTTGTTTCTCTATAGAGAAACAACTTAAAAAATGGTCGGTACAACCTAGGCCATATGAATTGGTGATTTTTTGCCGATCACGAACATAGCTTCGGGTCAATGGGACCCTCATCAGGTGAGCATGCGGCTATACACGAGGGATGGAGCGTCAAAGCTGCCCCAGAATAATCTGGTGCGTCTCCAGTACTAGAAGACGTCGCTACCCTAAAGATCTGCAAGAGGTTTCAGTGGAAAATGACTAAATAATTTAGAAGGAGCAACTGCCTAGGTGTAATGTCGTGTATTTACATTTAATTCAGAATGCTAACAAACTAAGGCGTCGCTAAAGTCTAAAGCATCAGCGCTCGTAGTAGAGCGGAAAAACGCAATCGGTGGAGTGATACGTGATCCGTCAAGTGACTAACAAAGGATGGAGGGTTCCGAAGAAATTAGAAGTACCTAGGGTTTATAAATCTGAGTATAAGAAATGTGGTCAGGCTGGACAAAATATGTGAGAAAAGGATTTTTGGAGAGTCGAGCGGTCGGGAACCAGTCACAAATTGCCTCCCTTACTGGAGCTCTTGGTGGAAAGAACGTATCGCTGGTCGCAGATTTTGTAAATAAATCCACCCAAACTGAGTATTTTTCAGATTTGTAGCAACTTCACGCGTTTTTGGAATAAAAAGTTTCTTAGTAAATACTCAGAAGTAAATATATTGAACAATTAATGGTCAAAGACGATCGGATTTACATGTTGACATTAGAAACAAGATGGCGGCTGTACGGTGGGCTCCGCAATCCATGGGGGTTTCAACTTTGTAAAAACGCGAATCCACGCGAATTCCAAACCAGTTTTACTCCAGTAGGTCTAACGGTAAGAAAACCACTTGGCATTATTTTTTTTTTCCCCTGAAAAAAGCGTATATCTCAGGTTTGACTTACTGCTGTAGGGCACGACGCGTCCATGTATGATACTCATAAGTTACTGAAAGAACGCCACAAACTGAGCCGACTGTCCCGAATCAATTTTACTCTCAATTAGCGTGCACTCCATCGTTAGGTTTCTTGAGTTCCTTTCCTCACGGGAAGGTAGGAAAGGGTAGGACAGCGCACACGGCAGATACTATATTCCCAACCAGATGTTGGAAATAAAATGACTTTTTTTTTCTTTTTTCTTTTTTCCTATTTCATGGAGTGGTCAAGTTACGGTGTTGCAACCCAACCAGTCAGTTTTATTTCCTGAAAAGTACACCAGTCGTCAGTCACCTAGATCACTAAAAGTATGCTCTGACTTGACGATTTTTTTTTTTTTTTTTTTTTGCACTGAATATCATCTCACTGCTTGATTGATTGACCGAGTGTGTGTGTGGGGGGGGGGGGGGGGGGGGGAGCATGTGGGCATTTGTACACCACCACCACCACGTTTTCTGCAAAGTATATTTATTTGTTTCCTTTCTACCATCCCTCCCAGATCCTGAACATAAACACTTGATATAAAGTTGGTATGAAGTTGAGGCAGGCATCATGGACAATGAAGCATTGATTTTGGACTTTGTTTTAGAATGTAAAAGTCCCAAACCTGACAGGACCTGTCATGACCACTAGGCCAAATCTCCTTGTCAGCCTTCTGTTCTGTTGTAGCAGCAGTCTGGTCCAGTAAAGACAATGAACATGATGGGCTTCTTTGCCATCACATAAATGACGCTAGGGGGCGAAATAGGTGAGGGTCATTCTTTCACAGGTTTTTAAGGGAAATTAACCACCGCCTATAGAAATACTGCAATCACCTTCTTTTACTATGTAATGAAAACATTAACAAGAAACCAGCAGTACAAATCTTATACAAGAGCAGTCAGTAAATTTTCATTTCTCACTGTCAAAATTTAGCATCCTCGTTAGTGTTTTGACAAATTGATTATGAAGAACTCAAGTCACAAGGATCTAGCTGAGTCAATAAGAATTGCTCTAAATCCCCTGTCCTCACATTGACACATGCCTGAACATGGGAACAAGTGAAGACAGTAATAGAAGTTTGGTGATTGTCTTTGAAACATGTTACATGAAGCACTGTTTTCCTTAATGACTTACTGCTATCAAAGATTTACCTATTTAAAACATTCCTGACAAAATAAAATAAAATAAAATAAAATAAAATAATGAGTGGATACTCTGTGTGTGTGTGTGTGTGTGTGTGTGTGTGTGTGTGTGTGTGTGTGTGTGTGTGTGTGTGTGTGTGTAGTGGTGGTGGTGGGCGGGGGGGGGAGGTGAGGGAGTGTCAGGGACTTTTCATTTCTCACTGTCAAAATGTAGGATACTGGATTGTGTTTTGACAATTTAATTATGAAGAACATAACCCATAAGGTTTTGGGTGAGTCAATAGAAACTGCTCAACAACCCCTTACTTCACATTGACATATGTCTGCACATGGAAGCAAGTAGAGACTTTACAACATTTTACATGAGGCATTTATTCCTTGAACGACTAACAGATCCAAACCCATTTAAAACATTCAGGACAAAACTGAAATTTAAAAATTAAATAAAATATAAAAATAAAATAATACAATTTATTAATAATAATAAAATATAATATAATAAAATTTTAAAAAATCTTTTAAAAAAAATAATAAATAGCACTGTTCTCTGGTTGGACAAACAGTATGGCGTTTGTGTCTGACTCTGCTGTACTCCATGTACATGTATTTGATTCCTTTCAAGTAAGTTCATTTTTCATTGCTATTTGTTTTCTAATACTGAGTCGCCTGAATAAAATCTCCCTTTTTTCAGACATGCTACATGTACTATCACAAATCATTATGATACTTTTTCTGCCTATTCGCTCTACATAAATCATTATTATCATTTTAAAATCTTTTGATCAGCAGAAGCTGACTATCCTGGGCTCTAACAATATCTTAGAAGTAATTTCTTTGACATTGCATGTTCTTACAATGCGAATACAAGTGCTAATTTAAGTCAGTTGGGCAGATCTAAGACAGTGGATACGGAAATGGTACCTGCATGTAGAACAGTGGTACATATGTACATCCATATACAATAAGCCTATTACAATAATAAATGGTTTTGAGACTCATTTCACCATAAACAGTTTACCAAACATAGAAGATTGTAGAGTACTTAATGACACTGGAACACGGAAATGAAGTTTCAAAGAGTATGCACTGCCGTGTTCAGTTCTATGTAGGTGGTGGACACTTATTACACAGATTTCATCCTCTGCTGCTATACACGTGAAACGTGTATTCCATGTGACATTTCTGTTGTTCGCATTTGTCAAAAGTTAGAATTTCAGCAGTTACTGACAACATGCACCACAGTCACCTTCTATTGACTGTTTTCTTTGCATTTCCGTCGGTGAACCCTCTCCAGGTCTCTCCCATCAAATGACCTTCTCTGATGCTGTGGACGAAATGGGCTCCTCCAACACCAACATGCCCCTCCCTCCTCTCACAAACCCTTCTGCCCACTACACACAGGGATGTTTTATGTGGAAAATCACTTTCGCATTAATGTGGTTGATAACAAACAGCTGAACAGTGTATCCAATATCCGTAGTGTACGTTAGCTCTGCATTTGTTTTGCCCTGCTCAAGAAATGAAATTAAATAATATGTCTGTGTCAAACATGAAAGCACTCACTGCCATCCACTTTCCTTCAATTCAGTGATTTTTTTCTGATTTTTTTTTCTTTACTGAAGGTTTTGTATAACAATTTTACTACACTCATTTGAAAAGTCAGTTAGGTCCTGAAGCATTCAATTTATGGAACTTATGATTACATGTAAATCAGTTCTTTCAAGTATTTAAAGGCGGTTATTGTGGATACACAAAGCTGAGAGAGAGAGAGACAGACAGACAGACAGACAGATGTCTATGCCCATCCCAGTGGAGGCGATTACCTGTCGGTAGCAAGGACAGTATGCCCCGGCCAACCTAGCTTCTATGCAAATATTTCAACTGAGAAAATCACTTTTGCATTCTCAAACAGCTGACAGCTATACTAAGGGTATCAGATATCTATTAACTCTGTTTTGCCCTAAACCAACCAGTGAAATTAATAGGAATGTGTCACACACACAAGTACTTTCATCTTCTTTCCTTTTTCTATACTGCAGCTTTTTTTTTTTTTTTTTTTTTTAGTTATCCAGTGACAAACTTCCAGAACTGAAGCTGCTGATTTATCACATCCCCCCCCCCCCCCCCACACACACACACACTGTGAGACGGAGCCCGGCTGACACATGTGCTGCATATGCGCGATTGAGTAGGGATGGGAGTAGGGTTAGGTGTTGTTCTTCAGTTTAAAGAAATAATTTCTGCTAGTGCTCACGTCTTTTCCCACGATAAAGTGTCTTGTTTGCGCTAGAATAAACGAATAGATTTGTTGATAAACATCTTTATGTGATGAAATCACAGCCACTCCAGTGGTCGTTTTGATTTCGCCCTTAGCTGCACTGGCGTTAAAAGTCTGAAAAATTATCTGTACTGGCACACGCAGGACTTTTGAAAGAAATCTGTGAAACTGTTTCCTTTGCTCACATGGCTGATTCTATTGCTATCGACCCCACGATACTGCAGATCAAAACCCTTCGGCACGCAGTCTTGTCATTCAGGCGATGTGTCAGCCGGCAAAGCCGCTTTCCAAATATTAAGCAACTAAAAGTTATGAAAAATAATAAGGATGTCAACCAGAATTGTAGTTCTGCAAATGTGCACCGCAATGTCTTTTGGTCGAGGCGTAAAAGAACGAAGCGAGCTAATTTAAGACAACAACAGGTCGAGTTCTTCGCGATTCTTTCGAGTACGCGCCAAATATGTCACGTGACACTTCCAAGGGATCATCGCGTTCGTACAGCGATCGTGTTTGAATTTGTATGCGTCTCTACTGGCAGATACAAAGAAAACTTTTTGAAGTACACTTTCCTTAGCCTTACAATCGGTTTATAAAATATCTTTAAACCTGGCTGCTCGAACTTTGCACTGACTGCAGTTTAACATGTTAGTAAACTGCTCGTCCCCTCAAAAATATGGCTGTTTCGTCTGCACTCACGGAGCTGACAAAAGCAGCTACAGCAAATTTTGTCCAGCCTCCGTCGTTCTCAAAATGGTACCAAACCTTCTTTTACTTCACAATCTTTCACTCCATATGCCCCATCCTTTGTTAGTCACATAAAGATCACTAGTTTGGCGTTTCACTATAGGGCCCAGAAAGTTTTCCGCTCTACTATCGATCAGGTCAGTTTGAAAGTAGGGGAAGTAAGCAAAGCTAAGCGCGCTACCTAGATCTAGGAGATGTGTGCTTGGTGTCTTTTATGAGGGAGTGTATGTGTGCGTGTGTGTTGGGGGGGGGGGGGGGGGGCAGTCTAGCCTTTGTTTTGTCACACTAGCTTTACTGGTACGCTGCTATTCGTGTGCTGTCGTAATAATCGCAAAGCTTGTTGTACAGACATACAATCACAGTGTGCAAAAGGATCACTTCGCGACTAACGGCATTTTTTATACACCCCCCCCCCCCCCAACCCTTCACCCCCCCCCCCCCCCTAAAAAAAAGAGTAATAATAATAATCATCATAATTTTCGCGTTTCTTTTGGAGCTCGGTATATACTGGAAATTGCGTTTTAAAAATGACACCTTTTAAGAAAGATTTTTCCAGCGATATCCAGAATCCGTCTATGCAATACGACAATTTCAAAGTTCCATTTCATTTTGAGTTTTGTCTAGGTTGGCCAAGCAGTTTAGTGTCAGTTCCGTTTTCAACATTAAGTTTATGTTTGTGTGTATATCGTGTAAATAGGTAAATATACGTAGATATACTGATTATTGTCTTCAGGCTACATGTTGTAGTGTTTAGACAGACGTTCAGTTTATTGTCTGTATATGTGAGTGTTAATATTTCGTAGTTTAGTTATTTATGTAGCAGTGTTTTGTTTTTGTACTGTTGTTATTTTGTTATACTGGTAGTCGTCAGATGAGTAGATTTACGTAACTCTGTGTGTCAGAGTGTGTGTGTGTTGGGGGGGGGGGGGGATTGATAAAAACGCACGACGATGAAATCGAATCCGAGTATTGTCGTTTTACAATTCCCTATTTTGTGGTACACTTACGAAATAATCTGTCTGGGCCTGGGCTCACCTTTGCAAAGTCTTCAACTACCAGGATTACTCCATTGCATGTAACTATGTCACAGAAAACATACATCTGAATTAGAAATGTGTGCTTCGTACTTCAGTTTCAAATTCAGATTTCTTAATATCCCACGAGGGATTTCATTTTAGTTAGTTTGTACATATTATTTGGTCAGTCTCATTAAAACTTTTATTTTTATTATATGTTTTACGTGATTCTCGTGTGCTTAGAGTAGTTCTTCTATTTGTTTGAAGAAAGACAATCAAACACTGTGCAAACAAAGAAATCAATGGTCGAAGGAGCAATAAAGGGATAGTGGCTTTATTTAAAAACATCAAGCGAACAAACGGGCTATAAATTTGCTTAAAGCGTGAATGTGTTCAAATTTGATCTGTGCAATACAAAAAGCGTCAATGTAAATAAAACAGTACCGGTTACGAACTCGTAAAAATGTACGTTATGAATGGAAGGACTCAGCAGACTACACTAGGCCTCAAAGAAGCCAGCTTAAGGTTTGGAACAGTTTCGCTCATGAGTGCGCATGTAAGCTCGAAATACTCTATCTAAATGATTAGTAGTATTTTTTTTTAAGCGACAGAATACTGTTTACGCTGGGCAGACATTCAAATTTTACAACTGAGCGGTTGGCCTTGACGACAGGACTCTTGCTCAGTGTGTCAGCCGCGTCATCCTGAATGCGTTTCCTTCTGTTGGCTTAGTGCCAGCATCTGCGACGCTGTAACTATGCAGGTGTCTAAGTGGTGTGATGCTAGACATCATCAAAACATTTCAGAACAATAGATCTGTGAGCATAAACATCTTAATCTTTACCTTTCATAGACTGATTAACTTTTCTGCAAATGTACATGTGAAATCCAGCAAAAGATTAAAGTCATATTACATTAATTTAGATGATTGTTATGCTGATAGCCAAGTTGATCTATAAAATCCATTTAGTAGCCTTAAAAATGTTATTCAAGCAAGACAAATACACGGGATTTCGTATGAGAAGGAAATACAAAACAGGAAAAGCGCACACCATATATTTGTTGTTCTTGTTGTTTTTGAAAACTATAAAAGTAACATTTCACACAGACTAGTGAGAAAATCAAAAGTTGTGGTTGAATGTCTTCAGTTTGGTCAAACAGTATTACCAGTTTCAGTGGACACCCCAAAAGCTTCGACACGAACAAAAAAACCCCGAACTGCGGGAATAATCAGAGAAAGAATTCCATCGCCTAGTTTAGCTGCTTTCTAACTTCTTTCCGGCTTGGATGGAGGGAAAGCATAACAAAAATGAATTATGGTATATTCCACACTTACTTTGTAAGAACGGTTTCTCTGTCAGTGAGTTCGAAACCCAGCCAGAGCCCAAGTTTGTGCAGGCTTTTCATCGTTTCCCAGTTTTTTTGGGTTTTTTTTAAACACCCAAACGTCGTGGAAAACGGCGTAAAATTCCAAAACATCCACCCTCTCTGTCAGTGCATGAAAAGCATTTCGAATGTGGAGTGCAAGGAAATAGTACGTAGGGAGGGTTTTCATAAGTACATAGGAAACCAAGTGTTCTGAGAAAATAACGTGTCTCCCGTTTTGCAGCATGGGAAAAAATCGAACTCGAAAAAGATTTTTAAAAAATCAGTCTGTTTACCAGTTATCCCCAAGGCAATGCTTTGAAGTTCGGGGAAAGAACTGTGATACCGAAAAATGAACCAAACTTCGCCCGAGCATTATATGACAATAACATTTCTTTAGCATGGTGACTTTATGGTCGCGTCGACCTTTTTTTTTTCTTTTCGAAATGGGAGGTCACTTCTGTGGTTTGAGATTTATTTGTAACTTTGACGTTTCTTCTTACTGCCGAAGTATCTTTGATGATCGATGATTGTAACAGTTCAAGACATGACTTCTCTTTGTGGTGTTATATACCGCAGTTTTGCTGCAAAAACAAAATGTTGCTAAAACAAAACATTTCTTTGTAATTTGAGTTTATAAACAACACACCGACAACCAGATCAGATACAGATTAATGTAACCTTAGTAAGAGATAGTAAAAGGCAAAAGTCTCGGAATCAATCGTAGAAATTATCAGAATATGGGGCATCTACATGTGCGTCTTCGTCTCGGATGTAACTACTGTGGATAAAGTGTGCAACCAAAATCCACCAATGGCTTCTCTTTCCTCTTTGTTTTAATCAGTCCGATTCGCTGCCTTCTTCAGGCCCTTCGAAATCAGGATCACAAACTCTCCACTTGTACTTTTTGAGAATGATGTCTCCCTTGTGAATGTAAATTTTTCTTTTAGACGGTGCTTTGATTAGTTCATTCTTCGGAATCATGATGTAAATGGCATACTCCAGTTTTCCCTCTTCTGCGTTCTTCAGCCAGAGATGACCCCAGTTGTTCTTGGCGATCTCCTTCAGCCCCACGAGTGGTGAAAGAGTAGTGCCGTACACCCCTAACGAAGAAATAATCAGTTAAACGATCAGCCTCGATCAGACGCAAGAACATCATGCGTACCCTAGATGAAGTATCTATCAATACATCACATTTACACCCTGGATTACTGAAGATGTTTTCAAAATATACGCTCAATCAGGATGGTTGAGGAGAGACCCTTTTCAAGTAAGACTTTGCTTCTAATCGAGAAATCCACTTTAGAGGTTCAGGCAAGAGCGTTATGTTTATGTCAATATATGTAACCCTTATGTGGCCCTCAGAAATGACCAAAATAAAGTGCTCTGGTGAATAAACTCTAAGGCAGAAAAATAATCCTAATGCCCGGCTACTGTACGAATAAAGACGCATACGTTTAAGTCGAATCGCTTTCTGCTGACCAAACTTATTTTGTATGACCAATTTTTTTCACGGACAAGTCGAAAAAGTAGTCCAAAACGGGTAAGTCAAACTTCGGTTATGTAAAATTAAATTTTCCCTTTCCGCTTCGGATAACTCAAAGTAGTCACTGGTAGCGACATTTTTTCTCCATCTGGGCTGACTCGGAGATTTGACCTGCCTTTTTACTTGCTGGCCTTTTACTATGGCGAATGGAAACCTGTTATGCAGCAACCTTTCGTCGGCTGCCAAAAACGTACAGGGCGTGTTTATTGCTTTCATATCGGCTTGTGTCTAAAATTTCTGATGGCAGTGATGCTTGATGACCAGTCATCTCCTGATCTTGCTGGGATAATTTTTCTGCCTCTTTTTCTGTTGCTATCTGCCGAATACGCTTCCTTCAGTTTCACATTCCTTTTCTCTATCTCGCTGTCTTAAGCTCTGCCACAGGAACACAGTATTTTTTAGCCTTTTTAATAATAATAATAATCATCATCATCATCATAATCATAATCATAATAATAATAATTGTGTATTGCGTGTTCGCTTTACCCAGTTTCGTGACTTTGCACAAAGCAAGCTGAACCCAAACACGCACGCTGACGTGAATCACGCATTCTCTCACCCACTGGACATGAACACATTACAATCACGTGGTGCGTGTGAATGCTTTTTTTTTTTTTCATGCTAGTTCATATCTGTCTCATTAAAATCAGGGGAAGCCGGGGTAGAATGGTAGAGCGTTGGACTTCTAATGCTCGGGTCGTGAGGTCGTATCCCGGCTGGGGCAAAGTATTATGTTTGTGCTGGCTTTCTCATCTTTGCCCGTCTTTGGTATCACCCGTATGTGGTGGAAAGGACGTTAAACCCCCAAAACTCCCACCCTACCCATTAAAATCAGCAGATAAAGTAATACTTTCTTCGTGTTTTCACAGCTGTATCCGGAATCCATTTAGATTCATGAACAGTCGATATCGGTTTTGATGGTTCACGTAAGAAAATATCATGTTGCTTTTGGTATGTCCATTATTAATACTTTGATCAAGGATATCGTGACAGCTTACGTCTATCATGTCACTTCATACGTGTATCTCTGATTGACAGCAGAGGGTGCACGTTTCCTTCATCGTGTTATGAAAACCGTATCATTACAACACATGACACTAGTTCTGAAGGTTATAATCCTTTGCTCGTGTTGTTGAACATGAGACCATGACAAATAAAATATGCCAGAAACAGAAAACGCAAATGAAATTCAATCACGAATTTCGATGAAAACACTACCTATAGAAATGCTGTTGATGACTAACATGTTCTAACCTGTAGTTTGATTTAGCACAAGCTTACTGAGGGAATTAATTACACTCAACACGCTTCCGTAAACTTACATGTAATCGAATCTCTGTGGCTATTTTGGTATTTTGTTTTGAGATGGTCGGTGGTCTTGTGGTTAAGACTTCGTCACCAATACGAGAGGTCAGTTTGGAGTCACACTTGGGACACAGAATTTTTTCTCTCTCGCATGTGGCACCGTTCATTTCGGGCCGATCGTCAGGGTTCCTCGCCGAATACTCCTGCTTCCTCCCCCTCCGCGTCGGACGGAGATATTCATTCACATAATTTGTAAATAAATACAATTTTTTCAATTCCAAAATTTAAATTGCTGACTCCGGAGCTTACCCTTCGCACAACATGGGTGTAATGTGTTAATGTTGTGTGGAAAACGCGTGTAATTCACGTGAGCGTGTGTGTTGGGTTCACTTTCCAGAAATTGGGTAAATCGCCTGTACAATACGCAATTAGTAGTAGTAGTAAGTTATTACTCTGTGCGTGCGTGCGTGCGTGCGCGCGCGCGCGCGCGCGTGTGTGTGTGTGTGTGTGTGTGTGTGTGTGTGTGTGTGTGTGTGTGTGTGTGTGTGTGTGTGTGTGTGTGTGTGTGTGTTTCCGGTGTACTTGTAGCAGAAACAGCTTAAGAGATGTTTGAGATCACCCCCCCCCCACCCCCACCCCCTTTGTTTTTTCCTCTTCCTTACTGGGCTAGAGTGTGAATGGAAGTGATGGCCCAATCATGAAACTGACGACATTTTGATATCTGTAGGCCCCACCTGTCTCGCGAGCTGGGCATAGATATGATGGCCCGCTGAACTTGGGTTGTCTTTATCACCAAATAGCTTTTGTCTAAACAGCATATAGGGGAGGGGGATGGGGGTGGGCAAAACAGTGTATGTAAGTCTTTACACCCCTTCCCGCTTTGAATCCCCCCCCCCCTCCAAAACACACACACACACACACACACACACACACACACACACACACACACACACACACACACACACACACACACACACACACCCTTCACATCTCACATCTTACGCACCAGCATACGTTCTGACACTAGAAAACCCCAGGGATTAAGGGGATAGGTATCGCAAAACTATGTGCTGAAAATTAATAATCAACAGTGCACTCCCCGGGCTGACTACAGTAATCACAGTAGTCACGTATTAAATATACATGTATAACCGAATACGGCAAACACGCTTAAGTCAGACTTTGGAGTCGAAGCAATTAAACACACATACACATACACACGCAGACTCACATCTTTTAGTAGGGTGGAGTCTTCCGCTGAAGGTTCGCGAGAATCGAACACTTGGGATTTCATCAAAGACACATGTACTGACTTAGGACATGTTCCTACATGAATAGCTTATACCCACCTGATCCAAACGCGCCATCGGGACCGCCCAGTTTACTCTGTTTAATGACACCAGTTCTTTTGATAGCCTCAGCGCCTTCCTCAGTTGTGTAGTGGTAGAAATGTTTCAGGTCCGTCATTTTGTTCTCGCTCTGCAATCTGAAAAGTGAAAAGTGAGCAGAGAATTTCATTTTCCGCTAAGACCTTGTTCTTGTATGTTTATTTGTTTGGGTTTGTTGGATGATTCCGTGGTGTTGTTCTATTGACATACCATTTGACATCTGATTTAAAAAAAAAAAAAAAAAAAAAAACTTGAATTTTTTTTCTTTTTATTTTTTTAGGTGATCATTAATGGGACTCAAGATTTGTTCACTTTTTCAAAAGCATTTCTCGGTAACCATCAGCAACACATACTATACTGTTCAGTAACATACTGACAACTCCTATCCCCTCCTTTTGAATGAAATTCAATTCGTGTTGATTAGCATTTGTAGACTTCTGGCTCTGCGACGCGAACGTAGGCCAAACAATATAAAAACAGATCTCAGAATATAACATAAAACAAACTATCCGGCTAAAACGTTTCATTGTTTCATTTGTGAGAGTGCAAAGTAATTTGTTTGTACTGTAAGAAAATGCGTTTTGTAAAAATCTTATTATAAACGGAATGCCAAAACTATGGCATTTCATTCGTTTAAAGTGCTTTTTTTTTTCTAATCATTTAGTTTTATTCTGCTTTGGTGCACATACCTTTGCGTTGTGATCAGCATGCGTTCTTGTGTTTGTAAGCGCGCGTATGTGCTTTGTGTGTGTTTGTTTTGTGTATTCAAGTGTTTGCACAATGCAGGCATCATCAGTGGGGCTAAAACGCGCATTCAAAGGAAAATGCATGACCTTGGAAAAATCCCTTTATTTCGCTGAGAGAGAGAGAGAGAGAGGGGGGAGGGGAGGGGGGATATTGAAGCTTTGATTACCAATTAAGAATTGTTGGTTGCACCACCACCACCAACAACAAAATAATTGAATACAAAAATATATATAAGGTTCCTCACAAGGATTAACTACAAGAACAAGTTTTTTTGGTGGTTAAACATAAAGATACTATTATCGACTGTAGCAGCCGACTGCCGTTGATATAAAAATGCTCACTGACAAACTGAGACCTACCCCCCCCCCCCCCCTCTCTCTCTCTCTCTCTCTCATAATTCGTGAACCGCCGTTGCAAAGGTTGCTTTAATTGAAGTTTTATTGAGCATGTCATAAGTACATCTTGTTTATGCTCAAACTGTGTTTCTGTACTTCCACCAGTGCAACAAAAATAAATCAGTTTAAACCAAACATAAAGATAAACCCCAGTTCTTAAAAGACGTTTCGAGCGCAGCAGTTGAAGCAGGAGAAACTGACGGTAAATGGCCTATGAAGCACTCTTATCCGTAAAGGCAAAAAAACTTAGACTGTTAATCTTAATAAATGCTTCGTCACGACGTTTAAGTGTTTGGCACCACGTATGTCACAAGTTCTATATTCAGTCAAATCCTGACCATATTGATTTTGACGGTCAAAACTCAGAAACGAGTGTGCAGTTATTAGGCTTAAAGATGAGGCCACGGCGTATATAAATAGCAACAATGAACCAGGAACATTTTGTAGCCTGTTTGTATCCGCTCAAAATAGCTGTTGGTGCATACACATGTGCGAGATACAAGTTTTATCCTCAAAGATGAATATCATTGGTTAGTTAGTTAGTTATTTAGGGCTTAACGCCGCGCAAGCAACAAAGACTATTTCGCGGCGAAGAATATCATCGGAGAGGGCTAAGTTTTAAAAGGGTTGTTATGTTTTTTCGGGAATACAACAGTCAGAAAAATGTCGAATTATTTACGTTTATAAGACCTCGTTTGTAAACTATCCATTTTTAAACAAATCATCAATCGGTTCATTTCTTTGCTTCTGTAATTTTCATAGTTCTCGGTAGTGTTTTGTGTTTGGCGCATAGAACATATATTTTATACATGAATATGCGCTTTTCAAATACACGATTATTATTGGTAGTAGTATTCACAGGGGCGCCGGAAGATGTTGGGGGAGGGGGGGCAGAATCTCGGAGGGGGGAACGTTGCCCGAAGAAAGTGAAAAGCGGGGGGGGGGGGGGGGGGGGGGCGATCAAATGCTGCGTAGACAAAAAAACCTTTACGAACCAGGACGTTGCCCGAAAAAAAAAAAGTGAAAAGTTGGGGGGGGGGGGGGGGGGGAGGGAGGGGGGCAATCAGCTGCCCCCCCCCCTGCCCCCCCGGTTCCGGCGCCCCTGATTCATCGTGCGCTGCAAAGTTCAGTAGTAGTTACTATTATTCGCTCGGCATTACTCACCAAGGAACCAGATTTGAGAAGAGTCGTGGTAGCAAATGCAATACGCTCACAACCAGTTTTGTTGCAGCTCGCCAGGTCTTGTGGAGCGCGTTGCTGAAGCGGCGTTTATATATGGCATATCCATTGATTTTTTTCATGCGAAAACACTCACCGTATTGGCGGTCGTATGCATGGGCATACTAATCATAATACGCTGATTAGATTCACTAGAATATCACATAACCGGATTACCTGTAGGAACCATCATAGAAAGAGGGTTAGTGGGGAGGTTTTTGTTCCGGCAACACTTCGATTAAAAAGCTAAGGTTTGACGATTGCTCTGTCACAGGTAAAGTTGAAAAATCAGCATATCTATGTCTTGGCGTTTTGGTTACGAGTGCTTTTCGGATTTATAGAAAATTAACTTTTTGTTCTATTCATTGCAGAGCTTACGAAACAGGCCACCCGGTACCTGATCTATTTTTGCACTGCCAACTATCAGTGTAGACGAAGCAGAAAACGATTAAAAGCAAAATTTGAATTTTCTAGAAATCCGAACCGCACTCTAGTAAAAACCTTTTTCAGGACGACAACGGCCCCCTTCTTTCACACCCACTAAACAGAATACAGAGGAGTTTGCTTGGGCGTTTGTTTCTTTGTATGATCGGTGCTACTTGCGTATGAAATGAAAACAAACCTCGGTGCCACTGTTTGGAAATCTCGGTCCTACCACTTCGACGTCAGTAATTGTGATCAGTGTGGTAGCTACTAGTATGGCTGTGCCAGAAGCTCATCGAGATCACACAGAGCTTCTGCGACCAAAACACCCAAAACAAAACACACAAACACGAAAATGCCGATTCAGGTCTGTCAAAAACAGAAGCACCACAAATTCTCAAGCGTAATCTCTTTCGCACCTCGTTTGCACTTTTTTAAATTCCAGGACTTTCTCTATAGGTCCGTCGAATGGTATTGTTCTTAGTTGTTCACAAAGACATCAAACCGATTTCTTCACTTCAAAACATGGAAACCCACTCCATCAATTGACCAACGACCCAATAATGTTGTAAGTCGGGGTATGAATAGTAAAATCAACCAAAATTAAAGTCAGCGAGTTTGTTCATATTGACGGCCACATTCACACTTGTTCTTCATTGTGTTTTGGGTTGTATGTGTAGCAACTTCCCTGTCAGTAATCTAAACATTAATGATTAGTCGTATTCAATCATCATTTGTAAAAGCATTTTAAAGGTTTTATGAGGTTTTCACAGGACCTGCAGGTGTAGCGTTAAAATCTCACGATATATTGGAAATTTTAGTACAATGGAATATACATCGGGAAACGTCACAGAGATCGTTTAACTATATCGTACTTTTTGCTCCCGGTTAACTAGTCACACCTAGGATGGAGCGGGGCTTGTTGATGATAGACACACCAAAACCGAAACGGAATTCGGTTGGGTCTCTGACTTGGGAACTTTCCCTGTTTGCAATGTATACATCTTTTTAAATCTGCCGTGTATCGTTAATCGCGAGAAAACACTGTGCATTTGTACTGCGAACGGACTACATAGTTTGATCATTTCCATGCAGACGTAGTTACTCCACTACCGACCGATAATCACGTGTTTCGAAGTGCAAGGCTTACAGTCTCTGCCGACATAAATTAGGACGAAGGCAAGCTTTTAGATCAACTGATCATATCTGAAAAAACTGTCAGCCCTCCTCGCGTCTGAGCACTTTCGGTGCAGGTTTCATGCAGTACGTGATGAGGTGCACACGAGAGAATGAATCAAGAGTCATAACATTTCCCGCAAGCTGGTGCTCTACGGTGGGAGATTGTGTTGGGGGTTAACCCGGTTATGATGAGATGTACACCGATTAAAGTGTCCTTCCCCCCAGCAGCTACATTATTTAACTGCATGCATGATTCAAACGATTCAAGAAGCTTCTGTTCAATGGGAGATCTATCTAGACCACGAATCCGCTGCCATTCTCTGCGCCGATAGCACACGGCCAAATCAGTGAACAGCATACATATCGGTGAGACGCAAGCTTCGATTGAACTTTTTGAGAACGCCTTTTGATAAGTATTAGTTAAAACTGTCCGAAATTTGAGTAAGGATTGCTTGCTAGGTACAGGCTGCTGTTGTTTTGCACTTGAACAACGAGTTTGTGAATTCGGAAACACCGATATGCCAAGTTAAAATGTTTCGTCGTCGATGGTGTTGACGTAGGGAGCGAGTTCTCCCCGAAGTGTAGTCATACATGTACTTGCTCATCGATGACGATAGGGTTTTTTCCCAAAAAGGCTGTATCTCTGTTCTTTCTGTCTGAAAGAAAGAACCTTTTTGCAGGGAACCATGCCTAATTGTCATGTGATGTCGTGCTCTGTGTCACATGATTTCTCAAGTACTAGTACAATGCTGACACTTATATCCCACAGAAGAGATCAAAGAAAAAGAGGTCGCTATGGATGATAATTCATATAATTTGATACAGTCTCAGGGCAAAGCTAGACTGTCATCGTGATTACGCGATGGATTCATATTCACAAGACTGGTACGTAGGTACCGAAACGGAGATTGCTTCTGGTAACGCACACGTTACCTGACAAGAAAACGGGGACAGATGCGTGTCTTTATACTTTCATCGCTTTCAACTCCGAACAAAGTCACTTTACGTCAGATAAATCTGTTTTTACAAAGCCAGAAGACATCATAGTAATTTTGGAATCTTCACGTAAGACCACTTGTAGAGATTGGTCGAAATGGCTCGAAATACTTCTTCCATTAGATCAATGAAGACAGTGTTGATGTTGTTCTGGACTCTGGCTACATCAGAGAGAGGGAGGGTGGCGGACCTGACGGTCAACATCGGACTGTTATAATTGTATGGAACACGTTGGCCTTTTCTATGCCACAAGAATTGCGCTAGAGCATCTCGAAATTCTGTTTTGCTCTCTAGGTCGTCATGAAGGTTGACAGCTCTGAAATTAATGTTTCGGTTACCAAAACTGTTGTTAAACCATAATGGCATGCATCAAAAGCAGCCTGTCAGGTTTCGTGAGGGCACATTGTCCAACCTGAAAAACTCATTAGATGTTGAGAATCTGAAGATGATGATGATTTATCGGTCAGAGTCAAACTTTGTACAACCTTATTTTAGTGTGAACGTCAGTGAAATCCCCACAGCATGGAGAATTCGGGGCGGTATGTCTAATAATCTTGAACGCGAGAACAGTTTCAAGGACGAAGCTGCTGGAACACGCTGGTACAAATGTAGGATCTGTCTGGACTTGAAACCTGAGCCCTACAACAGCCAGTCCAACCCTCATTCAGCGGATCCACATTAACCCCCAAAATACACCGCCCACAGATTTCATCAGCCCGCGCTGAGCCCACCCAGAAACTCTTCCTGAGAAACCATGCAGCGTTATCTCCCTCCTGAAAAAATCGTCGAAAAAAAAAGCGATGTGTGCTTTCCTGAGAAATACCGATCAATGACACAACATACAGACGTGCAGTACAAGTTGCTGTTTCTGAGAAACGAACACGTTACATGGCTGTGCATGCTGGCGGTATGGGTCAGAAATCTAAACAGAATGTTCTGCTCGGTGAGATAAACAAATGATCAGATCGCGTAACCCTGTTATTGAGAAATGTCGACACGTTTTCGAGAAATGCCCTTCTTACACACGGAGACACACAGACACAGGCACAGACACAGACACAGACAAACACGTCAAGTACTTTGAAACTGAAGCGCACCAAACGAGAGAACAAAGACCTTTATTTCAGAACGAAAGTAGCCAATTTTAAAACTTGCCTTTTCTATACTACGTGAACTAATTCTACCGTCAGTTAGAGAGAGAGGAAGAGAGAGAGAGAGCTTGAACAGAAGAGAGAGAGAAAAAAACCCAAAAAAAACAATGAGAATGAGTCAACGATACATTATAATTATGCAGAAGTATATAATAACGAGAAAAATTTTCATAAAATGTATCATGCAAATCAGCCGAAATATATACAAACATCCCACCTGAAAAGAAAAACAACAACAATAATAACGACGACAAAAACAAAAAACAACAACAACAACAAAAACAACAACAAAGACCGTAAGGAACACGGGTAATCTATACATTTGATTCCAACAAGATCAACAGCAACAGTAGCAATTATAGTTACCAATGTCGTACATTCGAATTTCGCAAATTGAATTTCTCCATTCAATTAATATTTTTCAAAGTTCTGACGATCATATCTAGCAAAAATTATTGCAGCATTTTCATGTGTATTAACATTTAAATATTTTTACTATAACGGAAAAAACAAGAATTGTTTCTTGAATTCCCCCCCCCCCCCTCCTTTCTTTTTCTCCTGCTCCATTCCTATCTCCAGTTCAGAGTTCAGTGGACACCATTGTTCGTCTGCGCTGACGTCAGCGTCTTTCTACAGTAAACAGACAAGGAAAACAGATGTTTTAGTTTGCTTTGAAGATAAACCTGGTACGCACGTCATTCGTTTGCTAATATTTAGGAAACCGTTCACTTTTTCACGACCACGGCAAGCACTCAGCGTTTGTGCAGAGCCCTTGCATACCGCAGACAACCACACACCCACACCCCGGTTGCTGACGCGTGAGGACGCTGTTACGAAGCACCCAAGCACCCTGTTATCTCCGTTATACCCAGTTTTGCAGTCAAAAATATTTTTCAATAAAAGTGCTTATAAGTATCTTTCAAACCGTACCGAACACGATTAGGAAACATCTTAGGAAGACCTCTTTTTTTTTTTTAAATCGAAAAATTGCTAAAATCGCCCGGTAGGTAGGGGTTGTGCACGCACACAGTGCCTGGGTCACGGAAGAATTCCACGCGGCGCGGCCAAGGTCGACAATGAGTCACCCTTGTACTGACAAACCAGATGGCGGGTGATAAAATGATATCCTTCCCGAGAAATAACCTTGTATATGTATCGGGTCATATGTTAAGTAGTGTGCTACACTCATGGATTCCCGGGAAATATCACACACACACACACACACACACACACACACACACACACACACACACATGCGCGCGCGTCTTTTGTCCCTTACCGGAAATTAGCTGACAGGGCGTGTAGGATCGTCCTTGTTCGACTCATCCTTTGGAGCTACAATTATAACAGGACAAAACAGTTGTATGAGCGCTTTGTGCGATGGAAAGGTGAGTGGGTCATGGGTGACTCGGGCAATGGAAAAGCAGGGGGAATTTCTGACGTTTTCGAGAAACGACCTTCCGTCCACTAGAACTCAATGTCAAAGCATAACCGGTTGAGACAATCTTACAAGAGTACTTTATGGGAAATGCTAATCAATCAGTGTCAATTATTATTATCATTATTATGAAATTTAAGAGGTCATAAAAACATGATGTACACAATGTATGTCGGGGTTTAAACACGAAAAAGCTCACACACACACACACACACACACACACACACACACACACACACACACACACACACACACAGAGAGAGAGAGAGAGAGAGTTTTTGTTTTACCTGTGTTCTCAGCCTGTTTCTTTCGGTCCAGGATTTCACTAATTGGGACATACGTGTCCTCATCCACTGCAGCTAGAAACACAAATGAACGTTTGTGATTTAATTGTTAGAATAAACCTGCGTGAAAATCAAACTCTGAAAAAGGACAGTTGTCAAGAAATGCAGCCATTCTACTGCACTTAATAAATCAGAAAAAACGTTTAAGATCATTCTTTAATGGATGTTTACCAAACTGAGCAACTGCAATCGATTCTCAACACTAAGAACAGAGAACTTCACAGCAATTAACAGCCATGGACTTAATTAAAAAAAAGAAGAAATACCGAGTAACGTGATAAAAAAAAATAATGATAATAATTGCGTTTTCTTTCAAAGACAGTCTCACTTGCTCCTTCAAGAACAACAAGCCGTTTCTCTCGTTTCTCTGCCTTCCTCTTCCTGATGTCAGCGATGTCTACATACGTGTCGTCATCACTAGCAGCCTTCGCTTCTGTAAAGCAAAGTAGGCCTATGTAATACAAAGGATTGTGCGCTTGTAAAGTCAAGCCATGGTCCCTCGGCAAGTCTAAGAATGGCGACGTACAAACCACCACTGCGAAATGGTATGGTATGGTATGGTATGGTATGGTATGGTATACTTCTCCTCGGCGCACATATCCATCTCTGCTGAAATGCTCATGGCGCCGCAGGGCTGGAGGACGAAGCAGTGAAAGCCTGCTGCCGCTAAGCGCTACTTTATGAGCAAACCCCCACCCTGCTATTCACTCTGGTGCGTGCGACAGTATTTCTGTTTACCACGACACCGGCCACAGCCTACTCTTCTTCGAAAGATGAACGTGGGATTTTTAGCGTGCACACTTGATGTATGTGCTTGCGTGTGTACACGAAGGCGAGACAGACACCGTAAATGCAGGTGGGAATAAAAATTCGATCGACGTGGTTAACATTTACAATCTACCGAAATGTTTAGTCGCAACTTTTTGTTTAGAAGTTATTGCTGTAAAGCACATCAGTTCTCTAGAAAATAGGCAAGTGTTTTGAACGGGATGTGTCGGAAGTTGATGTCTCGTAAGTGGGTCAACGCACACAGCTACAATTAGTCAATTATGGAAGGAATCATACTAACTGTGCATGTCACAGAACTGTAGACTTCGCCCCTGTTTCCCTCGTTCTGAAGTTTTCTTGCCTACGTCACCATCCACCTCTGCATAATCATCGTCCTCTTCGTCTGCAATGGCTGTTGGTTTGTGGCGGTGGTGGTAGCGGTATTCACAGAGAAAGCAGAAAGGAA
Source organism: Batillaria attramentaria (assembly GCA_018292915.2). Classification (NCBI taxonomy): domain Eukaryota; kingdom Metazoa; phylum Mollusca; class Gastropoda; family Batillariidae; genus Batillaria; species Batillaria attramentaria. The sequence goes on from JACVVK020000632.1 coordinate 277,197, forward strand.
AATGATAAGATCGTTTAGAAAGAAATGCCAGCTGAAATGTATCAAAGTTAGCAGTGGTAACAATTTAAAATAAGAGAAAACAGTGATACATATAATGTCACAAATGTGAACAAGAGGATTATGAGACAATGCCTTGCTGTATTCTCAGTATTGTTTTGTTGTTGGTTGTTTTTGTTTTCGTGTGTGTGTGTGTGTGTGTGTGTGTGTGTGTGTGTGTGTGTGTGTGTGTGTGTGTGTGTGTGCGTGCGTGTGTGTGTGTTGTTGTTGTTGTTGTTGTTGTTGTTGTTTCACGATGTTACATGAAAAGAGGCCTTAAACTACAATTCAAAAAAGCACGGTTTCCGTACACTCATTCCTAACAAACAAAGAACTATTTACGGTTTAGATAACGTTTTCCTCATCAGTAGTTCTAGCAGGTATTTTACAATGGGTATAAATGTTAAAAAAGATAAGTTTCAGTAAATTAAAGTTTACCTGGTGTAAGTACTGACCTGGAATACGCCGACTGTTCCTGGCACGCGGCAGTTTCTTTTGAACTGTATTCGTCTTCTCTTCTTTGTCGCATACTTCAGCGTAATCGTCGTATTCTGATCCTGAAACAGTAGCTACAGTGATAGAAAAAGCACGTACACCAGTAATGTTAACATCCGTAATCAAAATGCTAGTGTCAAATGTTTGATGTGATTTTTTGTTGTTGTGTTGTTGCTTGTCGGTTGGTTGATTGGTTGGCTGGTTGGTTCGTTGGCCGGTCGGTTGGTTGGTTGGTAGGTCGGTTGTTGTTTTACAGCGCATCAGTATGACATCAAATCACATTTGGATCATGGCAAATAAGCACTGGAATGAAGTTATGTCTTCTGTGAGTCGTCGTGACATCCTCTGCCTGCTATATGATGAAACGTGTTACAAGGAAGAAGCCACTGCACACCAGCAGTAGCCACCTCAAGCCACTATTACGCAAGGCGTGGGCCTTCTCGCTAGGTCCGAGATTACTGCATTTTGCGTGATAGTGGCTTGAAGTGGCTCTTAGTGATCTAAAGATTTCAATTGCGATTTTTGCAAGGGTTTTAAAAGGTTAAACAGAGAATAGAGTATTTCAAATGAAACCTCAGTCAAGTTGACAAATTAAAGTAGATACCACCACCGCTTTCCCTTGTTCCCAGCAGATTGGCAGCAGTAGATCTTAGGGGGGAGCTCGAGCAAGCAGCCTCGTTTGCGTACAGAGGTGCTGCAGCTCCATCCTGGTGTCCGAGTCCCTCGTGCAAAACTTTGTTCACAAAGACACGTCGCTCGCCCAAGTCATCTAGAAGCCCATTCTGCATGTGCATCTCTGAAGCAAATTGAACGAGTTGCATATCGGTGTCATTGTTGTTTCAGGTGCTGTACTGTTTCTTAGTTAGGTTCAATAAAATGGTCAAAACAACTCGTGCTTGAACGACAGGCTGTGACTTACCAGGGTGATCATCACGCCCTTCTGCTCGGACATCATGCCCTTGTCTGCAAGAAAAGTAACAGGCAGATGTCTAATTTGCCACCCACAGGCACTGACGCTTTATCTGTCGTCAATTTGCGTTTAAATCTTATTGGATCAAATTATTACCAAGTTCCAATTTTCGTTGCTATTATTCATAATCCATCATGGTTATCTAATAGTGTAAACACTTATAAATGTTTTATTTCAAATTTTGTGCAAAATAATTTTGTCTGAGTTGAGTGTACTTTCCACTGCAATGTCACAATTTCTTGTGTGTGTGTGTGTGTGTGTGTGTGTGTGTGTGTGTGTGCGTGACAGACAGACGGGTGGGGGGGGGGGAGGGGGGAGGGTCTGGGAGTTCAGCGTCCATTTCCACCACGTGTGGGTGTCATGACCTCAGCCGGAGAGAGAGAGAGAGAGAGAGTAGAACGAACAAACGAAAGAACGAACGAACGAAACTTTATTTTACAAGGATAAAAAATTAGGTACGCAGACCTGTCTTACATCTTGTCCTTGCTAGGCTACTGATATATGGATATATACAAAGTAAGCTCTAACTAGGTAGAGCACACACACACACACACACACACACACACACACACACACACACACACACACACACATGACCATGCTACTACATACATAAATCAAGCAATACTGAGAGAGAGAGAGAGAGAGAGAGCACGCTTTTAGAACAAGGCGCATTTCAAAAGTGGAAGCGTTATGATGTTAATGGAAAATAGGGAAGATTGCTTTCAGTCTGGTTTCAGTTATGAATCGTTTTCCTTGTTTTCTGTTAAATTGTTGAATGTGAAAAATCCCACCGGAGAAAGTGACACACGTCGAAACAACTGAGATCAGATGTCAGATAATCCGCATCTAGTCAGAAGCGAATTAATCAAATAAAAAGACAAAACTTAGAGACTTTGCATGGCCTTGCCCGATCCATGCACATAAAGGACTAAGGACTCGATACGGTTGACAATCTTTTCACAATCCCTATGGCCTACGACTGTGTTGTGACTCTACTCAAATGCTGTGTCAGTTCATGCATGTTCAAGCATATCATGCAGGCATGTTGTACATGTCTTTGTCGATGTATGATATACATACCAAAAACAAAATGTTAAAAATTAAAGACGTAGTCTTGTGAAGTGTTGACTATTCAGCATACTCGACATGCTGCAATATATTCTGCATGCATCATTAACAAATCGTGCCTCCACACTAGAAGAATATTTACATTAAACCACATACCTTCTCCAGTAGACTAAAAGAATGAAACAATCACTCAGCTTTTATGATGATACGCTCATTGAAATAGTTGTAGCAAGTTGTTTATATACGTCATCAGACCGGGTTCAATCTAATACAGATGTAAAAGCAAAATTAAATGCATTCAAATAAAATATATTAGAATACGCCTAACGGCATATGCGTCAGAGCAATTAAAATATTTTGTAGGGAACAAAAAAGTTAAATACACACCTGCAATTTGTCGTCTTAACCGATATATGACAAACACGCTTAACACGACGGATCCAAGAACTGCTAGGACGGCAGATATTGCTGCAGTTGTAGCAGAGGAACTATCTCCAGCAGAGCTTCCATCTGCACATTTAGATTTTCTCTCTGAGTAAGGTTATTGACAGCGAATGATAATAACATTTAAGCATATATCTTAGTGTATCGTATGTCTGCTTCAAAGTTAATTATCAAAAGCGACAATATTGTTTGTTTCATTGCACAAGATGCAAAATACATTCTTTTGCAAGATTCCGGCCTTTGCAGTTAAGCTGCATGTGCAAGTTAAGTGTAGAAAAATACATATTAAGATCATGAGAAAAGCTTTTCTACTTTTTTTTCAAAATGTAACTTAAACTGATTTTGCTCAGCTGTAGAGGCAGCCTATAAAAATGTTCTTGAGTCACTTCGCTAGATAATGACTCATGCTTGCCATTGCAATTTGTTTCGATAGCAATGAAAAACAGCGGAAGACATTTGCTTACCAAAACCAGTGGTCGATTCTTCATTAGATGTGGTACCTGCAAGAAGAAACATTGTTGAAATGCGGAGAAAGGACTGTGATTTTACATTGTCATAGCTACTATACGTATAGACGGTTGAAAACTCACTTTCCAGAATTTTAAGCTGGAACTCAGACTTACTTTCTATGAACTTCCTTGTGAACTGAACACTCCCATTTCCAGCGTCGTTAGTAAGTGCCAGTGTCCAGTGTCCACTGTCCCTCGTCCTGTTTCCTCACATTGTCCAGCCGGACAGTCAGGACCAGGTCAGGTGGGGTACCAGTCACGTTGATCAAGCTGTATTGAAAAAAAAAATGTATGATACTTGGAACAGATTGTGTAGGATCCTATGATGTGAAACTATGTCAATTTAAATTGTATTTGTATAGCTGCGAGCGAAAGAAACAAAACTAGATAAACGATACACAATGGCGCTTTCGCTTTAAATTTAATCAGTATAATATTGGTGAAATAAAAAGGCGTGTGCGTGTGATGGTTTGTTGGTAAGTGTGTATGTGTGACCAACCTCAAGCAGTCTTCATCAAGCCCGTTGGTCGATGAAGATTCCAACTTTTTCATTCGGCATTCCTCAATGTCTCCTGTGTGAGCTCGAAAGTCAAGTGAAATAGTCGATTCTGTGTCACTTGGGTTCAGAGAGCGTTTGAAGACGGTCTCAGCAAACTTGGGTAGACCTGCAGACGATAGACAACAAATATCGTAAGTTCACATGTCTTTTATATAAGCTAGAAAAAGTCACTATAAACACACTCTGTGGGCAAAAATGACAAACACCATCCCCCCCCCCCCACCACCACCACCAATTTTTACCATTAAAAAAGCCCAACGAAGAATGGATTTTGCAGCTGGTCAACCCATCTGAACGTGGAGATGTAAAGAGCAAAACTGAACCAGTCTCTGTGGGAAAAAATAGCCCCCCCCCCCACCACCCCCTTGACCATGGGAAAACAACAACAACAACAACGAAGAATGGATTCTGCAACTGGTCAACTACTTTAAAGGTGGAGATGCAGAGAGCAAACCTGAAATAGATACACTGTATAATAACATAAACACGTGTGTCATAGCTAGAGAGAAATACCAGTAACTACGTACATTTTACAAGCAAGGTTGCAGTCCTGTTTTCAGAAGCCCCTGGTGCTTCACAGTAAATGTTCCCCGCATCATCACACGATACAGAATCAACTGTATACTGTAGCTGTCCACTTCCTCCCTGGTCTGACGCCATCTTAGTCCTGTTCCGGTCCAACAAGAGGGCCGTGGTCCCAGGGTTCCCAGTCTCCCAGGAGCAGGCCACTGTGATGGTACTGTTGGGTTCCACGGGCAGGTCTGTAAGGTTTGTGCTTTGTGTGATGTTGAGGCTGGTCACACGAGCAGGATCTGCCATTAAAAACAGGACACGCTTACAAGTGCATCATTAACTGTTTGTGCTAATATTGACACCCCCAGCATCTCATCTTTACCTGCAGTGAACAGCGTATTCTTTGACCCCCCCCCCAAAAAAAAACAAAAACACACACACACACACACACACACACACACACACACACACAAAACCACACAAACCCCCCCCCCCCCCCAAAAAAAAACAAAACAACAACAAACAAAACAAAACAACAACAACAAAAACACCACCACCAACAACAAAAACCACCACCACCATCACCTCCACCACCACTACCACCACCACCACCAACAACAACAACAACGACAACAACAAATGTGCATTTTACCCTATTAATCAATGGGCAAGTAGTATATTTATAAACCATATATTAAGAGTATGGAGGAAAAGCACATTTATTCACAATTCATGTTCACAAGTACTGATCACCAAAACGTTTTCCCATGTGATGGAAATAAACTTACAGTGTATGTCGAGGGTGATGTTCCTCGTCTGAATTTTGTCTATAGCAGACAGCACTATCATGACACCATTGTCGGATCTGTCAAATGTTTTCCTCAGTTCATACTGGTATTCACCAGTCCGGGAGATATTCAGGCAAGGGTGTTTGTCAGTACTGTTCAGGAATATTATACAGTCATCGTCGACTTTTTTGTCATTCGGCAATTTAAATCCGACTACGAAGGGGAAGTTCCCATTGCATGTGATGTTGGTCACTTGAAAAGGAATCACGCCTGTTGTGTTTTCTACTGCCGTGTACACACTGCCATCAGCCTCAGTGAAGTCAAAATGACCACCTGCAAATAAATATACAGCAGCCATGACTTACCATAATCTGTCTGTCTGTCTGTCTGTCTGTCTGTCTGTCTGTCTCTCTCTCTCTCTCTCTAATAAAACATCTGTTGGACAGCCCGTAATGGGCTTGACAATACATGTACTCTGTAGGATTTTGTATTTGGGGCAAACAAAAATCCCAATACTTATTCACATCACGTGTTGTTATTGTTTTTGTAAGTTTTTCTTTTAAAACTGTAAAAACATCTCCTCAAGGTTTATCTGCATTGCCCACTTATCACATCCTTTGTTTTTTCCAATATTGTTCTTTACATATTGGTCATTTTTGGTATTGCTTGATGTATGTAGCAGCATGGTTGCGTGTGTGTGTTTGTGTGTGCTCTACTTCGTTGGTGCTTACTTTGTATGTATATGTAGCCTAGCAAGGACAAGATATAAGACAGGTCTGCACACACACACACACACACACACACACACACACACACACACACACACCACTTGTCATAGGAAAAGTACAGTCATTTTAGCAGTGTCTCTCAGAAAGATACACGTTTCTAGTAAGCGCGTGCACACAACCAGTACAGCATTCATGCAGCTCATAATCTTAAAACTTACATGATTCTTCGGCGTTTATAGCTCTCCATAAAGGTCGTCCAAGAAAGGCAAGGAATACAGAAATAAGTACCAAAGTATTCGTCATTGTGAACAGCTGCCTTTCATCTGCCACCTCATGTTTGCTAATGATAAAATACGGAAGATATGTGCATGGTTAAAAAAAAATCTAAGTGAATCATTTCAGCATCCGTTTTTCTATTTCCTTGTGGAATTACCCATTTATTCGCACGTATCGCATTGTATACAAACGAAATGGGTATAAGCAATAAAGTAGTTTAAAAAAAAAAACCCACAAAAACTGACATCCACAACTCACTCTATGTGCCCCTCTGTCTGTCTGTCAGTCTGCCTGTTTGTCTGTCTCTGCCTGTCTGAGTGTCTCTCCCTCTGCACCCCCCTCCCCCCCCCCCCCCCCCCCCCACACACAGTCGCTCACGCTTGCGTCCCCCAACCCCCCTACTTTATTGTTTATTCCGAATACGTACGTATACAGTGTGATACAAGTGAATACAGTGCGTAATAAATGCGAATGCAATGGCATTACATTGCATAAAAAAGGTGCGTGCACGTTTACACTTTGACAATTTCTCAAGAACGGGATACTTGTCATAAGCGTAATAAATAGTGATACTCCAACCCTACTGCCAACCGCTGGTCCCATTATGTCGCTGTTAACAACTCCTCATGTCTGAGGCAACCTGTGATTCCACTTATTTAGTAACTGCTCAGTCCGTTTTTGTAAAAGCCCAGGGAGTGCCAAGTGTCCTGTAGCTACATATAATATTATGGTTACATCCTGTCGAGTAAGAACTGCGTCAGCCGGATGGTCCGTTCGGTGGCGTGACAATATTTCTCAGAAACTTCGAGTCGTATAGCATTACTAGTCGTGCGCTATGTATGAATGTGACTTCTAGGAAATGAGGCAACAGCCCCGGCACATGAAAGAACGTAGTGAATGATAGTGTCCCTCGAAGACGGCTTTACGCCAGTCAGCGCGGGGCCCTCTAAAGGGTAACAGACATTACAGAAGGTTTGTATTATTACCCTTGACAAGACAGTTCACTGCAAGTTCTACGTTTTGTCGTAATCGTTTTGTGATTTTGTAAATCTGCTTCAGTCTGAATTACTAATTTGATGCATGAAACACTGGACCTTCACTGGTCATTTTTCAGTTCAGTTAGCTTCAGTTCAGGTTATTACTAGTTTATTTAGCCCTCAAGGGCAATTACAATGGGCCATTGGACGGTGATAAAACTAATGATAAAAGTAATTGACCAGCCCCCGTAATGTAGTGCTAGGCACTGTGGACCATGGACCGAGAGACCCGGGTTCGAATCCCAGCCGAGGCAAGCGGGATTTTTTCCTACCTATTTCGGCTCCTACCCAGAGCGGGGTGTGCTGTGGGTACAGTGGGGAGGCTGTTGCCACACAACCGAGATTCACCCACTTGACATGTACGACTTTGAGTGTGCTTGCTTTGTTATCATACATCTTATGATGTGGATGATACACGGCCTGCCCCGCAGGTGCTGTAGTTCCCGGGCCTGGCTAACACCGGGATACTTATGAAAGGAAGCCCGGAATGCAGCCCTGTTACGCTGTCCCAAACCACTTGGATTTCCATGGCATCATCGTACCATCCTCCTCCTCCTCATCAGGCATACTAAAAATTGCACCAACTTCCCAACCCTGCATGGATTTCCGCTATGACTGTAGCTGGCAAAGCGTTGGGGCAAATAAAAATGAAATTTAAAAAAAAATGACTCTAGCTTAAAGATTCTCATAAAATCATATTAATATCTTATTTGCAAACGTTTATCCTACAGCAGCCTACAAAATGCTCAAATTGCGTTCAAAAATTGCTGAATTCCATGCGAAATCGCATGTCTTCACGTGCAGTATACATTTACCGAATCGATCAGGAAATACTTTAGTAAAATGATTGTTTATATTACTTACAGACCGAGGAGGCTGCCAGTAGAGTAATTCCAGCCTGATGTCTTGTGATTCCAGGAAGAACATGCCGAGTGGTTTGGATCAAGACGGTAATGAGAAATCTCCTGACTATATGTCAGAAATAAATATAATCTATAAAACAAAAGCTGCCAACAATTGCTTTAGATTATGTACTACTAAAAGTGACGGATTTCTCTTAACGTTTATATAAGAAGTATACTAAATACCTTTTACCAGTGAGATTATCAGAATTTACCCATTCCGTTTAATTGCTGCACATTATTATATTTATTTTATTTTAGTATGTCTTCATAAAACGTAATGATACATTTTTGTGTTCATTTTCTATGTGTATGTTACGTGGTGAATGTTCGAAGAGCCCTTCGTCTTATCGAGGAATACGGTGACAATCAGGCAAACACTCTTCATGTAGGGAGTTCTTATATTGGCTACGGAAGAAGCCTCATTTACACACAAAAAGACCCGTCTTTGATATCACCAGTATGACGTGGAAAAGGACGTTAAACCCTCAAACACCCACCCACCCATTCTCACAAAAAGACTAGTGAGCGCGTAGAAAACTTATAGTTGCATGGAGTTTATTACAGCACGTCTCTGGTGTCACACTGCACGCTCAAGCTACGCACATAATTATAAGCTTCTATCGTGCACACACACAAACATCTCAGAGTCTTGTATACAGTCATAGCATTCTAGCACATTCTGAACCTCTATTATGAAGGAACCAATCAAAAATCAGAACGTGAATCACCTCATTACTTTTTAAAAACTTGAGAAGGATCCACAATTATCGAGTGCCCGTCCGCCGAATCTACGAGGCGCGTTATATAACTCATTCTAATCGTAAACCAGTCATAAAAAAGCGAGTTGCACGAAATTTCCGGGAGACTCAGACCTTGACCCTAAATGCGTACCGCCTCTCGTGGCAAAATTCGCTACAGTCAAAGCAATGTCACCACTTCTAGAATATTCGTGAAAACAATAGAAACTACTGGATCACGGAAAACAGATCTACATTACTAAAACACACAACATGAACTGAACGTAGAACTTCTCTGTCTCACTCATCCTCCTAAAGAAACAAACAAACAAACAAAGAAACAACAACAACAAAACCACACACACACACACACACACACACACAGAGCTATTATCTATCAACGCAGTACAAAAACACAGGCAAAACATGCAGCCACACCCCTAACAGTGTATGTTTAGTTTTTCTTATTTTGATCTAAAACATTACGACCAAACACTCATATGACATCACCTGAATAACACTTTTCTGTTTACAGATGTCACCTTGCAGAAGCCTCATATCATGTTCTCTTCTCCTCCTGGGTCTTTGGAACATTTCAGGTAGGCGATTGTCACGTAAGTCCTGTAAAGTGAAGTTTCTGTCCATGAGCAGACATTGAATTAAACACAGCCATTGAACAGACCGCAGTTTTATTCAAAAAATTAATATTCAGTTCAGAGACATAAATGAACTCTCTCAACTACGCTAATCCCATGAAATCAGCTATGTTGGACTGTTTTGTGGTGGCGTTTTTATGTTTTTGTTTGTTTATGTTTCACTAAAAGGGTTCTGCAAATAACCAACACGAAAGCTGCCATGAGCACTAACCAAAAATCTAAACGTAACCCTATATATAGCACTAATCCTAAACACAAATCCTGGTCACTGTAGGGTTGGGCAGAACACAAAAACAAATAAATCTTAAAGTTAAGTTTGTCCACTGACCATGCTGTTCCCTAACAGTCTTTGTTGTTCTGTCAGTGGTATCTTGGATACAAAGTGGTCACGGAAACATTAAAAGACAAACAAATACACAAGCAACCAAACAACCAAAGCAAACCCCAAACAAACAGTCTTGTCACTGCTTGTATGGGTCGGTTTTATTACACGTTAGCGACCGGTTCCTTTATTGTAATGCAACACATTGTGGAGCCGCAAGTAGGTTTAACTAAATTTGCTCAGATTGAACAGACATATTAACAGATATATTACATAGGCAAACGCCGTTCGCCCTGTTTTATTAGCCTTTCCAGCTCATTCTTTTCTCTGCGTAGGCTCTGAAGTAACATGTAGAGCGCCATCTGTCAGGAGAGGTGATCCAGGGGAAATAATCTGCGACTTCGGAGATGATCTTAGCCAGGCAACCGAAGGCGGCGTGAGTGTCCGGAAATACAGCCTGGACGGATCCAGCACAGGTAGCCCCTCCCCCCTCCCCCCCCCCCACTAGACACACCCATCCCCTTTCATTCTGTGTACTGGGGGTGGGGTTGGGAGTTTAATTAACGTCCTTTTCCACCACATAGGGTGACATCAAAGACGGGGCAGCGATAAAAAGGCCAGCACAAGTATTTGGCCCCAGCCGGGAATCGAACTCATGACCCGAGCATTGAAAGTCCAATGCTCTACCATTCGGCCACCCCGGCTCCCCCTGTGTACTGGGAGTCTTGACAGTCGAACTAAAGTTAAAACAACAACGAACCCCACCACCACCACCAACAACCACCGCGGATTTTTGTCACCTCTATCGTCCCCTTTTTGTGGCAGAAGAGGAGGCAAAACTCAGAAACAACAACAAATAACCCTTTTCGTTTTCGTTGTGATAAATCTTATCTAAGAGCCCATGGCCGACGTTCCCCCTGCCTACTGTATGAATAAGACTTGTTTTGTTCGCTGGATGATGGGAAGGTCCCTATGCTGGCACTGCTTGATCTATCGGCCGCATTTGACAGATTGATCATGAAATATTGGTCTCGCATCTCACGAGCAACGTTGGTTTCTGCGGCTCCGCTCTGTCCTGGTTCAGGTCCTACTTGACCGACAGATCCCAGGCTGTGCCTGTCAGTGGGCGTCATTCAGTCACTACCTGCACCCCTCCGTTTCGGGGCTCCTCGGGGTTCAGTACTTGGGCCTGTGTTGTTTCTACTTTACGTTCACCCACTGTCGAACATCATCGAGAGTCATGCAGTGTCTCATCATGGATGCGCTGATAATACTCAGCTGTGCAGTCATGAGTGAATCACAGATATGTGTGTGTGTGTGTGTGTGTGCGCGCGCGCGCGCTCCTGTATTGGTTTCTTTTAGTTCTTTCAGTTCATTTATTTCTTTTAACCTTTTTACCTATTTTAACTAGTTTATGTTTTTTGCTAGTTTTAGCGGTTTTATTTGTTTTAGTCCTTTTAGCCTTGTACGCGCTTAGAGCTCACCGAGAATAAGCATTTTATAAGTATCAAGAACAAGCCACTGAACACCAGTACCAGCCAATTAAGGCACTATTACGCAAGGCGTGGGCCTTCGCCGCTAGGCTTTAGACCCGCTGCAGATCGTATACTAGTTTGATGCGGCCCCTAGTGATATGAAGATTTCAAGCAAATTGCGATTTTTAGATGGGCTTCTAAGAACTGATATTGACTGTATTTACTAATATCACACGAAGCTATTATTGCTTGATTAGTAAACAAAACGGGTTTTCCGTTGCTTTGAAAAACCATTTATTTCTTCGTCGAAGAAATATTGCATTTTTTTTTTTCAGATATTATATTACTCTGCAAATGGATAAATGGGCAGCCAGCGTGTCATCCTAACAAAGATTACATATTCAACAACACAATATCCAGCACATTAGTACTCCACATCCCCGCCGCTGTCGGCAGATATGAGGGTCGTTATACATGCCAGAAAGTACCCGCCAATGGAAGTGAAACCAAACTGTGCGAGTTTTCTTTACAAGGTAACGGAGTTTCTTTATTTCTCACCCTGCTCTTTTTTTTTCTCCATATGCGTATCGTTATACACTCTTTGTCAAAGTATATTTACTTTATTTACTTTGCTAAAGTGAATATTTCACATGTGAATGCTGCAATGTCTTTTTCAAATAAAGTTCCTATTAAGTTCGAGCTTTGTGAAAGTCACAGGCGGCATAATGTTTGTCACAGAAGCTGAGACTGAGGGTGCTACCACCACACAGTCTAGGGGAGACAAATTTGTCACAAGGAAGGAAGGTAACTATTTTGACCACTCGCCAGTGCAAACTTTCAGTGAGTTAACTATGTGTGATTTACGTCTGAAAATAGTAAGGAAACTGAGAGCGAAATTGTGAGTAATGGCTTTCCATAACCCACTCTGTGGTTTACGAGTTCACAACAAGATGGCCACCAGCCCAATATTTTGTTTCCATTTAATCTCCTGCCAAACCTGTCAGACCAATCTTGTTTTTGGAAGAGAGACGTCAAGTTGTTTTCTTTGACATCAATGACGCTTTTCCTCAGTGGGATGACGGATAATACATTTGACGTAATCACTTTGATACAATTCGCCATGAAAATTGAAGTGTTTGTTCTGCGCAGTGTAAAGATCGAATTAATACACATACCGGCTCAATGTGTTTAACAGACAAGTCTGCGGCGAACGTTTTCTCACAATGTGTATGTCTGCTGCGCGCGCGCACACACACAGACACAACCAGTTATACACACGCGCGCGCACACACACACACACACACACACACACAGGCTCGACACAAACAATCGAACCATCCCGGGGTTAGTCTTTCGCCGTAAACCACGAGAACTAATCATGTAAGCTCTATTTATTATTTTGAATAATCATGAGTGTGTGTGTGTGTGTGTGTGTGTGTGTGTGTGTGAGAGAGAGAGAGAGAGAGAGAGAGAGAGAGAGAGAGAGAGAAGAGCATTATTTTGTTTCTGTCAAAGGCAAGAATATTGACTGTATATTGTACATCGAAACTTCTATCCCCTGTCATTTTTCTGTTGTAGATCTGACCGAGAATGGCAACAACGATCGTTCTTGGCACGGACTACTGGCTGGCTGCATCGTAGCGACTATTGTTGTGCTTGTTGTCTTAGTGGTTGTTCTTGTTACTATGCGAAAACATGTACAGTGTTTCTGCATGATTCACGGTTGTTTATCGAGGTACGTTTAATTGTACGTAGTAATTAGGAAACAATATTTTGTACACTGCATAGATATAGAATGTGCCATACAGTGTGTTTGCATATATTTCAGGATAAAAAGTTAACAGCCTGGCAAATGTTTTTTTTTTTTTTTAAATCTATATCCCATCATACAAACATTCTGGCAGGCATATTTGTCTGATTTACTGGCTTAGGTGACGTATGAAACAGTCATTCCTTGTTTGAAATCTCACTAGAAGCTGATTTTGTCTCTGAAACGTACTACCATTAAAGTATCGTTACCATCCCGTACAAAACACACACACACACACACACACACACACACATACACACCACCACCACCACCACCACCACTCATAAAACATGCACCAAGCATTTTACCAATGAGATTATCAGAATGCATCAATTCCGTTTATATGCTGCACATTTTATTGTAAATTCCATTTCATTTGTAGTGGTACCAAGTATGAGTTTAAGCGATCATTTGTATTCTTCATTTTCAATTTCAGGCGAGGCCAGAGAAAAGACCACAGAAACACATGTGAAGACGCTCAAGAAAGCACAGAACAAATGCTGTAGTGAAGATGTCACATCAAATCAATCAAGTTAACTCCGTTTTATCCCTACCCCACCCAGCGGAGTGTGTGTGTGTGTGTGTGTGTGTGTGTGTGTGTGTGTGTGTGTGTGTGTGTGTGTGAATAATGTTTGTATGCGTTAATTATGTTCGCTCAATTGTCTCTTTGAAGCTGTGGGCTCTTTGCTCTTTTTCTTTTTTTTTTTTCAAATATTCATAGATATTTTACATATTTGCTTGATGCGGAAAGTGCCGATTTGATTGAATTAAATGGTTCTATTTTTCACATCTGCGTTTACATTAATTGTGTTCAGGAAATTCAGTTGAACTACAATATTATGTACATTCGTCATCCACAGTGTCTTAAGAGGATGTAATATATGACAACCCCCTCCTAACAATAAAAGAACAAGAAGAAAAAATTTTAACGTTTGTAGGAACCATTAGCTATTAGCTATTGCATTCTGGAAAATGTCATGACTGTCAATATATATATATATTAACAAGATATAAGAAAATAGATTAACGATTCATTTTGCTACCCAAAAGCAAGATTAAGCTCAAATCAAATGAATGTTTCACAAAAGAAGTAAACAAAAATTCGTATATTTGGTCTCTGTTCACGTGACAATACCTTTTGCCTCTAGCTCAAAGTTCCTACAAAAATATCAATAAAATCAACCAACAGCAACAATAGCAACACAAACCTTGTATGTAGAACGTCAAGTAAAACATAAAATGCTTGTTTGTTAGAATCAACAACTAATAAATCAGCAGATACAGCTGAAAGAATATACAAAGGCAGTGTCAAAATCGTTCCAAGCAATCCAGGGGCGCCGGAAGATGTTGGGGGGAGGGGGGGCAGAATCTCGGAGGGGGGAACGTTGCCCGAAGAAAGTGAAAAAGCGGGGGGGGGGGGGGGGATCAAATGCTGCGTAGACAAAAAACCTTTACGAACCAGGACGTTGCCCGAAAAAAGTGAAAAGCGGGGGGGGGGGGGGGGGGGGTCAATCAAAGGAGCGGACAGTCTTCGGTCCGCAAAAACAGAAGTTCTCTGTTGGGTGGGATGAGGGAGAGAGCACTAAGAGGGGTAGGGGGAGAGGAAGGGGGGGGGGCAAGACCATGGCTTTGCCCCCCCCCCCTCCTGCCATAGTCACCTGATTTTCCAGGCGGGGCAAAAAGACACTCTTGCCCCCCCCTGCTTGGGTACAGGGGGGGCAGCTGCCCCCCCCCCCCCCCCGCCCCCCCCCCCCCCCGGTTCCGGCGCCCCTGCAATCACCTAATTTCACAGTTTCTACGAACGAGAAGATTTTTCACAAATGATAATTGTCATGCGAGCACAATTCAAGCAAATGCAAACTACAGCGAAGAGAGACGGATGGTGACCTTGTACATTCAACAAAAGCAAATCACTTTTAACGCGAAAGACCAAAAAGACTCTGGAATATTCTACGGGACATATCTACTCAGAACGACAGGCTGGAAGTATGTACGCAAAAAAAAGACCCTATGAATTAATGTACAGTTTTTATGCAGCCACATCTTTCACAACACGAAAGCATCAGACACCTTTCAGACTATTTCTGGTTGCAAATCGGAAGATTAGCTTTCATTTGTGAGAGTCTTGTTTTGGCATGTGGCGGAGAAACTCTATGCTTTGAAATAAGACTCAGCTCAAGGCTTTGTATTCTCGTACAGTCGGGGGGAATACCGAACATAACCTGTCTCCTCGATTTCATCATCTGAGTCGTTGGCATGCTCGTCACCTGATGCTCCAGTCTGCAGACGTGAAGAAGGATGCACCAACTCACGTGTGTCAGAAACTCCCGCAGTGTTAGCAGGATCAGCTTCATGCACAGCCACCGCAGCTGTAACCTCTGTGTTCCGGGATGGCGTGTTCTCGTAGAAAGGTGCGTTGTTCCACCCGCTTCCTCCCTCTGCTGTTTCAGCCACTGACTGACCTCCGTAGTAAGCAGGCGGGTTCCCGTCTCCGTGTGATGTTGGTGGAGAGGCTGCTTCGTCTGATATAAAAAGAAAAACTCGTTACGAAAAGAAAGCTAATGCAAGGTGCTGGTGGTATTGGCACTGGTGGTGGTGACGGTTCTAATGCTACTGTTGTGGAAGGTTAATGCACTGGGTCCGTTCTGTGAGGCCTTATCCGCTGCCACTTAGTGACTGTTTTTAGGGCCCTTCTTGCCTTGTAGGTGACAGTTTGTTTCCGTTCTACCCCAGAGGGTTTTTGGAATTACATGTGTTTTCAACACATAAACACCACTGTCTGTCTGGGAGAATCTTTGAAAGCTGATGGACTAGAAATGCTCGCGCTTGAGAAACCCAAGCTTGTAATGTGCTTACCATCATCCCTTTTGCCCGAAAGGGAAACAGACAATCAGTATCTCTTTTTTGTAACAGAACTACTTTAGTTAGTGAGTTAGCCCTCGGCCGCGGTGGATGGGTGTGTGTTTGGGACTTAACGTCCTTTTCCACCACATTCGAGTGATATCAAAGACGGCGCAACGATGAAAAAAGCCAGCACAAATATTTGGCTCCAGCCGGGATTCGAACTCACGACCCGAGCATTGGAAGTCCAACTCTCTACCATTCGGCCACCCCGGCTCCCCACCCCTTTGCTGTGACTGCAAACAATTACCCGAAACAACCTCTTCATCAGAAGGAGGCGGGGGATCTACAATCTCAAAGTAGATGTGTGCGCTTGGGGCAGACCCGTCCTCCTCAGTCAACATACTGCGTCTCTCGATGACAGCCAGTTGTACAGCAGGCTGGGGTCCGGTAGAACGTTTCCTTCCTATTGACAACCAGTGACAAAATACGGCGTTCATTATTATACAGTCTATACGCAGTGCAATCCATCTTACACAAGATGTATCAGTCTTGCCAAGGAAAGAGGCAGCATTGTCAGTTTGGTGTGTTTATGTTTGCTTAATCATTTGCTTTGGGCGTTTGTTTTCTTGTTTGTTTGTTCACTTGTTGGTTGGTTGTTTTGCGGTTGGTTAGTCGATTGGTTAAATGTTTGTGTACGGTTTTGTCGGGGAAAAGACAAAGTAAGGGTATTAATTTTAATAGGTTCTATTAAGACGTACCGCCAAATGCCACATTACTTAAGACAATTGATAACTTAGCAAGTAGCAGGACACGAATGCACAAGACAAACATACTCTTCCGGAGGCAGACGATGGCTGCGGTGATAATGACCAGCAGAAGCGCAGCACCACACGCTCCAATTGTTACCGGCAAGTCATCTGAAAATAATTAGT